>OX451209.1:24220565-24753908 GCA_949628255.1 Macrophya alboannulata | reverse complement strand
AGTGGCGTGCAGGATTTCTATCGTAGACGGCGTGACTCACTCAGAATCAGGTGTCCTTGAGCAATGAAAATATTAAGCATTAACCAGAACGAACTCTGCCCGCGCGCATGGCTGCGTGGGTTTTATCTGTGGTACACTTATACGTATACGGACAAGATTATTAACCCAATACCATTATACCATACCATAACGTACCGTACTGTAAAGCGGGTGATCTGAGGGTGATGGTGTGTGCTCGCGGGTATTTCCGAACGAGAAACAAGCGCGCGAGCGAGCGAGCGAGCGAGAAGGAGGAATGAAATCTACCGCATGATATTGAGCAGAGTTCAGTGGGGGGTCTCCGACGATGGTACTAAAATAAATTAGCGTATCGTATATGTATAATAAATGAAAATATATAAAAATAAAAGATGCGTGGATATTTATTACTCAACACGAATACAGAAGTAGCAAGTACAAATTGTTCTAGTTAGCTACTTGAAATATAATAAAAAAATTTAGATAAGACCCTCCTCCGTGATTGTAGATAATACATTCGTGGACGTGGTATGGCGATAATAGACGAGATAACGCAGTTCAAACAGCAGCTCTATCGCATTTCAAAACTTTTAACAGGTTTTTTTTTCTTCTCTTGAACGAAGCTTGATTTTGTATGTACTTGTATAGGTATATATATGTTTGTACGTTCTTATAGATCGTAACGTGAGATATTATACAGTTGAGCAAACAACAATCATCGAGGACTGAATTTAATGCCATATTTTCATTTCGAGTGGCTTCACCTCCGCGCCTCGTTCTCCTTATCCTGCTGCTGCGCAAATTCGCGTCATCGGTCTATACGCGAAACCAACGTACTCGATTGACCTAGATTTAGGCGTCGAGTAACACGACGCGACACCTCGAACTTTCCTGTCATGGGCAAACGCGACTAAGCAGCTCGCTCACGCTCGCGTCCGTAAACGCCAACGCCGAGAACTCGATGGCCTTGTATTCTGAACGCT
The DNA here is from genome assembly GCA_949628255.1 of Macrophya alboannulata. Lineage (NCBI taxonomy): Eukaryota > Metazoa > Arthropoda > Insecta > Hymenoptera > Tenthredinidae > Macrophya > Macrophya alboannulata. The sequence goes on along the minus strand of OX451209.1, from coordinate 24,752,907 downwards.
GGCGGCGGCGCCTCGCAGGGCAATTTGGCTCCTTGGCGACCACAACTACGGCGAAGCATGGCATGGCATGGCATGGCAAAGCAAGGCGAGGCGAGGTGAGGCGAAACGATTCGAAGAGAGATATTTGCGGCTGTGATTCAACGACGCCGGACGCCGCGCCGTGCTGTTCGAGCGGGCGAGCGAACGAGCGGAGAAAATGAAGCAGACAAAACACGAGAGAGTTGATGATGCTGCGCGAAAGCGCGTGCGCGTAGCCCCAAGTTAAAGATGTATAAATCTATTTGCAAGTCATATTGCGCAGAACGCGACGATCTACATACAGCATATCTTTTACTAGACCGATCAACAACGAAGATGGACGTAAATGATAGTGATTATAACATACGCGGTTCATGCGTATGCGGGACTTGCGACGAACAAGAGAAAAGAAAGAGAAAAATAGAGAAAGAAAGAGAGGATAAAATAATTAATCGTTAAATGCGTGCGATAGAGCAAAAACACCTACGAGTTTCTCGACTACTCCCACATTCAGGAAATCAAAATTATAGTCAAGAATAACGACGTGGTTATTTCACAAACAAGTTTTACAACGATTTAAATAATTCGTGTTGTATAGGTATACATATATCTGCTGTTGCGAGCAGTTTTACGCCTTGGCTAACGTAAGCAGATTATCAATTGCCGCATACAATGGCCTTGGATGACCTTCTCGAGTCTCTGCAGATTACATTACTACCAACTTATTACGATAGATAAAAGCCTTCTTATTACAGTTTTTTTCTTTCTTTTTTTTTACAAATTTTTCCTTCTTTCCTTAACACGTTATGTTCTAACTATAACGTCGTGCGTTATTTTTATTCATATTTTGATTTTTGTCTTTTTCTTCGGTTTGTAACCCGATTAAAACGTGTTATAGTTTATATTTCACTCTTACTTACGATTAATATGTTTTCGGGACTGCAATAGAGACACTTGTCCCATGACTATTAACTCCAATTCAAACTCCAACTTCAACTATATGTATATCATCTTTCTCTCTCTCTCGTTCTCTGACAATCAGTCACAGAAGGGAGCATTGAGCGCCGAGGCGAGACCCAGGGCCAGGACGAGCGAGGGCTTCAGGTAGACGGAGGAGTAGGTAGTCGAACAAAGGGAACTACGGTCTCGGGGCTGGGGTCTGAGGCGGCCCTCCGTCGTAAGGCTATGGCCTTTGTTAATGCGCGGAGGGAAAATGCTGCACCGACGAGAAAAGAATCTCTTTATACAATGTAGCGAGCAGCAGCAGCAGCAGCAGCAGCAGCAGCTAGCAGAGAGTTTAGGACGCCCGCTTCCCTCCTTCTCTCTTTCTATCTAGGTGCTGAACTTGGTTATGTACTACGCTATGCCAGATAGGCTACGTATACCTGCGATCCCATAGCAGAAAAAGAAAAGGAAAAAAAAAAAATCCCGATGAATAGATACGCTCCGAAAAAGTTTTCATTGTTATTCTTTTTCATTTTTTTTTTTTTTTTTGCTCTCTTCTTTTTCTTCAAATCTCGGACCTGATTAACCGCATTGTTACCGTTTAGGAATTTCTCGAATATAATGTGTGTTGTATCTTTCTGTGTAGGTGTATACCTGCTTAACCACTTCTGTACTCTGTTTTTTTTTTTTTTTTTTTTTTGTATTTTTCATCTTTCACTCTACTATTTGGCCGATGACACCGACGACCTTGAGACACATACTACGTCTCGTAATGAAAAACGGTCCACATGGAAAATCAAGAGGAGTAAACAATTTTGAAGATAAAAAATAGAAAATAAGAAAAGAATAGGAAGAGAATGGGAAACGCGTTTGCTTACAGGGCTAGCGTGCTGTTGTTTGAACTCGTTGAATCCGGGATAAAGTTCGACTGTTGAACGGAAATGTGGTGATGCTGATAGGCGGCTGCTTGCCCGGGGCCACCCCCGCCGCCACCTCCTCCACCTCCACCTCCTCCGCCGCCCGGCATCAAGTTGTAAGGTTGATAAAGCAGCTGGGGTTGAGACTGCGTGTTTGCACCAAGCAGCTGGGTTTGTACCTGCGGATGATTTCCCTGCGTAGCAGTTTGCGGACTAGCTGGCAGTACCGCCATCGCCGCACCTCCTAGCACTGGTGGCATACTTCCAGGCTTTCCGATCCGCACTTGAACATTATTTCACACGCGGTTTTTTCTAACCGCATTTCCACACTTTATCTTAGCTTTACTTAAGCGCGGCTAGCTGCTAAACCACCGCCAGGGATAAAACTTTTCTTTATTATTATTGTTATTTATATATTGTTGTGTAATTTTAATAGTATTTCAATATTTATTTATTCACCTATCGGATTATTATTAATTTTATTATCCTTTCGCGCGGCCCCGGTCAACGACACGAGGAACGAACGAACCCCGATGAGGGGGGGCGAGAAGAGACACTGGCGATGAGAAGGAAGGAGATATTTTCCTCGCGAACACAATGCCACGTAAAAGAAATTAGAAGAAACAATAAAAAATAAAAAAAATATATAATAATAAAGAGAACCAACAGAATATATATGTATGTATATATATATATATATATATATATTTCAATTGTACCTTTCACTTTAACAACATCCTTTACCTCCCGGGCGATATAACACCGCGAGTCACACCGCGCACTGTGTTACCGTTATTTAATTCTTTTGTTCTTTCTTATAATCCCGTCCCGCACTTGCGAATAAGAAGAATAAGAATGAGAGATAAGACAGACAATAAGCTAATAACAAGACACCACAAACGGCACGAAAATTAAAATAACTATGCGATGTCGAAGGTCGGACCTAACTCTAAACACATTTTCATTTTATTTAGATACATATTCGTTGTTGCAGGTCCTTGTATGTACATAACTTTCGTTTGATGCACGTGGTTTGAAATTCGGTAATGATATTATTAGAAAAAAGAAACCAGGCTATCATTACACCGTTTTTCCTCTCTCTCTCTCTCTCTCTCTATCTCTCTGATAAGCGACGAACAAAAAAAAATAACTCAAGACCTTGTCTTGAGGGAAGGGGGGCAGGCGGGGAGAGGCGTAGAATTATCCAGCACTGAAATCCTTCGTGTAAATGTGTGTCGTAGTAGTGTAGTAATGGTAATCGTTGAATCGACCGAACTCCAAAGAGTAAATTGATATTAATATTATTGTCGATGATAATAATAATAATTAAAAGAAAGAAAAAACAGAACTATAAGGTAATTAAAACAATCGAACAGAACCAACAATCCACCAAATCACTTCACTTCAGCGATGAATTTCCTCGTTTATCAATTTTTGTTTCTTTTATGTATATGTATATATGTATGTATATTTAATCACAGTAACCAATTATGTAGATTGGCGATTGAAAATAATATAATCACCGATTAAAAAAATGGGTCAAATTGAGAGAAAACTCGCTCGCTCGATCGTATAGCGTCGTTGTCGCGCAGACACCAACCCACGTCAAAGGCCGCTACACTACTGCGGCCACCGGGGCTCTCCGCCCCCCACCACACGAGAAAACCAAGTCGATTCCCTGCCCCCCCGACCGCCACCCGGCCGCCCCGCTATGCCTCACGTCTCCCGCGACCCGACGACGCGCTCCGCAAACCGGGAGAGTAGATTTCCCCTCCGTATAACTCTGAGCTCCCTCCGCGACGCCGCCACCCTTCCCTTCCTTTCCCTTCTACACACTTCTCTTCTCTTCGCTTAAACTCTTCGCTCTTTGCTCTTCTCTCTCTTCTGTTCTGTTCTGTTCTCAGTTCAGGCCTCTTCTCTTCTCTTCTCTTCCCTTCCCGAGACGGCGACGCCGACGCCGTCGCTCCGTGACCGAAGGCGACCGACAACCGTCCCGGCCAACTCAAGCACAACGCGGCAAAAAATAATACCCAACCGTTCGAGCGAGTTGGAGCGCGGCGTCGCGTCGCGGCGGAGTGCGTTCGACGCAACACCCGTGCAAAGGCTTTACTGACTGAGGGGGGAAAAAGAGAGAAAGATAAAAAGAGAGAAAGAGAGAGAGAGAGAGAGAGAGAGAGAGATAGAGGAAGGCTGGTTTTGTGCCGTTGCGTTATGCGTTTCGTTTCGTTTCGTTGTGTTGTATTGGGAAGGAGAGAACGAGAACCGGCCTGGGCTTGCCTTGCCTTGCCTCCTGGCTCCGTATAGTACGGGTACGTCATACGTGCGTGGTGTATCGGACGGTGTTGTGTGTCGTAAATGTAGATTTTAGATACGTGAACATGTGTGTGAACGGAGGGAATGGGAGGGGGGGGGGGGGGGGGGGGGGTCGTGGTGTTGCTGCCGCTACTGCTGCACACGCTGATGCAGTTTGCCCGCGCTGTGGGCGAGTTCCGTATACATTTGTGTGACCACGACCGATGATACGTATGCTATACCATACACACCAGTACACATATACTAATAATTTTTACTACTACTATACATCCGATATAGGGAAGACTGGCGCGCGCGCGCGCGCTCTCGTATCGCGTATTTGTGTATATACATACGTATAGAAACGGAACGGAATGGAATGGAATGGAATGTGGGGAGACCACCTCTTCGGCGCGGTATGCCCTCCGTTGCTCCCGCTCCGTCGTTGTGGTTGTAGTTGTAGTTGTCGAATAGCTTTTTTTTTTTCTCTCCAATACCGGGGATGGACGCATTACGTAAAACGGGCATTTTTAAACCTCGAGTTAATAATATATCGGCGCGGTAATTCTGCAGATTCGTCATATCGGAATTCCGGGAGTTTCTTGAAATAACGATAAATCCCACGATCACGCGGTTTAATTATTTATTATCCTCATCCCATTCCGTGACGACCGCAGTATAATTAATAATCAATTTTGTCAATGTATTCCCCCCCCCCCAGCCCCGTCAAGTTTTTTAAAAGTCATTTATACGCATTTTACACATCATTCAACAAGGAGATTGAGAAAACTACGTATACGAACGGTATCAAATAATGTAAACAAATGTTGAACGGCTAGTCTAGTCGTTGCAGGCTATTTACATAGCCTGATTCAAAATCCCTCTATTACACATATAGGTATACGTATGTTCGTATGTGTGTACATACCTACATGAGTGAATGAAAAACAATATTGGAAAAGATATCCTCTTCTCTCGCGACCGGGTGCGTCACTCGTGACCTTGAACACTACAGCGAACCGCTTTATTAATCGTATGGTAGTCAGAGTGAGCTCTGAACGATGAAGACTTTTTATCGCGTATAAATTACGCTGACGCTATATATATATATATATATATCGTGTATATTATACTATAACGATCACGCACGTTACTGCACAGCCTACTCTGATTGTCGATGACTAAAATAAGAGGAAAAAAAAAAAAAAAAAACTAAAGAAAGAGCGTGGCTTCGAGAAAGAAAGTCGTCAACAACAACAACGTCGCTATATACATATATGTATGTATACGGTCGTAATTTTCATCATTCGTAACTTATACCAGGTATTAGGTACAGTAAGTTGTATGTACGGTATGTAATCTATATGGACAGATACACATCATCGTTATGCTCATTCTCAAGTGTATTTATAGCAACGACTCGTATATACATATAGGTATAGTATAAGTATTCAAGAATCACGAGCCTCTGTCGTGAACGACGAGAACGACGACGATGACGATAACAACGATTACATACATGAAAAATAAACATGTGTATATGTATAAATATAGATATATACATATATACCTATATACATATTTTTTGTATTTTCTTCATTTTACAGTTTCGCATTAGAACTGAACGGACGTAGAGTTTAGACGGCCTTGAACGCGGCTAGTATCCCCACGCTAAGAGCGGCGCGATATAGGTACCACCACAAACTCGTGATATAATGCGAGTACGTGTATGTGAGCGCGGAGGGTAGGTTTACGTATACGTATATACGTCTATGCCTACAGAGTTGTTTGCGCAACCCCGTATTGATTATATCTGGCAACAACCCCTCCGCCATATCCTCCGCTCCACTCTCTGCAGCAGCAGGAGCAGCAGCAATAGCAGCAACAGCAGCAGCAGCAGCGTAGCGAGTCATCCTCAAAGGAACAACCCCGAGCTAGTCACCTACCACTACCACCACCATCACCACCACTAATGTCGGTGTAGAACCTTACCTATACCCGGGAAACAAGGAAAGCAGAAACAGAGATATATATATAGTAAAGCACATACCGAGAGAGTTTACCCCATTTTACCTCAACCCAGAACCCGGTGGGTGTTGTTTTGTCTCGTCCTACGCGAGCTCACCTTCCGGGTCTCTCCCCGCCCTCACCCCAGACAGCCATTTCGTCTCCTCTCGGCTTATCGCGTATACGTGGTATGCGTGTGTGTGTTTGAGTCAGGGACGCAAAAAAAGTGCGAAAGAGAAAGAGCGAGATGGGGGGCGGCGGGGGGGAATTGCGGAGGCTCAGTGGCTCAATCTTCTGGTCTTTGTACTTCCTTTGTTTCGTTTTCTTACGTGCCCTAAAGAGGGTCGTTGCGCCGGTCGGGTATGCGAACTGTGAAATTGCGTTGGTGTAGGTTCGTCGAGGGGCGAATGTTGTCTCGGATTAACGGAGGTGAAGCCGAGGTCACTACAGGGTCACGAGTATACGAGTTTCGAGGAACCCGTTGCTAAAATCCCTAATACATACATACATACATACATACATACATACATACCAATGTAATATCTGGTGTGTTACGTATCCTTACAAAGAACGTTAATACTACGTAATTACGATCGGGTCAAATTCAGGTCCAATTTTTTATTTTTGCATTTCTTCTCTCGATTTATTAAACATGTTACAAATTTCTCTACGTTCGCTCTCTATCCAAAGTATAAGTTAATTAGTTTAATTCGATGAGAACCCGCGGAATATATTAGGTATATAGGATATGTGTCTGTGTGTTTGTTTGTGTTTCAGGATCCATTCGATCATTCTTTGAACTGTAAACAGGGGAGAGTCGATAGAGAGATTCCGATTACGTGGAGAGACAAGGACTCGATAAATACATACAACGATATTGAGAGAAAGAAAAGGATCTGAAAGAGAGAGGTATATATAAAAGAAACGAAAAATAAGAACAAGAATAATAAGAAGAAAGAGAAAGAGCCAGGCGACGTCTGCAGGGCAGGAAACACGTACGAGGCAACAAATAGTAATAATAAAACGGATTCCCTTGCTTCGTTCGTCTGAAACTCATACCCGTACCCTTCGTCGCGCCTTTCCTCTCTTATACGTATATACATACCACGTTCGGTACATATAATCGTCTATGTAAATACACGCGTGTACAATATATGTATGTATGTACGTATATATGTATATAACTATGTACTTACTCGCGTCGTACACTTATGCATTATACCTATATACCTATATGTATGTATATATGTAATATCTCTACACTCGACACAAACCCCTATACTATAATACGTAAAGCCGCTATAATAACCGCTTGCTGCGAGTTGTAACACTCGCAGCATGAGGTCACGTGGCAATGGCGGCCATCTTGCGAATAACGATCCATCTGCCCCGTGGTGGGCCGCCACCACCACTGCCGTGGCTGCTGCTGCTGCTGCTGCTGCTGCTGCTGCTGCTATTGCCGGCAATGTACTGTATGTGTATACATATGTATGTGTGTATATATTATATTGCCGCGTTGCAACGGTACGATCTGTACTATACGTACGTATATCTACGCCTGTGTGTAGAAGTATGGGGTTTATATACAGAGAAAGGGGCATAAAGCGTCTGTACAGATGGGTATAAGGTATACACCTAACCCAGTGCACATCTATGTATGTGTACGACGTATACCGAGCGTGCAACGTATGCAGATTGCTGCGAGAACGCGAGGCGCAAACCACGGGCGCCGACCTCGCCCGCGGGGGAGGCGAGAAACGGCTGACGCGTGCAGTTTAAAAAACATTCCATGGAATTTGTCGCAACGTTTTTTTGATATCGTCTAGCGTATCGCGGTATTGTGCTATAAGAACTGCGTATAATGTATGCACAATATTCGAAGCGTGATTATGAGTACGGCGGGCGAAACGATATCTATAATATAATAGACGTATATAGCGTCGGTGGTGCCCCCGCCATATTAAAAATTCTTTAATACGCATAAACAAAAGACCTTTAATTCGATTGTTGTCGTAGAATGTTTGAATATCTGCTATACATAGATGCGCGATTGTATAACGATTTGGAGAAAAATAGGTGCTTCCTTAACTCCTAGCTCTCGTGTTCTATCGCGTTGTTTCGGCTCAAGGTCGATGTAAAAATAGAACCGATCCTATTAGACTTTACTTGAAAAAAAAAAAAAAAAGTGGCTCGGTTATCTCTCGACGGTAAAAACCGGTTTACAGGTTGAACAATGCTCGCGGACGAATGTAGTACATATGTACATGTACAGGTATATACATACAGACCACGACAGATCTCACGCATTTGTCCGAAATCCCAGAAGAAAATTCACGGACGATATTACAAATTCGCTACAGATTTATCACCGGATTGAATGTGTTACGAAACACAAAGATTCAACGAAGAGAGGGGGGAAAAAAAAACAGGAATGTTAGTATAAAAAAAAAAATGTCAAGAGTTATAGCTCACAACGCGGAGGCAGGAGTTATTATTAAATAAATTTTGAAATGTGTATCAAATAAGTTTTTCAAGTCGTCTCAGTTTCGAGCTCTCGTCAATTAGCAGTCTCCGTCCAAGATTCAATTTCGTATATAATTTGTCTCAAATCGCGATCTAATATGCCCGTAAATTTCCAGCCATTATACAGTCTACTGCGTTGGTCGTAGTATACGCGGAATGAAAGTTAAAAGAGGGCAAAACGTTTATCTGTTATGACTTTATGAGTGTGTAATACTATGGCACGGATGAAGAGCGAGTCTACAGTAAATATAATGGTCTGCTGTTGCTGCAGGTATATATATATGCATGTACTTATATACGCGTCTATATAAGCGTATTATATACCTTGTTCTAAGAATAGTGCAAGTATTTCTCTTCAGTTTCATTGTATATAATACAGCTCGTATATGTATGTATATGTACGTAGGCACATATGTTAGTTATATCATTAAAACATTATGTTACAATATGTGGGTATTTTCTACATCGAATACCGAGAGACACGTCCATACTTCCACTTCCCCGCTATAACACGAGGCGACACGACGCACTACTATGACGTGTCGTAATTATTCACCTCTTCTTTTTAACCCTGCGGTTGCCCCACTTTATCGTAATATAGCTATACGTACATACATTATAACTTTATAGTTATGTGTATTTATATCGTTTACAGGACTCTATCGACAAAGTACGATACGGTAATACACGAACATGACACGTGTGTATCACGTAATAACTTGAATATTTCACGTCTGATACGTCTCGTTTGCGTAGTTTCGGATTTAAATTTAAGAAGAAAGTTATAACAGAGATAGCTTTCTCGTGGCCGAGTATACTTGTGCTTGTTAAAATGTCAGCTATAGCGAGGATGTAGTAGAGTGACCTCGGCCAAGATCAGATACTTTACAGAGATGTAACTATAAGCGTTTGAAATGTGGTATTATTCGATGTTTCAATTATTCGTATAACGTCTGAAAAATAGCGATAAAATGATTTCGAAATAATTATTGGATAATTGGTGATATGTATATATATATATATATATATATATATATATATATATAACGGGGTAAGGAAAAGAGACACTGGCGTCATCTCTAGAGTGCAGCTATTATCCGCTGGGCAATTATTCAATAGCAATTCAATCCAATTCTGAATCAGCAGCTATAATAACAACCGGAGTTGCAATGCAGTAAAATGCTATGCAATGCTGTGCAGACGGGGGAACTCGCCCGATATACTGTACAGTACAACACGCATATAACACATGCTTGTACATACGTACGTGTATGCGCCAACCTCCCCGCTCGAATACAACGTGTATATAAATAAAAAGTAACTCGCACGAAGGCATGACCTTTACTGCAAGCAGCGGGCCGAAAGAGAACGTGGGAGGTTGTGTAGCGGCTCGGCACACTACACTCACTCACTCATTCGCTCGCTCGCTTGTTCGTTCTCGGTTATATGCGCGCACGCACATGGCGACGGGTGCTTCGCCCCTCCGTTCGTCGCTTCGTCCCTTCGCCTAGTCACCCTATCCTCGTCTTCTCTTCTCTCCCTCTCCACTCGTCGTCCCAATGCACAACTCTCGCTGGTCGGTTCTGTGTATTGCCCGGAGTATGAATGCAGGTCGGACAGGGCCGTGCACCATCATCAACGCCGTGGGAGTGGTACGGGAGTATAGGGGGAGAGAGAGAGAGAGAGAGAGAGAGGCGCAGAGGGGAGTAGGAGATGAGATAGGGACGCGGCAGAGACAGAGGAGGTCAAAGGCCTTCGTTCGTTTCGTACCGTGTATACGAGGCACAACGCCGCGTTGATGCCAGTGCGTGTGCAATGTGCATCGGGACGGGCGGTGAGTAAGAGACCCCCGCACGATGCCCATATTACCTACCGTCGTATACGTTGAATACGTATGTGTAGTACGGACGGCGAGTAGAATTTGTCATTAATGTATTCCCATCCCCACCAACTCTCAAACATACTACATTATCCGTACATACATATATACATATGTATATTTACAAATGAAGAGAATTAACGCGTGGTCGTGTTTTGTTGAACGATATACATACATATTTTTTTTTTTTTTTATAAACAGACTGATTAGTTAGTTAGTTACTCGGTTAGGCGAACACGCTAGAAAAGCTATGTGATCGGACAGTTTAAACGCCCACAGCTATAGGTATAGTCTATTGTAACGATATAGGTATGTAATTCGAGGAAACTTGCATCAATATTGATACAATACTATTGACAATAAGAACAATAACAGTTATTATTATTATTATTCTCATCGTGTACACTTATTCGATCTGTACTTATTCATTTATTCATTTATTTATTTATTTATTTATTTACTTATTCATATACAGAGGAGAAGAATTGTAACGACTTATCAAGAGTTAATTAATTCGTGAAAGTATATATATTAATAAAACAATTTTTGTTTTCTTTTTTTCTTTCCAGACTGTGTGATATTAATCAATCAGATCTGTACAAAGCTATTATTAATTATGTTAATTCTTGTTAATCGCGTCATTAAAACAAACGGCCTGTGTACAAGTATTCGTACACCTATGTGTAGAATGTATAAATAATTGAGAATGTGCCACGTTTCCTTAACAACACGAATGTTATGCCCATATACTGCACGTTTCAAGTATAAGGAATGATATCAGATTCCGTTTTTTCTTTTTTTTTTTTTTTTTTCATACTTATATGTATATTATATACACCTATATAAATAATGTATGTAGACACGTAACATATAAATGTATACTACATACATATTTATCATCGTTTTATATATTTTTATACGCCTTTCAAGATTAACGATTAGTTATCGCAAACGCTAGTGACCTCTGCTCCACATCCTGCCTTTTCTATCAGCAGATATTATCATTATTAATATTATTATTATTAATATTATTATTATTATTATTATTATTATTATTATTATTATTATTATTATTATGTTCTTCGCCTTTCTTACTACACGCCACTGTTCGTTAGCCAACATATTAATAAGTGGTGCAGACTGCAGTATACGTAATAGCCACGATGTGCATACGTATATTCGTATTATACTCTACAATCTACTCTAACCTTGTCTTTAAACATGACGAAGATATTGTTTTTTGTCTATACCGTATGTTTATATATAATAACAGTAGGTATAGTTACTGCAGGTTATTAACATTATTGTTATCATTATTATTGTTATTATTGTTATTATTATCGTCGTAACTAACACAACCTCGGCGCATGGCTGTTACTATTATCATCGTATGCATTATCGTTATCGTTATCGTTATCGTTATCGTTATCATTATCGTTATCGTTATCATTGTCAGAAGGATGGGGCGGGGTACAACGCGCGGTCGCCTCGAGACATTATAAAGTGTGTACGACTGCATATAATGACAGCTGCCACGTATTCCTCTTCCTCTCTCTCTCTCTTTCTCTCTGTCTCTAGATATGCAGGCAATATGTAGTATATACATAGTGTATATATATATGTATATATATATATATATATATATATATATATATATATATATATATATATATATATATATATATATATATATATATGTATACATATGCGTACTTATATGAGTTTTGAGTCATAAAGAGAGCCATTCATTTATCGTTTACATTACTCAGTATAGATGTGTGTATGTATGTGTATATATATATTTTCACGACGTTAAAGGCAATTACACCTGCAGATATAATAACAAGACTGAAATAAACCTATTTTTCTTCTTCTTTATTTTCTCCCTTTCCCTCTCCTTCTCCCTCTGTCTCTCTCTCTCTCTTTATTTTCTATAAGAACTTTTCGTTCGCGCGAGGGTCGAAGGTGTTCGACCGAATCGATCCCATAGTCCGTGACGTGGTTGTGACTCAAGGCAATGAAATTCCGGCAAACTATGTATATATATACATATCCTATATACTACCTACTATGTACAAAGAATCACCGGAGTATAAAATCCGCGTATCATCGTGTGCGGGTGTATACCCATACATACATATTATTTATACATATATGTATATATATATAGACTATACATCCACACATACACAATAAAATTTCACGTTACTTTACGTGTTACGTGTTACGTGACACCGGGGAGATCAGGCTTCGATCGCGAACGAGTTTGAGGAAGGTTTCCTTTCGGTCTACAGATCGTAGGTGAGGAGGCCGTCGCGACTATAATACTCGACGCTCCGCAACGCTTGAAAATTGTATCGTACAACGACAACGACGACGACGACGACGACTATGAGCACACAATGGTTCCGGGTACGTCCCCCCAGAGAAAGAGACAGAATTGAGAGGGCAAGGAAGTGTCGGGAGGGGAGAACAGCTTAAAGGGGATATACCACGAGGAAGGACACAGACGCTACCCGGGGCGAACCTGCACAACCGACCGATCAATAGTCTCAGTATTTCCATCCCTAACCTATGCAAAACGATTTCCGTCCGGAAACACTTTCTTATTTTCATTCTTACCTTTTTATAAGGGTATGAATGTCTCGCGTTAGACAGGCCAAAACCGGCCTTAAGTATTATACAACAAATAATAACAAAAAGAAAAGTAAAGCAAATATGATTATTCATCATTGGCGCTAGCTGTATATATGTTAATAAAAATCATCCTCTAGGCTCTGGAATAATTTCTATCATTTTACACGTCCGCCCGAGGCGATATTCGACGAGTGACTCAACTGTATATTCAACAAGCGTCTTGTTCACGTGGGTTCGTTCAGCTCACTATACGTATACTTCGATCAGGTCCTACTTAATAGTCATCATCGCATGGCTGGGTAATGGGTACGACAACCATAATGTAATCTGGAGGTAAGTGAGAGAGAGAGAGCTGGTCGCGGAATCGACTGCAACAACCGGTATTATACATACCTATAATATGTATAAGATATAGGTACGTATGTACATGTATACGTGAACTCGGATCATTTATTTCACGGTTGTTTTTCGTGTTGCTTCGATTTTATAACAGGCTATACACGGGCCCGGTTATACCTATCTCCTCTTTTATTATAATACCTGTACGCGTACAGTATACTATAGGTATACCTGCAGCACTACTCGGTTAAATATATCGACGAATAAAAATGATTAAACCTGTTCCTTTCAAGTTTTACTCGACGCTTATATACACAGCTGTACGTATAACTAGGCTGTATTATATTGATTATAATATATGCGGAATTACTTATTCCTCGAGTAATTCGAGTATAGGTATATGTGTATTATATATACCTGTATATAGTTCGTCGAGAACCTGCTGCACTGCAGGTGGAAATACGACGTTCAAAATTATACTTATACATATATCGATTAATACATTTTCGTTCAAACTCGAGTTATATACATATATAGACTTTAATCGCGATCTATACAGGGTGTTCTAGAACTAAATTTCAAAAATGAAAGGTGTCCTAGAGGAGGTCGAACCGAGTAAATTGTCCCGAAGAACGTGGGGTCTGCGAAGTCGCGTTCGCGAGATATCAACGGTTAAAAAAATTTCGCTATGCGCCGCGATCGCGCGATCGCGGCGCATAGCGAAATTTTTTTAACCGTTGATATCTCGCGAACGCGACTTCGCAGACCCCACGTTCTTCGGGACAATTTACTCGGTTCGACCTCCTCTAGGACACCTTTCATTTTTGAAATTTAGTTCCAGAACACCCTGTACAACACGTACCACCTGATATATTTAGAAATTGACTATCACGTGCTAACAACATCAGGAAATATTCATTCGTTCTTGATGCGATTATAATCGGGATGACTTCTGATACACCGAGTATACTTGTACGATATAGATCGATTAGAGAGACGAGAATAGCGAATAATTTTAGGAATTTAAGACTTCGTTATCATCATCATTATTATTATTATTACAGAATTTAATTCTTCCTCTTCTCTTGGAGCTATTTCGCTCCATGGAAGGACACGCCGGGCTATACATATATACGTGTACATACTGAGTGTCCGAAAATTATTCAACGATTCAGTGAATATTCATTTATACTTGGCGCTGAGCAGTTTACGCTTTAAATACACCGGAAGGTGGATTAGCATATATTTAACGCTAGAGAAGACACAAATGAGAATTAATGTCAAGTGTGATTAATTGAGGCGAGCAGCTCGAGAGGAGCCGCTATTAGACTTGATGATATAATCAAGCGAAAAAGTAATATTTTTTTGGATAAATATATGTACATTCCTAAACGTACTGCGTATATATTATGTCTCTATTAATCATTCGTTAATCATTCCGCGAGTATTCGTTTCTCGGGTAGTATATATAAATACGTTAATGAAATTCAAATCGAATCGAACTGTAATGTACCGGAATCTCATGAATCTAAAGAAATTTATTTAAAATATTATACATTATATAGAAAAATCAATCGATTGCCTCGATTTGTTATTCGATATACAAAACTCGGTTTGTAATATATACATACCGAGTATATTAGCAATGCGGGGGGGCGTTGGCACGCGAGGTAAAATCCTGCCTCTGACCTTAGCTCGTTAAAGGTTAAACGGATCATTAATTATTGTTATACCTATATACCTCCACGTGGTATATAAATCCGTCGATTTTTTTCACCCTGGGGTATGGGTGGGTATATATTGAACAATGAACAGTTAAATTTGTACGTAAATGGTTAAAGACAGTTAGAAAAAGCAAAAAATAAAATAAGGTAGCAGCTGTTTAATGGCTTGGATTTTAAAACAGTGGAATAAATATCATTTTTCGAAAACCCTTTTTCTAAGCTTGTAACATTATACTGTGAAGGACCTCCCGACCTTGGGGAATATCCTACGCTACCTACCTGCCTATACCTATCTACCTACCTACACACGCCAGTGAGCAGTCTAAACCCTAACCCTTGCCTCTTGATCCCCTCCCTTTCCCCACCTTGCCACGTTCTCTTCCTGTTAACTACTACTACAGTAATTCTCTACCCACCGTGCAGCAGAGCTTTGTGTATAAAACCTCGAGGTTTTGCCACAGCTGGCACAGCTGGGATCTCGAGCTCTTCGGCGTCACGCAACAACGTTATTATCATCGGTCTAGTAGCGTTTCTTCTTTCACTTTATACACACGTATACATATCTATCTACGTATGTATATATGCAGGTATTGCAATTTATTTATATACACGGTAGCTATAAAAATAGGTATACATACGTATACCCATATGTATACGTGTAAAGAAAAGGTAAAAAGATTTGTCGTTGCAAGTGTTTATGTATTATACAGCATATGTATAGGTATAGATGTCTGCAGCGGTAATGCATAATTGTCGTATCTCCGGATTGTTTGCTTATAACTTGCTCTACCGCGCTTCGCGCATCCGTTAAGGATTCATTCGTTTATTTATTTATTATCTTTTTTTTTTCTTTTCTTACTTATCATTTTGTTATTATTTTCGTGCAAACTGTGCAGGCCACGATCAAGAAGAAGCAGATTATCAGCTAAACGAATTAACCGCACAATAACCGGGTGTATAATTCCGTTTTCTTGGCTGACTCCATGCCATGTCATGCCATGCCATGCCAAGCCGTTGCGCAAATGTATATCTGCAACGCGTCTTCGTCGTTTGATGCTGCATGGTATACCGTACACCTGCGACGCGAATGGATCCGCATCAAACTCACGATCGGGAGAAATTCTACGACCACATTAATTGCCTGCGGTCGTAGGTATCTCTTATCCGCGTCGCTATAGTTCCACAAGGCGTAAATTATTTTCTTATATATATACCTAATTATACTTAGTTATATACAATATACCTATATAGGTATAATTGCGAAAACTAGATTGCAAGTGCATATATCTATATTATATGCATAATTAGTAAAATGTGAACCGGAAATCGGGATAAGTTATGATCGATTAATTGACCACGGAGTGTTTCAGAGGACTGATAAAAAATAAATAAATAAATAAATAAATAAAATTGGTCATGTGTACGTGTTCCGAGGAGAGAAATCTCGCAGGCTGCGATATATAGGCCACTGCAGTCGACGAATATACGTATAAACGCAATTAATTAATTACTTTATACGTCAGATAAGAAAGAGATATGACGTATTATCGGTATACAGCTAATTGCAGCGAGTGTAGATTTATATGTTTATATATATACGTTTGCCTATATATTTTTCGTTATCCGTTTAGGAGATTCCCCTTTATAAGTCGGTTAATAAACGCGACATATACGAGACATAAGTATTGAGATAGTTATATACAAGAGAGAGAGAGAGAGAGAGAGAAAAGGAGCACGTGCACACGCAACCTGTATAACCAAGCGCGACTCGAGGCGGGACTAGGATATAGGATATAGTTTCCGTTCTTAAACAGCTGTTCAAAGATGGCCGACGTTCACTCCAGGCGCCACGCTATACGCCACGTTATGCTATGCTATGCCATGCCATGCCATGCCATGCCATGCCATGCCACGCACCTGCGATTAATTATATTTTATCCGGTGAAGGTCGAGCTAAAGTTACAGAGGCACGCAGCCCTCATGAGAATTTAAGAATTTCATCAGGCTTAGCTTAGCTTAGCTTAGCTTTTAGCTTAGCTTACATCCTCTCGTGGTTGTCCGGGCTTTTCCGCTAAAAGTTATGCGCCACTCGGGTTACCACCCCGTACTTTATGCCTCGCTCTAGCTTTTATATTCCCTACGTTTTATTACCGCAGCCTCTTTACCTCTAAACTCGTAGACTCGAGCCTGCAGTTTCAAACAGTTTATACCTATACGTATTATTTAGAGATTGATACATGGTATGTGTGTATGTATGTAGGTATATACCTATATCGCTAGACTGCAGCTGGTATATGTATACCTGTATGTATACGGATGATCGATTCCACGATTCACCCTTTTCAATTCGCTTTTAGCACCGTAGTGCGGGAAAGATAAATGTTGACTTCGATTCCAGCTACAAATGCCCGTATCTCGATATACCTATATACTTGTGAGATTCGAGACTCGAGGGATTATTTATAGAATTTTCTATGCACCAGTGCAGAGTGCTTCAGAATTGTCAATTATTATGCATAATTTGAACTCTGTGTTATAGTTTCATGGAATTATTCGATTCAAGTAAGACTTATTATTAGAAAATGGATAACAAAATATGAATATAACGGTACATACACGTATGTGCTATAATATGTACATATTATATTCGCGAACGCGGTTTCTATATCCATATTAATAATATCATCGCGGATGATCGTTATTCTATATATCGCGAGAATAAGGTCAGCTGAAAATTCTATGCAAATTTAAGTGCCGTGTATCAGCTTCGTTCCGTATGCAACGAGGGAGTTGAAACAGGCTACTATACGGCGAGGGCTGCCTTGGCCGAGTTGGGTTATTTCGTCGAATACTTATACCCATCCACCTATATAATACAACGAGCGAAGGAGAGGACGAACGAACGCGGGTCGCAGCATGGGCAGTTTTGTGCGATAGTTCTCTGTGGCGAGTTTATCCGTTGTTATACATATATCTATATATAAGGTATTACAGCCGAGCGGGAATCGCTGTTACATTGAGTATATATCTCTGTAATATATGCGTGTATGTGTGTGTGTTGCTAAGAGTACCTATATGCAGAGCGAGGAATGAGAAATAAGCCGTGTTTGAGACGGGGCGAAGCGACGCGACGCGATACGACGTACGTGACGGTGGGAATACGAATGGAAAACTTTGCCGGGAACTTAAGGTGATATTTACAACCGTTGCGTAACAACACAACGATCGTGGAACTAACGATTCAGCTTTACCCCGTACCACAGAACTAACGTAAGGTCTCTCTCGCTCCCGATCCCCGGATCAAATTTACAATTAGAACCAATGGAAGAGCGAGACAGAGAGATAATTATACTATGCCTGCAATTGGAATCTAGGACCGCAAAAGTATTTTTATTTTCTTCTTTAAATATATGTTAATACGTTACAAGTAGAAGTAGACAATTTAGAGTGGCAAGGAATCTTCCTTCTATAAATCACAAGTTTTGTTATTTTTTGGTCTTTTTATTGCATGTTTATGTCCAGTTGTTGAATAATATCGGCCAGATTAACATATATTCATATCCAAAGAACGATCGAGAGATAATTGGGCAGAGACAAGAAGAGAAAAATAGATACAGAGAGAGAGAGAGAGAGACAGGCACGCTGCCTTGAATCTGAACGCCAACTGTTTGACCGCTTCGTGTCCCCCGATCAGCTAACGAAACGGAGCTGGAGGAGCGAATCGCGTTGGCCTTGGTCAATGCAACGGTCAGAGTTAAACCCGAACGACGAAGGCGAATCAATTTCAATTTATTTTGTCAGAGTTACGGGTATTCAAATCATTGGATGTTGATTTATTTATTTTGTACCATATAAAACGAAAAACTTCATTGGCTCGCCTGTAAGACTAAAATTTCCAACGATATACAGTTTCGAAAATTGATACAAAACTGTAATAAGAACAATCATATATCTTTGATCATTCATTTACCTGTATTATTTATGTATGTACAATAAAATAAATCACAGTAATAAGAAATATCGAGGACACGACGTGTTGTCTCCGAATGTCTGAAAGACTCGAGAGTAGTATATTATAAGATTAGGGCAAGGTTACGCGGAGGTCATGTGATAGGTCGAACGATCCCCGGTGAGTTAATCATGATGGACTTGAATTTGTCGAGACAACTTATCCGGAAGAGAGAGATTGCGTCATCCGTGATAATTTGAGTGACGGTTAAAACGGCCGTTCTGTATATACCTAAACGTATAATAGATAGATACATAGATATAGATATATGCTTACGTATAGGTATACATATGTATGCACGTTAATTAACGTTAAACCAGTTAAAGCGCGATATACATATTTTCAACATACATTGAATACCATAGCTTATACGTATATGTATATCGCGTTGAAATCGAGTCGTACAGTTAAACGGAGACTTTCTCAAGCCCAAGGTCAAACGGGTCAAAGTCTTTCGGAGGCAGCTGGTGCGAGCTGTGCATTCGGTTGATCTGCGAGTAGTGCATTTCGAAAGAGTATGGACAGTACATACAACGTGCAGTGGATAATAGAAAGATGAGTGAAAGCCTCTATTACCGAATATTCGTTGAACAATGATCGTGTATATGTATATGTATATGTGTATGTATAGGCGGGATGAGACTTTCCGTACGACTTGGCTTCCTCGCGGTTGTAACTATATAATATCCTTATTTCTTTAGATGGTAAAATTTCAAGACCAGACGAAGCGGTTTTGTCTGTCGGTCGGACGCCTGCAAGGATCGGTGACCACGGGAAAAGAGAGACGGCCAAATAAGGCGTGCCGGTTAACAAAGAGGGAGAGAAGAAAAAGTGAAGAATAAGAAGAAGAGGCGCGAGTATAAGGATCCACCGCGCTCTGGACAAGCGGTGAAAAGAGAGGAGAAACTGAACCTCCGTACGTCCGTCCATTCGTTCGTTCGTTCGTTCGTTCGTTCGTTCCCTCGTTCGCTACGCTAACTTTTGTATTTGTGATAGTTTCGTGTGTATGCGTGTGCGTGTTGGTGGGTTACCAATGTAGGTATGAGATGGCGGAAAAGGGGGAACGACGTTCGACCGCGCTTCAAGCAGGCGAGAAGCCTGCTGTGCTCGTGCGGTCTGTTCAGGACAAGAACCACGACACACACACACACACATATAAAATAGAACTCTACTAAACAAGCGCATTCACACAGATACGCAAAGGCATAAGGATAGAAAGAGAGAAAACTAGAGTCGTGGCAGGCGGCCAAGCCGGAGGCGGGCGGGCGGTCGAGACGTAGCGGAGTAAAGGGGGAGGAGGGGGAGACAGGAACAGGTAGAACCGGTCTGGCAGGTACGGCTTTTATTTACCTGACCATGTAGCGCCTGCCTACGTTTTAGGTTATGTATTATGTAGTTTCCCCCCCCCCCCCCCCTGCCGCCCCTTTAACCACCGCCGCCGCCGCCGCCGCCACCACCGTCACCAACACGATCGCTGTTTATGCGTGTATGTAAGGCATATTTATCTACCTATGTCTAGATGAGACTATATATCTATATACAGGTATACGAAATTTTTATGACAAACGCGATATGGTTACACTATAACGGCGAGAGATCGAGAGAGAAGTAAAAGGGTGCAGGCCGAGGAGAGAATCGAGCAGCGACCTCTGGATGATCTTCACTCTCGTCCGATGGGCTCGTTTTCGGGAACGGTAGCTGTCCGTCCCGCTTATTCCCTCTCGATATCTCACTCTCTCTCTCTCTCTCTCTCTCTCTCCGAAATACTTGACTGACTCCTTCAGACTTGTCTCGCAATATACATATACCTACATTCAACGATATTTATGCGTACAGATATTACAATACCCGAACGTATGAGGATAGATATAGGTATACGTATAATGTTATACCAACGCGTCCTGGAGACTATAATATATCTATACCACATCCGTGCATATATATACATACGTCAAGATGTGAATGCGTACAGTCGACGTGTTAAAGTAGGTACGCAGGTTGCGACGCCGCCACCAGATCGTGTGAACATTGTCAATTAAGCGACAGTCTCATGTATGTACGTATATGTATAATATAATGTACGTATGTATACGTATGGTGTGGCGGCTTATACGTCAGTTTGTCTCATGAGACTCGTCGCAAACTATGTGCAGGTATACATATAGGTATGACAGGTATACACCAATATACATAAATACGTATGTATAGCAGATATACGCGAACCTGGCTGTGTGTAGAGTTTGAACAACTTTCAACTTACTCTCCGCCCGTAATTAATGAGCTCCTGCAGGTTTCACCGACCCGCGACGATCACGTTTTCCGTTGCGGTGAACGTGGCGCAGCGTGATTTACTCAGGTTACTTATTTTCATTTCTTTTTTTTCGTTTATCTCCAAATCGTACATCTCCTTCGGTTCATTTTTTCTTGCATTCTTCTTATTTCGGTATTTTTTTTTTTAGCGAATGACATAATAGAGCGGCTAATTAATTTAGAAATTTGTACATCCTCGTCCTTGAACACCTGCCACTACCTTCACGTAGCATATACGTATATCGTGTGGAAATCGTCGCGAGAATTGTAACTCAAAAACGGTTTTAATCATTTCGTAAGTTTCACGTTCCGAATACTAGATAAAAATCGAGACTTAATAGTTCACATAATTATATATCTATATCTATACAGAAAGTCGGAATTGGTTGGTTGGTTTGTTTTTACGTAACGTTAATGTTTACGAATAGCCGGCGATGGTAATCGACCAGGGTAATTAGCCAGTCGTTAATAATTAACGAATAGTGCAGGTTAACAGGAATTTTTTGATTTTGTATATACGTTTCTAAATGTCAACTAATTCCACGCTTTATAAGATTATAGGTATACATACTAAAAACCCGCGGTAAACGTATACTGCAAGCTTATTGTAGCCGTTGTATACATAATGTACCATGCTTGATTATATAATGTGGAAAATTACTTCATCGAATGAGAAAAAAAAAAAAAAAAAAAAAAACTGTTTCTGTCAGACAATTAAGAGATGCAATTATCGTTAACGGATCTTATCGAATGACAATACCGCAACATATACACCTTGTATACTGAAATCAGGTTTTCATCTTCCCGGAGATCCGCGTCATGTATAAATTATATATATCTACAGCTTTGGGTTTATACCGGCGTATTATGCAGACGGACGGATGTGCAACGATTGCAGTTTTCCAACGTCGAGAAGTATTAATTCTCAAGTCAATATATATATGTATATAGGTATATATATATATATATATATATATAAATTAATCAACCGCAGTTGGTATTTTCCCAATGCACAATTTTTTTTGTTTTTTTTTCCTTTCAACGAATCGAAATCTCAATTATAAGAAACTCGGAATTATACCGCGATGCAGCGCCGGAGACAGAGACAGAGTCGTGTTATTCAGGCATTAGCCTTGGGCAAGTAATAAGATGATAATTGACCCGCTGGCTGCACCAAGTTTATATATACACTGTATACAGCAAGATAATCAAAGTGGTCGCCGGTATATCATAATAAACACTGGTTATTTACGTGTCGTAACGCGGCGTATATATATATGTTAATTCGATCGATGATAAAAGTGGACAGAAATAATTTAATTATCCGTTTACATTATGTATACGTTCTATGCCTTATAAACACACCTACGATCGTCACTTATTCTTATTCCAGTATAATTTGCACAAGGAAATAACAATCCGCGAGATCCGGGCGGAGCGATTCTTTCGAATCGATTACGTGAATCATCGCGATAGTGAATTATATCGATCGAATTACGAATAACGTCTTCGATTATATGTTTGGTCTTTTTTTTTCGTTCCTTCGTTTGTTGGTTATTTTCCCTTTTTTTCTTGGTCCCCAAATCTTGCAACGACGCAAGACAAGAAATAGACGAAAAAAGACGAAATGACTAAACTTGAATCTTGTATTTAATCAAACGACATTTTTCATTGGTAATAAAAAAAAACGAGTTAATCTATAACCACTTTTCCCAACCCCCCGTCCCGTTCCTCGCTTAACACTTATCGCCAAAGTCTCGGCTGCGATGTAGCGGTTCCTGGAACGACCCAATCCGGTTCTCCCGGTCCTTTCAACATAGCTATATACTCACACGTACAAACATAGACGTGTGCGTATGTATGTATGTACAATAATCGCCGTCCAGTCGGCCATGACTGGGCACAGCTCGCCGTTTGGTATTCGAGGCGTCCTTACAGCACCCTTGCAGGCATTCCGCACGTCGTTGTCCGCAGCGGCTCGGCGCGACGTTAGGACGTATAGATAGGAATAAATTTTTGATGCAGCTCGCGTAGGCGGTGCTGAGGTGAGCCATGAGTTGCGTGCGTGCGTGAGTACGGTGCGTGGCGGTGGGTTCGTGTAGACGCGCGGACCTGGGCGTATATCGCATCGTATCATATTAAATACTAAAAGCTGTTGCGTTGCTGCAGCTACGGAATTAAACTGCATTAAATTTACTACGTCGTCTGGATAGGTATATATAACTATCTATAACCTAATATCGCCCCGTATCTCCATCCTCGAGGCTATAATCAACCTACTATTCGTTGTTACCGATTTTTGTAACGATCGTATTATGGTTAAACGTATTCTCATACTCCTCAGACTCAAGGTCGGATCGCTTTCGAGTCATTCAATCGCTTTGTGCGTATTCATTTTATCCTTATTTTATAAACCCGGAACGGAAATACGCACGCAATTTGCGAATCGAACTTAACTTGACTCAACTTTAATGAACTTTAGTTCTCTCTTCTCCCTGCCACCCTCCACTCATATCTCTACGGATTTTGTCCGACGAGTAACTTTTACCTCGTAGCGAAGGATAAATTTCCGAATTAAGAAGATCCCTTGAAATATAGCCGTCGTGTGTTTTTGGAGCTCTAATTCGAACCCCCGGAAATTCAGCTGAGTTAATTATTTTCGGGATCGAAAACGGTCTTTTAAACCCTGCATAACGAACCGCGCGCATACTGCCATATATTGTAATTTCCAATTGAAATTCAACCGGCACCTGCAAAACGGAGCCTGCAGCAGTGGCGGGGGCGAGTCTCCTTGGACTCAATTATATCGAAAAGAAAGAAATATCATAACGTAAGAAAGAAAGAAAGAAAAAAAAAAATTGTCTAAATATAACATTTCGTTATATGGGTCGTTGTTCCGTCGAAGTTATCAACAAAATTTGACTAATTTATTACACCTCATTTCAATACACGATCTGCGAACTAGCTGCATATTATGATCGAGGTCACTGCGCGTGATCATTGGATACAAACAGATACCTACGTATAACAACACGTAGAAAAGAGGCGAGCGAGAGGTGAGGAGGTATAGAGTTGGTTTGGGCAGAAGGAGGTCCGAGGTAGTAGCTACGTGTTCCGTGAGTAAATTGAGTTTCCAGTCAAGGCCGCAGCGGCTCTCGAAATGACAATAATAATGGGAACGTACGTATAGCACAAAAAAAAAAAAAAAAAAACTAAGGAGAGGAGGGTACGTTGCCGCGTGGATGCATCAATTTACTACCATATAACACGAGTATACGTATAAAGTTATAACCCACGGTATAGGGGACGCGAGTGAACGGACATGTTCGAACAGCGTAAGAATCTAGTGAAAACGATTCGCTCGATAAACTGACCACGAGTCACGAAGTCACGGAATCGTGACTCGGAACTGATTGCCGTATAACCGAGATAGGGTTACTATTCGGATAATTATTGATCCGGTTATGTTCTCTCACTGTCTAGTATACCTGTGTATATACATATATACCATATATACATATATATATATATATCGTTGGCAATAAACTAAGAGAGAGATAGATAGATATATAGAGAAGTATATATAACCGAACTGAATTCTAAGAATGTAATTGCGAAAACAGAAAAAAAAAAAAAAAATTTGAATAAATTAGATAAAAATTAGAACATAGATAAGTGGATATATGAAGAGAGAGGTGGTGACTGGTGGTAGGTATAGGCATAGGTATACGTAAAATGTGATAGTCGCAACAGAAATTGGAACTCGGCCATCATGCTGCAGTAAATATAAACTGCGACGAAAGAGCTGAGACGGCAGATACACGTATACCTATATACTATAATATATGTTCCGAGTTTCTTTTGTTACAGAGATGTGTTTCTTTCTGGTTGATAGTTTGGTACTGCAGCATAGAATTCTTTCGAGTGCGTGGGAAGCTTTAGAATATTTTGACACACGTTAGCGAGAATTTTGAATACTATTGAAATAGAAGTGTGTTTCGTTTTTTTTTTTTTAGAATTGAGGGAGATAGAGCCACGTGGATGATGCTTGTAATATTTTGTTTTATGGAATTTGGCAAGATTTCAACCAGTTCTCGTACCCACCTACCTAACTACCTACGAAGAAGAAACAAGCGATCCGTTAACGGGGATGAACACATTATGCAAAAATACGCTAAAACTCGTTACAGAGACTGAATATATACACTCACGATTCTTATTCTGAGAATATATAACGCATATAACAGCTTCCGGCGTTCCCAAAGGTCGAAACTAGGTCGTTGATATAATCGACGATTTTATATTCCGAGGCATCGCAATTGCAATATATACGCATACTCAGCGTTGTAGTTTAGATATGAAAAAAAAAAAGAAAAAATACGGTATAAAATAGAAAAAGAGAAAGAGGAATGCATATCGAGTTCGCCTACGCTCAGACACGTGCAGGCATGGTATATAATATCGTGTTAAGTATAGTAAAAACTTTTCAAGAGACACGTTGGCGTACCTATAATACGTTCTCGTATACGATACTGAACAGAATATAGCTACGACGCGTTAGCATAAGGTCTTCAACCCATAGTCCAGTGAGTCATTTCATTCGGCACTTCGACGTAGATAATTAACATGCATATAGGTATTGTAAGTGTGAGGGTGCCGAGCGGACTGAAGATAATATGTTTCTCGAGGCGCGACTCCGTTGACGAGTTTTGCCAGGTGTTAGAGAAGAGTAAGAAGAAAAATAAAAAGGAAGAGGCCGAGGTGATGAATCCGCATTGCATTCGTGTGCGGTTCGGTCCAGTCGGCGATTGTAACCGCTCGTTATATTTATATATCTAGATCGAAACGATCCGCACGGGAATGGCTTAGAGTCGTAAATTAGTTTTAAAATAGTTCGCCCTCTCCCTTTCTCTTTCTCTCTCTTTATCCGCCCGCAAACAGAGTTGCTGTATAGCTACAAGTAGATGTATACAGAGAGATAGCGGCTATCAAAACGGATAAAGCTCATCGAGACTAACGGAGAGAGAAAGAGAGAGAAAAGAGGAAAAAGAGGGACAAAGTTTGTTGCAAAGTTTACGCGGGTCTGTCCTGCAGGGGTCTGTGAATGACGACGAGAGAGAAGCTGCAGCGCAAGGTTGGGTGGTTTGAAGCTCGTATATACTTTATGGGGCGTTTCGCTTTAACTTGCATCGTAAAAATTCCTCTCCTATAGAAGGTATGTTATAGTGCCAATCGCATCCTATCCACGAAGATGAATTCTACGGATTTTTGTATACCTACCTACCAACCTACCTTTGCCACGTTTTATTCGTTTTATCTTTACTGCAGATTCATGACAAGGAAGATTCTTCCAGACGATCACCGCGTTTATAAGAATAATTTGACATTCTCAAATTGGGTCACGCGACATATGTACGTACATATCTAACGGGAACAAATATTGAATAATTAACAAATCGATGCAATGATATTATCTATGCAAAAATCTGTTCTGTTTTTTTTTTTTTTCAATCTCAAGTTTACGTTTAATTCAGTGAAAGTTTCTCACACGTACGAATTGCAAACGATCATTTCGAAGCAGACGAGTGTTCAGGTTATAGTTTTCTACATACGTTATTATGCTCTAAATACGCTCAACGTCAATTATCATCCACGAACGTGTTAAAATTGTATCTCAACGTATATAATCATATAAAACAATTAAACGAACGAACCCGCGAGGTGGGAAAACCTTCGCGAAATAATTATTATCGCCATAGATATATCACAGGTAGTTAAGGCAGGTAGGTAGGTAGGTAGGTATGTTTATTCGGGACAAGGTCAACAACTATTTCGTTCCGTTTTGCTCTGACTCTGCGACTCTGATTCTGCGATTATCTGCGACTATTTTCTTTTTAAACGTTTACACGTATATCTCATTGCCCGCATGTACCGTATATATCTATATTGTATAATTGATCATGTCACCTGGGTTCGATTATATCGTGATAATAATTCGCCTATACATATATCGAGAGTTAGATAATTCGTGACAATAATAGCCTACCCACGTTACGTTTCAATATAAGATCGTTGCAGGATATATATCTTCTCATCGAAAGCTATAATTAGTATTAAAGGCTTTATTCAATTTCTGAATCAAAATCATCATCGTTTAAAATTGGAATTAGATACACGCGTTACGAGATTGAGACTATTTATTTTATTCTATCAACGCTCTCTTGCAGTCGAGTTCGATTACGTTACGTTACTTTGCGTTGTGTCAGTCGATTGACCAACCAACCAACGAACGAACGAATGAACGAACATTTCCAACCTGTTTTATAACATGAATTAATTAAGTAAGCTTAGTCGATTTCGTTTAATTGACGATGAGCTCATCGAACGCAGATGGCAAGGTGTTAAGGTAGCTAAAGAAGAAGAGAAAAAAAAAGTTAAATAATTGATTAATTATCTTCACCTCGAATATCAGATGCGAGGTAAAATTCTACATAATTATAACAGAAATTGTACATATATCATAACAAGAGTAAATAAATACGTACCCCACCTATATACCTAATTATACATAGAATGTTGAATAAATTCTACAAAATTTTTAATTCGCGTGATTTTCAACTGGATCTGTGGTTTTCGATCCAGTGTTATACAGAAACATACCTACCTATAAATGTATGTATGGATGTATGTATGTACCTATCTGGGTTTATACACGTTGCTTCACGGATTCGGTCGCAATCGGTCGATTTTTAATCGCGCCATTAACCTTGTCCCACAAACAGTCAGCTCGGCTACAGACTGGAAACTGAGTGAGTGAGTGAGTAAGTAAGTAGGTAGAGTAACAACGAATAAACAAGTGATTGAACATCGCGTCGCGTCGTGGTCGTTGTATAAAATTTGCAATGTCTGGTTTTTAATCGTATATATAAGATTATTAATTAACTTTCAGCGCTTTCGTATCAAGCTGATTAACAATTCAATGAATATAAATAGCATATCGTGGTATATTCAAATTTATGTATCAACTCTAATGATTGATAAATTTCAGAAATAATTATTTCGGTATAATAACCTCGGTCAATATAATTCACGTATAGGTTATGCCTTCACCTATACCTCATACGTGTTCGAATAATAATGATAATAATAATAATAATAATAATATATGGTATATCCACGGAAGAGCTTTATCCTATATATACACGTCGGTAATTTCAATAGCGATCAATGAGAAAAAAAAAAAAAATTAAAAGAGAGAGAGAGAGAGAGAGAGAAGAAAAAACAGGAATAAAAAAGACGAATACGTAATATACCGAATCATGCCCGCGAGGGCACTCTCGACAACTTTCTAAAGAATTCGTATACCGCATATAGTATAGATATATACATACCTATATGTATATATATAACTATATATATTAGTTTCATCTGAAACTTGAACGTGAATGCCGTCGTCGTTTACGTCGCAAGCGGTTACTGCAGGTTCCGGTATATGGGAATTCTGTCTTTATGTATACGTTACTACTCCCTCTTTTTTTTTTTTTCTACAATTAACAACTCGAGAAATCCGAAGAGAGAGAGAATTAAGAGCGAGAGAGAAGGACCTCTTCCCGTTCTTCCCTGTTTTTTCTTTTCTTCTCTGTTTCTTTTTTTTTTTCGGTCTTACTATTTTTTTTTATCTCCTTTTCTCAAGTTGGGACACAAACTACTAAAGAAGAGGTTACGCGCACAACTCTCACACGGACGCGAGCTTAAGATTCACCGTTAACTCGCCTCGGCCCACGCTCTAGCTAGCTCTCTCTCTCTCTCTTTTATCTCTTTCTCTTTTTTTTTCTGTTTCTCTTTCTTGAACGTTCGCGTTTCCTGCATAAACATTACCCTAATGCGAGACCAAGAATGTATACATATTTATGTATATACCTATAGATTATATACATATATACTTATAATGTATGTTGGGATATTACGTGCACATATGGCATCTCGCGTTGCGTGAGCACGCGTGTCCTGGAGAAAGGGTATATAGGTATAATATACATGTATAGCGATATCGTTTGTCCTTGAAACCGTATGCCTGCAGGGGGAGCTGAGAGAGGGAGGACTTAGATACGCGTGTATTAATTTAGGTACGTGCAGCGTTTAGTGTGTATATATTGTGCGCACGCACATACCTATAATACACGAATGTAGAAATGAATCGAAACTTGTATAATGATCTGAAATCTAAAGTGCAGCTAGATTTTATTACATACATGAGAAGGTTGATATACAACCGCAATCCGGTATTAGCGCAAACTGGATTTAAAAAATACCTGCGACGGATCCCTATATACTATGTGGATGCGAGTGTGAGAGAGAGAGAGAAAAGGGGGTTAGCGAGTAATTAACGTCGAATTGCAATTCAAAGGCCAACGAAGACGTCACACCGGTTTTGCGGTTAGTAATTACGCAATCCTCTCCTCCTTCACCTCCTGATCCCCCTCCACCCTTTCGCCTCCCGAGAAACGTCGGCTCGATTAATATTTCGATCACGCAATCTTCTACACGGTATGTATGTATGTATGTATATACTACATATGTATATCTACAACAGTGCCGCTCCGAATTGTATTATACATATCTCCGGGCGTATAATTCCCGCGGTCAGTTCATTATTTTTAGAAACTTGTACTTTCAGATATTATACAGCTATACATATGTATATACATATATACACACATTAGTATATCATGTTTAAGCAAGTAGACGTGTACAAATGTATGTATGTGTTCAGATAATATCTACTCTCGCAAGATCGAACTTGAAAATCTCGGAACTCTTGACCCCGTAAATAATGACACGGCGATTAATGAAATCGGAAATTAGGTCCGATTAGGATTATAGACAACCTGTAATAATCCCGAATAGCGATATAGCCAAACTATATACATACTATAACGTAATATTATTGTAGAGATGATTTGTTCTGTTATAAGAGGGACAGGAAATTCCCGAGTTTAGAACAGCGTGCAGGCGATAAACTTTGGCCTTTCGTTATGTTTAGGTTCAGGTTCCGTCCTGTCTGGATGCGGCTTTGACGTAGATTGTTGCCGCTGTTTGCCAAACTTTGGGTACAGATACAACGGAAGAGAGAGGGAGAGAGAGAGATAGAGAGAGGGACCAGGGCATTCCGAAATCTCGCCTATACTTCGTGCCTACACACGTATCTTCTATGTAGTATACGTGTGTTCATGTATTTGCTAGAACGGAACACGACTAAATATTCATGAACGACGTAGCGTAGTTTTAGACGTCGGGTCCCACTGTACCCGACCATCCCGCAGTTATTTGCCCGCATGGGTAAGCGATTAGGAAAGGAAACTTTGGGTGTTATTTAATTTATGGTTCATATGCGGAGTACACGCTACGATCTATGCGTGTATACGTGTCTGTATATCTAATATGTATAATGTATGTGTATATGGACCTAAATAATAAACTCGAGAGTGTTTAGGTTCACAGTATGATATAACTACACTATATATGTATAATCAGATGACACTTTAGTCTTTTATTTTATTTCAAAACTGACGAGGGGTTCACGACCTTGAAAACTAACGAACGAACTCGAACGAAACAAAATGGTCGTCTCAATTGTTTCGTTATAGAAGTTAGCACACTGAAACACTGAAAGAGTATATATCACGGAATGCTCCTTACCGCCAGGATGTTTGATTTGTTTTTTAATTATGCAAATGAGATGAAGAAGGTTCTTCCCACGGGGCCGGATTGAAGAAGTATTACGAATTTTAAAAGATCCGAAGAAATAAAAATCCCCGATTATAAATATATTTCACGGAAAGTCTGCATAGTTAATTTGAATAATTTCAAATCGAAGAAAACACCGAAGAGATTCGGTATTCCGAAATTTGAAATTCACGTATGGAGTGTCCGTGGCGCGTCCAGTAAAATTAACGTTTCTGAAAATTCGAAATCGACCGAAATGATGTCAATTTATGTTGTTGCCAAATTTATAAACAATTTATTGACAAAGAGAGAGAGGGAGAGAGAGGGTGGAAAAAAATAATGAAACGAATTCATTATAAACGGTTGAAAACACGCGATATATATTTATATATGCCAACTAATTTTTAATAACATTCAAGATACAGATAAGCAATCGGACTCTTGGTACGTTATCTATGACCAAAAAAAAAGACATGGAATTTTTTTTTTTCTTCAAATTATTTACAACCAGAATGATGGTTTACGTAATATTCTCAATCTCTGCAGCGATCTTCACGAGAATATAACCTTGGCATATATTAGAACCACTTAGAGATAAAGATAAAAAAATTAAAAAAAAAAAAAAAAAAAAAGGTAATCGAAATCTTTTGAAATGACACTTGGCCACTTTGGTATTATCGCTCTTGAATTAAATTTCACTTTAGAATGGACCTAACTCGTTTCTAACTTATACAAACCAACGAACGAACGACTGAACGCCTTGCCTTGTGTCTCATTCTCCTAACTAAACCGCGGTGCGTGTAGGCTGACGCTCGCTCAAGTTTGTAGACGGTAATAGCACCGATGACGCACGCAAACTTTACGGAGTCAAGAACGGGGGATGGAGAGAAGGTGGAGAAGGGGGAAAAGAGGTTTTGCCTCCTCTCGGGTTACCTAGAATAATCGCGGGAGTAAAAGCCTCGGCAAGCAACACGTGCGTATCTCTTGTATTGGGTATACTTTTTTTTTCCCCATCTCATCTTCTCTCCTCGCCGCTCATCTCTTTTCTTCTCTTCTCACCGCCCGTTAGCCTCCTCGTCCCGCAACGTCGTTCCCTTACATCCGTCCGTATACTGCCGTTGATTTGTTTACCGCAAAACTGATAAGATAATCAATATTATTTCCAAACAGATTTCTCATTCCCATACCTTGGCCGACAGATTACGCGATGTATAACATTGTGTCAGCGATTCTCAATATCAATTCCTACCTTATACCTCAGAGATTGATGAATCTAGATAGTCTAGATTTTACGTCTCGAAATTAAATTGCTGCACCGAGGTCCGATTAATTATCTCTCAAAGTTATCAATTTTTTTATCGCAACCATATTTTTCTAATCAGTATATTGCTGTCAGCATTCCAATAAATTATCTATAATCTCTATTATAAGATATAAAATTGCGTGTGAGAGTCACGCATTTATATATGCCTTATCGCGATAATAATTATAGTATACCTAGTGCCTATGTACATTTCTATAGCGGAAATCTTTATACTTTGAATTGGGATCCTTTGCAGGGAATCCTACAATTGTTCTTCTCCGTTTGTACCCATACCCCGTAAAAACTCCTTAGAGAGAGCGAGAGAGAGAGAGAGAGAGAGATAGGGGAATGGGGATAGATGAGAGCGGTGGGTATAGGGCATTGCTTGAACGGACATAAACGTCATTCGCAAGGGATTGAAATTTTACTCAACCATTTAACGTTGGCGGCTGTGTGTTTCCCTCTGTAATTGTAAGTGAGGAGGTATTTTCGTGTATATAAAATATATACATAGGTATAATAACGCTAATTGGTTTGGCCGGGTCGATGAAACTCGGTTCACTCTCTCCCTCTCTCCATTTCTACCTCGTCGTAATTCTTCGCTCTCCACCCTTCGTTTTCCCTTTCTTCTTCAGTTTCTCGCTTCTCTCGGGTTTCTCGGTTTTATATAGGTATATGTATAACAAAAGCACTCCCGGACAGCTACTCGGTTATATAGAGTATATATGTATATATTTTATGAGAATATAACGAGGCAACATTTCCACACAATGAGTTTACATTAAATTTTCTATTCAACAAATTTCTTAGATTTATATATTATATACCTATATACTATATAGGTATTTATTTTAGCATCGAAAAGATGGAAGAATACAAAGAGAAAAAAACAAAATTCCCATACCAAATTTTCTCCCCCATTATACGCGTCTTTGTTTTCACTTTCATTTAATTTCACCTCATTTAACTTTTTTAAAAATATTTTCCTTCCGCACTTTATTTCTCCTCGCCATCGAGTGGGGGGGAAAGAAAAAATATCAGGCGGAAACCGCATGCGTGTTTCACCGGCGTGGTTTGCAGCTGCAGTCGGTACGAACTCGAGAGTACAGCGCGGTGTGTTTGACCGCGTGCTTTAAAGAGATCACGCGAGATCTTTGGACAAAGGAAATGTCCCCTCCTCAATTCAAAGTGGTATTAAACCAGGACGAAGGACCTCGCTAGGCAAAACGATCGTACGAAGCAGCTGTTTAACGGTCTTACACAACATCGAGAGCTTTACAGGCTCAAAGAACTCTCTAATACCATTTTTTAATAAACGTGTGTGACATGGAATCGTATAGGTTAATTGTGACGCGGTATCACGAGACGGTGAGAAATCGGGCAATCAAGAGAATCGGTAGAAATTTAATGTCGAAAGAATTCGGAAGGGCGGAGTATTCGCCCCCGTCATGTTACGAGATGAGGAAAATGGTATTGACTTACCGAAGCATTCTTTCGTGGCGTTCCCGCTCGAGCATTTCCTCGGCGCTCTGTTGTGCGGGACCGAGTAGTCCATGTGTGAAAGGTGGATACCTCGGAGGCCTCCAGAGCATCTCGGTAGCGACTGCGGCAGGATGATGATGGGTTGGTTGTGCTGGACTTGGATATCCAACGGATGTTGTCGACGTTGTACCAGTCGCGGCGGGTGGCCCCTGCTGAGAGTGTGCCATGAGTAGTGAGGTGTGCTGTACACTCTGCACGTGCCAGACGCGCGCGGGTGTTGCGGCAGCCGCGGCAACGGCCGCGGGCGTTTCTTCCGCGCTAAGGGCCGAGCTTCTACTGCCGCTTCTCTCGTCACCTGAACCTGCGCTTCTCAACGAACTAACACCGCTGTCCGATCCACTGTCACCGTAGGCGGCAGCACCACGGATACCTGCCGTCGCGACGCCACCCAAGACTCCCGCGACGCCGACGGCCCCTGCCTCCACCTCCATGAGGCTTGCCTCATCGCCGACGGTCGCGACTACCCGCGTGTTACCCCCTTGCTGTTGATTATTCTGGTGTAACTCCGTCACAGACCCACCGACTACCAGATGACGAGGACTTCCGCTCGCCACTAAAGGCACCGCCGAGTGGTGATGATGATGATGGGGATGTTGTTGGTGCTGAATAACCGGGCTACCACTCGAGTAACGTCGATTGTGCAAAGAGTTGTTGTACTGCTGTTGAATCTGGTGTTGATGCTGATGCTGGTGCTGATGTTGATGCTGATGCTGATGCTGTTGCAGCTGGTGATGGTGGTGGACCGGTGTTCCCGGTACAGGCGGGGGTTTGTTCAATCTCTCGGCTAATATTACGGGACTTTCGTTGTGCCTGTCTCGTTCTTGTTCCTCTGTTAGCAGCCCGTGCCGTCCCCCAGCACCGCTGCTTAGCGGACTCAACCTCTCCAGCACGGAGCCGTCCTGACTGCTCGACTCCACCAACTCGACCACCGATTCTACGCTCGGTGCCCGCACCGCGCTTAAACTACCTACACTATCCTCGGCGCTTTCTTCACCGACCGGTGCCGCCCCGGCTGATGGACTTCTTCGGGCTAAGTAATCGAGAGACTCTCTTTCTTCTACGTCCTTGCAGACGGCGTCGCCGGAAGCCTCTTCTTCTGTGTTTTTATCTTCACGATCTTCGGCTTCAACCCCTCGATCTACGTTACCTAGGGGTGGAGGTTCCGGTTCCCTGTCTCGTTCTCTCGACTCGCTTTCTTCGTCCTCGGCTACCGGGCCGTTCGCCTGATCCTGAGGAAGTTGCTTTGGGGGGTCTGAGATTTCAGCTAATTTTTTATCACTTTGAAGACGTTCGTCCTCCTCGTCTCTTCCCTTTCTGGCTTCCGATCTAACCTTGCGACTCGTAAGGCTAGTTTTTAGCCGTTTTATCAAAGGATCGCAGTCCTCCTCGGATTCCTTTTGCTCGGTTAAGTCTTCCTCTTCTTCTTCTTCTTCTTCAACCTCTTCTTCCTCAACCTCGGAGGCGTTCTCTACCGTTTGATTGCTATCGAGTCGTTCATCGACCTCGGCGATAGATTCCTTGCCGGTGTTTCTGCCTCCAGATTCTCTATGGACACCGGTTTGCGGTCTTAGTCTACGACGGGCTGATCTTTGCACCGGAAAACTGTCCGTTGAACTGGTCTTCACCGCAGAACCACCTTTCCTACGAAGTTTAGACGCGGTTGAACCAACGCCTACTGTTTTGTTGGACGTTTCTTCTACCCCTATACGACTAGCCCGATTTCCTGGACCCTTGTTCTCTCGGTCTTCTTGTTGCTGTTGTCTGACCGTCGCGACACCCTCGCGACTCGCAGCACCCTCGCTAACTTGTCTTCTTCGGTTGCCCCGGACGCTGCTCTGGTGTTTTTCTGCAACAGAAAACGACGTTCATCAATATATCGCATTGAGCGATTCGGGGTCACGCACGATGTGACGACAAAAATTCGACTAAAATAGCTCAACTCCTTACGACGAGGAATTGATGGTTCCGGCTTTTTTACCGCCGCCCTTTGATAGTTATGGGTACTATTATACCTCAGGGGGCTTAGTGCTCGGTATTCGCGTCAATATCTGGAACGGTTCTCTGCAGGTAGGGTAGGGGTATAGTTGTACGGCGGTGATACACGATTTGGCGTGAACACGAGTAACAATTCAGAATACATGGCGAGGGGAGGAGGGAAGAGAGGGATTTATAGCTTCGGATTTATTGTTATTGCCAGTACCACACATATACGAGTAAGCGGTACTGTAGAGGAAACCGTAGTCTGTACTAGGAGGAGGGTTTCGGGCAGACAGCGACGCGTACGTGACCCTCTCTCTGCAATTTATGCGCCCCCTTTGTTTCCCCTAGACGGGACACGTTACCTCACGCAACCTATATGCGGCTATATAACTCCGGGATCGCGGAAAATTCACGGTTGTAACCCCGGAATTATTTCGAGGACATTGCCGCCACTCGCCACTTGCCACTTTTATTTCTTCATCCTTTTTTTTTCTTTTACATCAGACTGCGGTGTTACGTGACGTCCTGGCTTCGGGCGCCGTCACCAATACGCGTCGCTTAGACGTACACCGCGATTATAGAACTACGCGTCACGCCGGAATATCCCGGCTAAATGCGTGCCATGAATTATGCATCGGCACGACGACTACGACTACGAAACGGAGGAACAGAACCTGCAACGACACACAAACCGTTCCCCTAGTGTTTAAACGAGCATTATAAAACACCGTATCGCACTATATATCGCAGGAAAAAAAATATCTATATAATTTATATAAAGGATCTCTTCTTCTTCTTCAAGTTCTCGAGCTTGAAGCAGACATGGTCACAAATCAGACAACAGACGTCGCAATTTGGACCCCTATATTCTACAATTTTATTCCTCAGTGAATTAAAATCACCCAAATATATACATATTTTACCAAATGGAGTTGGGTTTGATAATATAGGTATACGTCAGTGCAGATTTAAAACCGGAACTCGACCACTCGCTCTTTCTGTCGACTCCCATAAGCGAAACTAATATAAACTCTGAAGTGGAAGTAGCCATTCGAAGTCCCATCCTTCGAGGACATTTATGCTGCTCGACAGGGGGATGGGTAAAAAAAAATTTCCACGTAACGTTGTCTCTTCTCCGTTTCAAAATTACAGTTTTTTTTAGTCTCTTTGTTTGTAGATGTGCGGTTATTTTTAATTATACAGTTTACACACGACACGTATCGATAGTTACCGAAATGCACTCTCAGATTCTCCCCTGTGTATATACCAATATGCACCCTCGCTAGGGCGTAGAACCCTTTTTCGCTAATGGTGGCGGGTCGT
Source organism: Macrophya alboannulata (assembly GCA_949628255.1). Lineage (NCBI taxonomy): Eukaryota > Metazoa > Arthropoda > Insecta > Hymenoptera > Tenthredinidae > Macrophya > Macrophya alboannulata. Next base: position 24,715,433 of record OX451209.1, on the reverse strand, counting down.
GACGTGTGTCGTTTTTTGGGTACGGTGAATATAGTGGGGAAAGAATGGGCCATGGGCCAGGGTCGAATGGGGGATGGGGGTACGCCATAAAGAAGGGCGAATTCTGACCGGGGTGCAAAATACGTAGAATGGTTATAACAAGGGCTTCGAGAGAAGAGAGGGAGGCCTTGGACAAAGGGTTTAAATGCCAACTACTCTTATGTCTGGCTATATATACCTATACCGAACTCGCTGGGGATTTGACGCGGGATTAGAGACTGTGAGAGGGAAGGTCAGCTGTTAATACCACGTTTTACGCTTTATGGAAAATGGTAATGACGAGAAATGGAGGTAGTTTACTAATTTATAGGATACTTCATACCTAGAAATCGGTCGTGTTTTCCGAAAATATTAGGACGAGAATCATACCTATAAAGTAGGTTTAGCTATAGCCATGATGCAGAAATAACAAGTCACGGATTAGTAGCAAATAACCAAAGTTCGAGAAGTTAAAGTTCGAATTTGTACTCGGTAGCTTATGTACGTACGTACCCACCCACCTACCTACCTACAGTTTTCATTCGAAGCTGATATTTAACGATCAAAGTTAAAGTTGTGCTCGTAGAAAGAGCGAGAGAAAGGGAGGAAGAGAAGAGGTTGGTTTAACTCGAAAGCTTCAGACCCTTTTTATATCTTCCCGTTCATTATTTTATCGAAACTACTCCTCTTCTTTTTCTTATTCTCCTAGAGGGTTGAAAACTTTTTCAACAAGAATTCCTCCTCGTTCGTTCGAGAGCAGCGAGGAGTACGGGAATAAAGGATCTCGATTTTACCTTAAGATAAGAAAATGGCAACCATTCAAAAAGTTTCCATATTGCCCCGAGCTCAACGGAACGTACACCGATTCGGAATAAAGGATATTTCCTGGCACGCCTGCAGGAAGCGATCCATCCTCGATTTAGCGTCACAGACAAATGTGAACCAATTTATTCCTGATTAGATTTTTGAAAACTAGGCGACATACAGCGGAATCAGAAAATTTGATATATGTATCCATATCCACATGCATACATAAATTTGAACGAATAGCTTTAGGCTCTTCGTTATTGGAATAAAACCAAACAATATATATCTTATCACTATGATCGCGAGAGTTTATACAGGTGTAACTTTTCCACTTGTCAAGTGTTTATCCGTGTCATATGGGCAGCCGATAATATTTAGTCAGCCGTTTATCGAGTCTTTAGAATGGTGTTCCCAATCCATACATTAATGACGATCAGGAGCTGGGGCTCGTACAGACTAACAATAAATTGAATCAAATATAAATAGAGAAACACACGTAGGTATCACACATACACGTACGATATATAAGTGCGTGAGGGAATGAACAACTGGCTGTTAAAATTCCCCTGCCAACCCCAGCCGGGCCAAAGTAAAAATAAATAAATAAATAAATAAACGGGGGAATTGAATTTTCGCGAAAATCTGGGCTCTGTCCGTCCTTGGTTATACGCGAAGGGGAAGATTTAATGCCAAATAGCTGTCCTCGCGGTAGAGCCTGATGTCATCGCTGGTGAAGTGATTTGCTTTCTTCCAATTAGTTGCACTTGGCGCGCGAATTGTCGAGGAGTACGTGCTGCAGCGTTGTTGGAATTTATTAAGCTCCGTTAAGGTTTATCTTTAGAATGCACCCTCGGAATATGGTATATGGGGGTCAATTTACAAAATGGCGGTAAATCAATACGCACTACGGCGCACGTGCAGCAAGTCTAGCAACGCAACCACCACCACCACCACCACATAACGCCGTAACCCAGTTAAATTTTAGTCGAGGGCTCATGTTCCCTCGATAATCTCCTTTACTACAACTTGATATAGTTTATGGTGTTACATTGCCACTTGCCATTAGGTCTCAGGTGCTCAGGGGTTGAAACAAGTTCATCGAGAACTTGATAATCTAATCAACCGCGATTGGTTGTCCGTTTCTATTACCTCCTCGTTGTAGGCGCGGATCGATTCAATACAGAAATTCAACTAAAACAAGAGGAATTCGCCACTCCATAGTCTCCGTTTCCGCAAGCTTTCAGGTCGAACCATTGAACTTGAAAATCCCGCTGATACGTCGTCGGAGTTACAGTCGTGAAAGTTTTTTTCCTAAGAAATCTCTAACGGTATAATATAGTTTGTGGCCTAGTTTTTCGATGGATCTTCGCCCTTTTCTTTACCCGTCCCACGGGAGTACCGCGATGGGGAACTATGGGAAGCAGTTTGAGACTCCCGCTCCGCGTTCCGCAGCTCTCTATTTTTATTGGCGTTCTATATTTAGGGGGGTCTCGGATTTTGCCAGCTCAAGCCTTTGAAAATTTCTCTACGTTTCAGTTTGTTGATAAACTTATTTCCGACGCCGTTACTCGAAGCGAGTATAGTAGAAGGAAGTAAGTAAGTCAGAAAATACACGAGTTGGGAAAAAACGATCTGGCACATCGCCAGGATTTCGTTACTAGACTCCCGGGCCCCATGCCAAGCCGTCGACGATCAGGCGTCTGCTAAACCAAAGTAAAGGTGCAGCTCCGTCGACGTTCAGAGTCAAGTACCGGAGGAGGAACGGCTTATTTGAATGACTTTTATAACTGAAACAAAAAAAAAAACCACGTGCCACGTGCCCTGCGGAGCCCCTTAAAAATTCAAATTCAATTTCTACGTGTCTAAAGTGTATCTAAATGACCACACACTGGGTGTACATCTATTTGTACAACACTGCATGGCACACAGTTCAGACAGCGAAGTCCTGGCGCAGGATTAATTCTATGATGAAATTTATTACCCTCAAGGCGGCGGCGGTGATGGTGGCGGAATAGTCTTGACCACTCATGAGACAGTGAATACCTACATGAGTTTCTGTAACCGGATGTGACGTGACTGTAGGAAGATGCCAAGATGGTTGCCATACGGAATAATTATACCGGTACGGTGCGGTGCGGTGCGGTGCGGTTCTTTCGAGAGCCGGTTTACATCGCGTGGTAAAACGCAGGTGCGTGCCTGCGTAAATCATTCGATACATCCGTGCACGGATGCACGATGTGGAAGTTGAAGTGTACTGGTGTATACGCGTATAGTAACGCGTGTACCAGACACTAACCTCTTCATGAACGATGGATAAAATGATGAAATATGACCAGATGTGTTTAATTGATGGTACCAATGTCCGACAAATTATACCTTAACACTGCGATATCTGCGATTATTGGGGAGGAGAACGTTCTTGGCACAATTCTGATTCTATAATCCATAGCAATAGCGTGTTAGGGAATAATGTGTGAGTCCACAAACACGAGTGCACACAGTGTGTTGCATGGACTGTTCACAGAAGAACAGGACACTGCCGGCAAGGTCATGCACGCACGAACTCACTCGCTCACTTACTCAGTTACTCAGTCACTTGAGTGAAGTGGAAAGTGAAGTTGAGAGTTTTCCGTTCATATCATGGCCGTGACTCGTTGGTCGGTTGACCTTGCGACGATATTTCGGAGTAGGTACCGACATTCCTTCCATAAAATAATTACCGACATGGCGTAAATAGAGAACTCGAAAATTGGATAGAGCAAGAGAATAGTGTGGTCGTGTTACAGGGGAACGCATTGCATCGAGGTTTACGACCGGGCTGCCTCTGTGTTTTCTCTTTTCTATTTTTTCTCCTCATTCTCTCTCTCGGATTTCATACTATTTCCTTTTTTTCTTTCTTCTTTTTCTTTCTATTTCTTTCTTTTTTGTTGGTAACCCGAGCGCCGGAGTCCCAAACTCCAGCCAAAGTTATAGACCCGACCAGCCGGCCAACAGCCAGTTAGGAAAAAGACCCATCCAACCTGACCCGAGGGTGGAACTGGGCACGCAAGAGCGACTACACTCGGGAATTTGGCACATGGCTAACAGACGCCTCCGCATGCCCAACGTTTTACGATTATTCAAGGCCACTTTCGTTCTTTATGCTTCCGTGAAGAGGGATCATCCGTCGTGTCGGTGAGGATACGAGTAGCCGTATAATTGATGGTCGAAGTGGACAGAGGGGACAGAGCATGTGCTAAACACAATCGTTATACATCTACATAAAATAAATAAGTTTCTTCAGACTGTCGCAAATTCTTAACTCAACAGCTATCCATATTTTATGAAAAAGAACACAAAGAGAGAAAGAAAATGGGTCAGCAATGTTTCGCGGAGTAAAACGCTATTTGTGAATTGAAAATTGAATTGAACAAGATCAAAGCGATGCACTCCACGTCGTTTTATCGGTACATATAAATGACAGGTATATGTGCCCGGGGGAATCATGAATAAAATATAAGCTAGGCTGCAGTTGAAGCGAGGGTAAATATTCAACGTTAATTTATCGGAATTCCGAACTATGCGTGTACAGTTGAGGTTGCCTAGAAATGCACTTTGCGAAACAATACCCCGATCGTTGTGTTTAGCAGGGGGGTTTGCGAATTTCGTATAAACTTTGCTACTCTGCGGTGTACGGGTCGAGAACTGGGCAAAAAAAAAAAAAAAAAGATAAAGCGATAAAGAGATAGAGAGAGAGAAAATTGGAGAATTAGAGGAGCGAACGGAAGGACGATAATTCACTAGATAACCGTCACCACCGAGGTTTGCCCCAGGGATAACGATGGCCGGTGGGTAGGTTTAAATCGACTCCGAGCAATCCGATGGCGCGCTTTCACCTGCTTATCTTATTGGCCGATCGAGGAACGGAAAATATATCGAAACGGCTTTTGCTCGGTCTTAACGGTATAAGGTTGTAGCCACTCGTTCAACAGCGAGCCTCACATACAGATTCAAAAAGAAAATCAGTAGAAACGAAAAGAAAAAAGACAAAAAAAAAAAAAAAAATTCTAAGGCAATCCGTTTTCGCACGATTTATAAAACAGCACTTCCATATCATGCCTCTCACGTGTGGATAGAACAGGATAGGAAAGGATAGGATAGGTACGTGGGTACATACCTAGTTGCACCTACACCTACCACTTCAACCACACCATACCCAACGTATGTACGTTGCATATGAACTAGGTGGATCTGACCTCTGCGTGACTTACACCAGGGTACTAGTGAGTCATCGTCAGGTCGCCCTCCGCCTCTGTATGAGGAGGTGGGCCGCCGACAGTACACGTGGGGAATTATGCGCTGAGGATAAGAGTGGAGTTGAGTGGAGTGAGGTGAGGTGAGGTGAGGTGAAGTGAAGTGAAGTGAAGTGGAGTGGAGTGGAGTGGAGTCACGAACACGCACGCGGAAGACGCATCACTCTTTTCTCTCTTCTCTCACTCTCTCATATTCAATCTCTTGCATTTATCTGTTCATCTCTAAACACAGCTATGCCTACCTACCTACCTACCATGTATCCTTTCCTTTTGCTCTCTTCCCTACCTACATCAGCAAATGGCGACGCTGCTGCAGTGTGTAACACTGTTGCAACAGTTATGACTCTTCATCTCTCTCGATCTTTCTTTGCTTTTCGCTTTTGACCACGGCGAGGCTGATGCTGATGCTTATGCAGTTGCAGTCGCCGTTCTATTTTCAAATGGAACCCGTTCGTCTCTTTGAGAGTATAACGAGGAGTAGAGAGGGAGTGGAAGATCTTCGTTATCGGGTTACGCGGACTGCGGGCACTAGCGGAGGCGAGTGGGTTGGTATATGGAAATAGTGGGTCAGCAGCGTAGGCATCTAAGGCTCGGACTTCTTGGTCACGGTGACTCTTGAGCGGAGGAGTACGGGGGAGGTGGAGGATTCGTTTGCACGGATAGAGAATAGAGGAGACGAAGAGAGATCGAGGGGCAGGAGGAAGGTTGATGGCGTGCTGTGGTCTGGTCTGGGGTCTGGCTCGATCGGTGCTCGGATATGCAACTAAACCTCACGCTGGGCGACGAGGAGAATGAGGATGGCGAGGAAGAGGGAGCCCTGGGAGCGGGTCGAATGCCCTCGGGTCTTTTTTATTCCCGGTATGCCTGCTGCACCGCCACACCACGCCACACCGCACCGCACCGCATCGCATCTCGCCGTGTGGCCGCGGAGAGGTAAAAGAGGCGGAGAACGCGAGACGGACAGACCAGCTGAACCGGTTCCATAGATACTGAACCAACTGGTTTCTTTAAACTCCGTTTCTACCGCCGCCTCCTCGCTGCAGACAAACTCCCATCATCTACCGTCTATCAACTTCTTGGCAAATTTTTAACGTGTACCTCGAGCCTACGTACGAACTGCGCTGCTGCAATAAGAGCTACCCGTTTATACAGCGTGTCAATTCTCACGCTAATATTATTGCGGAATAATATCCCACTGCTCCTTGTCCTGCTGCAACCAGCCATAAGTCAGATTGTGCAGCTATCTCTTCAGCGTAAATGAAAGAGATCGAAATAAGGAACGAGATGGGAAACTACAAGACAGACATTATTTATTTCTTTCTTTCCGCTCGAATATACCCAACACCGAGGAGGATATGACGACATAATATCATGTGCTACAGCGCGGTATCTTTCGTGCGATCTTTTGGACCGATTGTGAAGACGGATGGACTATGGTCAGCGGATATAAAACACCGTTTCTGAATACTGCAATAAGCAGAATCGTACGATATTATACATACTCATGGGGAAAGTATAGGTTAGATTTCGAGAGAGCGAAGAACCCCAGCGGTGCATAGTCGAATTATGACGTCAGGGTCCTTGGAAATTGGCATATATATTTTGCGATAATTATTTTCCCTTGAAACTTGAGAACGATAAGGAAAATGATACTGTAAAAATATGAATAAGAATGAGAATTTCTTATTAACCGCGGACGTTGGATTTTATAGAATTTGCGGAAAGTATAATAATATGACTAAGTGCAGATTATCGCTTATATGTACCGCGTTAAGCCGCGGTTATAGTTGCGATTAACAGCGAGGAAAAAGAAAAGTTTGCTGTCAATTTCGTCTGGATATATGCGTAATGCGTCGATGAAAAACGAAAAAATTATAGTGTGTATCTGTTAAGACAGCCGTTGACGATCGAGCAGCCGGTTGTATCTATTTGGCAAATAATTCATCGGACTTCAGTCCCACCTGACCTCGGTTAACCTCTAATTGCTATACACTCTCTCGTTCGCGATTGGCAGCGAAGAATTCCAGCCGTATAGTTATACTGTTTTCAAGAGAGAAGAGAGAAGAGGAGTGAAGCGAGCGGGAGGTAAGGTATAATAATAAAAATGAAAAAAAAAAAAAAAAAGAGAAACAAATAAAACCGCGACGATCAAAACTCCTGGCCCGAGGCCAGTCGTACACCCCGTCCCCGGTTCCGAGATATAAATTATTTATCACTATATATCGCGGGCAAATACGACGAGTGGAACCAGGTGCTAAGCCGTGTGCAGCTGTGCGTCGCGGCGCTGCGCGGGCGCCTCCATCTTTACCTCTTTGCAAATCTCACATGACGAGTTGTTGGGGCGAATGGCGATAAACTACTCACTATTTAATCTACGAGATACGGACTAACGACGAGATCTTTATCTTATCCGATTTCATTCAATCTGATCAGATTGAAGTGATCGGAGATCCGAAGGAGAGAAAAAAAAAAAAAAAAAAAAACTTCCACATGCGATGATGAATTATTCGCAATTTATATAATTATTTTCATTATTTAGTCCAGACGATTGATGATGATAATAATCATGATAATATTTGGCATTGTTTTTTTTTTTTTTTTTTCAATTTCGCGGTCATTTTTAACGAGGTTGGAAACGTTCGACCGCAAAACTTGGACAGAGAAGATTGTTGTTTTCGTTTATTTTTTTTTTTTTTTTTTATAAAGTCTGGAATTTTGCCAGATAAAATAACCAGTTGTCAGAGTCTAGTTAGTCACTTGGTACAGATCAGTGGGTGGATTATAATACCGTAAGAAAACCGCTGTACTATTTGGCCGATGAAACTCGGTCTGATTAACGTTGACGGGACACGAGTCGCTGAGTTTTACTATGCGGTTTGGTATATATTTCAACTTTGCGGAGTTATTTTTAAATTGGACGTTATATTTCTATTGTTGGTTAGTTGAATTTTCTATTTTCAAACATTCTGTCTTACCGCAAAAACGAAGAAAAAAATAAAAAAATACCGCCGTGCAATGAGCTGACAACAAAATTCGACGGATTTATTCACTCCTCCGATCCCGGGAGTCCAGGACTAACGTATAACTCTGTCCCGGATACATAAAATATTTTTTTTTCACCTCCGATAGTCGCCGTCATTCAACCGGCTAGATGCGATACGATATACCTACGTAAGCGTAAACGATTTCAACATTTCTATACGCAGCGTTTTATGGGATCTATTTTCACGGCGATTCTATACTGATGAACAACGCGGATACGTGTACAGGGTGTCTCAGAACTGAATGTCCAAAATGGATTGAATGTCGAAAATGAAAGGTGTCCTAGAGGAGGTCGAACCGAGTAAATTGTCCCGAAGAACATGGGGTCTGCGAAGTCGCGTTCGCGAGATATCAACGGTTAAAAAAATTTCGCTATGCGCCGCGATCGCGAATCGCGGCGCATAGCGAAATTTTTTTAACCGTTGATATCTCGCGAACGCGACTTCGCAGACCCCATGTTCTTCGGGACAATTTACTCGGTTCGACCTCCTCTAGGACACCTTTCATTTTCGACATTCAGTCCATTTTGGACATTTAGTTCTTAGACACCCTGTACACGTATCATTTGCGTCTCGTTCCTCTGATGAACAAAGATAAGAAAAATACCTGTATGAGAAGAAAAAATTGAATTTTGGAACATATATTTTTCATTTTTTTTTTTTACTTTTCACAAAATACGTATTTGGTATATGCAAACACCGAGTATATACGTATACCGTGTCTCGTATGGGTAAATACTTTCGATTGATGGCGCGAGACGGAAGACAAACATTATATTCCAAACGTTGATAAAAATAGATCGGTATCGCGTATATACATCGCGGTTTTTACATTACACTAGTTACCGATCAATCTACCTATACAATTGAAAAGCCGCAGGCAACGCGTTGCTTCTAGAATCGTTCGGGGGAGAGGCCCGGGCGATGACGGCGATAGCGATCCGTCCAGCTGCGTAAATAATTTCAATACGAATTGTTTCGCGAAGCACAACCGCGATAAAGTATATAGAAAAGGTATTGTTAACACAGAGAGACAGGGAAGTAAAGAGGGAAATAAAACAGAGATGGAAAAAGAAAGAGAGAGATAGAGGGGATAAAATGATGGATCCAATAACGCGAGTCTGGCGCAAACCGGACTACCTATTATGTTATGTTATGTTATTCATTCCGTATAGCCCCGCCACACGATATATAGATATAGATATACGTCTGTGATAAGTTGTATGTGTACTCGGTGTGTAGATTGCGCAGACATTGCACCGCTATATGGAATGTTTCTAATTAAATGGGAATAACAGGAATATTGGTATACGAGTTAATTATAATTAATTAATTGAACAAAGCAAGAATGATAGGAATGAATAAATTCTCTGATATAGAATATGATAGCTATAAGGCTAATTTAATTTATGAAAATTTACTGCAATTCGAAATAAAATTTATATTACTGGGAATTAGGTAGGTTACAGTATAAATTTATTTCCCGCGCTTTTTTTTCTCTCTCTGTTATTGCCGAGACTCATTAGTATGTATGTACATTCATACATATATGCAGTCTTATGCGAGATACGTGTGCGAAAATTTTGTCAAGGACATACACCGCGTCGATGCGAAGAAAAAAAAAACCGAATATGAAACAATATTGTGAATTGCAGTACAAGCTGCATTTTTGAACGGGTTTTCTTCGTTGGGTTGGTTATGATGAAAAAAAAAACAAAAAAATTGCGATAACACTGCGGATATATACATATGTATTTATATAGCATAAGGAGAAGAACGTGAACGTAAGAGAAGGGGACAAATAATTCGCGTGCAAAGTCGCGTCGAGCACAGTAGCTAAAGGTTATCGCGTTTCACCGAGATATGCGGTAGGGAACGGCTGACCACGCGAAACCGCTTATCGGTATTTCCCGGACGTCTGAGATCCCGGAGCAGGTAGCGCTAACAAAAGCTTACACCGAGTTCTCTCGTATTTCCTATATTTCACTGTATGTTATACGTTTAGGAGAAAAGGGTAGAGAGCTGTTGTAAAGGGAATCCTCCGCGCGGTCGTGGCTCGAGTTCACAAAACTAGACAAAAAAAAAGAAAAGGAACCAATGAGGATCAAAAAAAAAAAAAAAAATTATGCAAAAAAGAAATTTGTATACAGGAAGAGAAGATGAGAGTTGCCGTTATGAGACAACGACCATGGTAGGTAACGAGAATGTCTAATTATAATTAACCCGACGCCCGTGAACTCGACGTACCTCTTTTAATTAAGTAATTACACCTATAGGTATATATTCGCATTATACCTACTCATGAAAGTATAGGCGCTAATTTCTGGCAATTTTAAATTACGAGCAGGTATTTCTTATTGTACCTGTACCTACCATACATATATAATAGGGGAACGTGGGACAATATATGCCCCCCCTGACGAAATACTAATACCACAAAGTTCCCTGCCTCATTTGTCCCCTATTCAGGATCGAAAAAGTATAGTTCATACGTTTCGTATGCGAAAATTTGATAAACAACAAAAAATAACTCGAGTAGGATGAAACGGCCTTTCCTTAAAATCGATAAACAATTTGATGATCCAAGACGTCGTAGTTTCTTCGAATCTTGTTTATAAGATATTTATCCACGTATCTACTCAATACTATTAAAATTCATGTAACTATAGGTATAAGTATGTACACCGTTTATTTCAGTTAGGAAAGATAAAATTGAAAGCATGAAGTCTGGAAACAATATCCATAAGCGGTCCGATTTTTATCGGTGGAGAGAAAAACCTGCACGTAAGTATGTAAGTAAAAAGTGATCGCGGTTCCGGCGTAAGTAGGTAGGTATCTACTTGGTGATAAGATGATGCGGTAAGGTAAATATACGATACGCGTGGGTGTAGATATAGGCATGTATATATACATATAGTAAACGGCTGTAGTATTCCAGCGATAGATTAGGTTAGGATTAGGCGCGGAGGCACGGCCGCGAAGTTTCCTTGATCGAAACTAATTACGGTGTAGAAAAATTCGTTTTTTTTTTTTTGTTTTTTTTTTTCATTATTTGCATAAAGAAAAGAGAGAGAGAAAAAAAGAGAACCATAAAATGACAAAACATGGAAAGGGAAACCACGTTCATCCAGCGACCCTTGTAATTTCGAGATTGGTCGGTTTTTACCCTCTTTGTACCTTCGCTTCTCTTTTGTACCTTTTGTTCCGCACGGCTGCCCGTCATTCTACCTACGCACCGTTACAATTTCTCCTTTGGTCGTCTTTTCCCCTTATATATATATATATATTCCTTCGTTTAGCTCCACTTTTTCACTCACTCTCTGTCTCTCCCTCTCTCTCTTTTTTTTTTTTTTTTTCTTACAGTATTAATGTCTATCAGTCTTCGTTTTTTTTTTGTTGTTTTTTTTTTCTGTTTCCTGTTGTTCCGTTAACGTTGTTACTCTCGTTCGAATTTTCCACACAAATCTCATCCCCGCGCCAAGTTTCACCGTTGTTTTTTGTTGTATATATATTTTTTTTTCGTTGTGCTCTTTTTCATCATACCTTTTGCCACACCGTTTTATTGATCGCTAAGAGAGCAGATCCGAGATCTCCTAAATCTCTTTTTCTGTCTCTCCTCTCGAAGATGGGTAGAAAACGATGTTATAACAAGCATGCGATAACTCTCCGTCGAGTTTCTCTTTACGGCATGGCAGCTGCCTACAGATATAGGTATAAGTATATATCGATATTTTCATCGTCGACCGCGGTTATAATACGACGATATTTTTGCAGCCACTGGTACTGCTGGTACTGCTACTACTATACAAGATTGGTTTTCCTCTCGCGTCGCAATCCCAACTATTCGCAAGGAATTATTACCAAGGAAGCTCGCGAGAGTCTAGTCTGATAGTAGCTGCTTACTGTTAGGCCGCACTATTCCCACGCGTTCATGTTACTACTTATATATCAAGCTTATAAATATATACTATCTAGTTATGTGAAAGAGAAGAGCAGCAAAACCATGTATTAATAAAAAAGAAAAACAAAAAGAAGACATATAAATATATACCAAACTCCGGTATGTAACGAAACAAGAAAAACACAAATGCATGAACGTGGACCTTCGTATATGTATAAGCAATATCGGCCGGTTATCGACGCCGTTTCTTGTCTCTTTAGTCTAGTCACGATTCAAGCGTAACCCGCCCTGGGAACAGGGAACGGTGAAGAGGTAACCGGTGATCGGCATGGAATCCTTGGCATCGTAGACGAAGAGTAACATACACATATTCTCCTCTCTTCAACATCGCGACAGCTCCCCAGAGTCCGAAATCCATTAAACGTGTATCGGAGTCAGGGATCGGAAAAGACGTAGGTATAAGTGTACACAATGTCTGTATATGTATATGCGCGCGCGTGTGTGTGTATGGGTTGAGTTAGTTTTGTCTATTTTGTAGACGGAAGAAATCCTCTTGTGTTATCTCGGATCTAGATCAACGCTAGATACCCTCGGGCGGGTCCATTATGCGTCACCAAATCCTAACCTAACCTAATAAGATCTTCCAGGTCGTTTATACGCCAGGCTGTAGCCAATCTAGCCTCCTTCTCTTCCTCCTTCTCTTCCTCATCCTCTTTATCGTTCTCCCTCTATATATATATATTCTCATCTCCTCATCTCCTCATCTCATCATTTCGTCTCCTCTCTCTGCAGCCGCGCCTTCCCTTCCCTTCCCTTCCCTTCATCTCCTCTTCTCCTCTTCACCGTTTCTCGGCGCCGGGTAGTAACTCTTTGAACAAACGCTATTGAAATCGCTGAGTCAAGAACCGTTACTAACTTCCCGTCTGTCTGTCTGTCTGTCTGTCTGTCTGTGAGTATATGTGTGTCTGTCTGTCTGTCTCTCGGACCCTCCTGCACTGACTGGATGGTATAATAAATCACAAGCTATATGCTCTACGCCCCCGCGACGTCGCCAATATCATCACCCACCAACCCACCCACCACCATCACCATAATCAAGAACGATGTAATAGTGTTCGAAGAGGGAGCCCTAGCTATCCCGCAGCCAGCCAACGCGTGTATAAATAAAATCAATCAAAAAGTTTTTTACTCGAGATGAGATATATGTATATACCTGCCTGGCAGTGAAACGGCGATCGTTAAACTCACTTTGACGAGAATTGAGATAAGTCGTATAACTATGAACCATCTTATGAGATGATATCGACGTGTGTGTGTGTGTGTGTGTGTGGGGGGGAGAGAACATATACCGCAATTCCTCGAGATCTAATATATAATACAAATTTCTATCTTGCTCTAGCTTTTGCTCTTGCTCTCGGTGGAAATCCTTGAATTCCCGTATACCATATACCAGTAACGTGCCTCACTGTACTGCACATAAGCCCCAAGCTCACCGCGTCAACTACGCGACGGTGCTTTCGCGTAGTTTCTCGAAACTGCAAAGTTTCGGCACTTATGTCGAACTTGTTAATGGCTCTGTGGCCGTTGCTGTCGGTGGTGTCGGTCTCGTACTTCCAACACCCCGCGGTGCCCTCTCTTCACTCTCTCTCCCTTCTCTTACCACCTTAAGCCGTCGAACACCCCTATCTTCGGCAAGTTGGGTGCAGTTTAACTTGATTGCCTGAGTTAACTTTTGACGGTAGTTAGTTTAGTTTAGTTAAGTTTAGTTCAGTTCAGTTTAGTTATGTCGGGATAAATTTCCACTCTCCGATCCCACCCTCATCCGCAGTACGTGTATGTACCCCGTGTTATACATATCTATCTATCTATCCATCTATCCATTTATTCATATATTATCTACATATTCACACACGTAGTTATAACCATTTTCACTATACATAGCAGCGATGCAGAATTTTTATCTATACCCACTGCTGCACATGTCGAGTATAATATATAGTCGAGTATATACATGTATACAACTACTATAAACTCCTACGCTAAAACTTCGGTCGCACGATAGGAGTATCACTGCATATATGAGTCATATAATAATTTACTCGACGAAACATGGAACAGAGTGTCGCGGTCATAGTATACGTATGTATAAATGTATGTACGTTCAGCTCGATCGCTCGATGCAGCAGTAAATTAATGAAGCATTGAAAGAAAAAAAAAAGTAATTGAACAAAAAAAAAGCTCAATTATTTAGTTCCCAAATGTTTTACACGGGTAATAAAGCGGGGCCATTCATCCTCCGCGTCGTCAATAGAATTTAAACTTTACGATTCAAGGCAGCAGCAGTAGCAGCAGCAGCAGCTAACGCACGTGATGAACGAAGGCTACTTTATGAAAGCCATTATACCATACATGAATTATTGTCAACACATAATAGCACGATATACACGATGATACAGAACGTGAAACTGTTCCGTATACTGTTCTGGCAATCGTTTCGAGGGTCGCAGCAACAGGTATAATCTACGTTGGGGTAGATGAGGAGGGTTTTGAGGCATTGCACCCACACCTAGGCGTATATTTTTTACGAGAAGGAGAAGAGGAATCGTCGTGACTGATGAAACATGAAACAGTCGACGATTGGATGTATTGAAATGAGATTGATCTCGATTTGGGTAATTATTCATAGTATAGCTATAACATTGAATCAATTGACTGTTGAATGATGGGAACGGGTTCTCTCTTCGGTAAAAATTTACGAGGTTTAATCCGAGTCCGTGTACTGCCTCCGATAGATCAGAATGACGTTCGTGTTTGCGCGACCTACGTCTCGGTGACAAATGAATGTTTTATTAGCTCGGTATAGTGACGCGGAGCTGAACAGAGCTGAGCTGATTGTGAGCCGGCGAGTCGTGCCTTATACTCACTTTGCTAGCTCGCACAATCAGACTTACGATTAACCGAGAGCCCGGGACCCGGTCACACAAATTATTCATCGTAGAAACCAACTACCAACACACACTGCAGGGTTTCAGGATGGATTGGCCGCAGGAAATCATTAATCACACGTGAAGCAAGCCTCGATCGTTCGTTCGTTCGCTCGGTTCGAGTATATAGCGATATCGTGATTCGTAGGCAGCCAGGGAGGCAGAGGTTTTATTATTATCGAGTCACAAATCCGCCGTTAATAATCTACTGCCGCCACGACCACGACTACGACTACGACTACGATCGCGACCCGTGACCGGGCCAATTTTCGAACATGTTTCAAATTGATCGTTACAACAACAGACGGCTACTTCCTGAAATTTAATACAGATTAGTGTTCGCGAATTGATCGACGTTATATTTTCCGCAAAAAAAAGAAAAAAAAAAAGGAAAAGGTATTTTAATATAAGAGCAGGAATATTTTCCCGCATCCGTGAGCAAGAATATCCCCGTTACCTCGGCAAATGCGGTTGCAAGGGTTGCAATTTCTGCCGCTGCACTCATTAAACTTTTGCTAATGCAGCAAAGTAAAGAAAAAAAAAAAGAAAAGAAAAGAAAAAGCTCTATACTTCTTCCTATATTAGCGATTCTGTTTAATTTTTTTTCTTCCTTTTTCATGGAACGAGGTTTTATAGATTCTTTCTTTATTTCCTTCTTTCTTTCAACGTTGAAATGAAACGAAACTTCGTTATCTAGACCTCGAACTATATATGTATATCGTAAGCTATATACCGGGAATTCGCGGTGAATTTTACTGCAGTATTTAACGGAAATTAAACCGCAATTTTGCGGTTCTCTTCGACTGTAACATATCAATTTCCACGTTCCGTCTGCATAATATGTTACATACATCGTTTCGCAGAAAGGTTACAGAAATATTGGCGATAAATATTGGCATTAATTATCGAAAATTCGATCGTTTTCGTGGATTCTGTTCGTTGTCTATCAGTTTTATTCTCGAAATGAAACTGCAATCTATCTGGACAAGATTTACCCAACTCTGCGAGTTATTTTACCTATACAATAAAGAATAAAAGACACGTGGCCGACTTTCGAGTATACGACCGTATCTGGGTTTGAGTATAAGTACAAGGTATATATATACGAGACCCAAATCCAGTCTTGGAATGTCGCGCGCGCGCGCGCGCTTCACCTAGAGATAACTAATCTCGGATCAACGAACCGGTTTCTAGAAATGATTTTTATCACCGACTCGGAGACGCGATGATAACTGCGACTCGAATGACTCGAACAACTGGATAAGGATAGGTGAGTGTCGGTTGGTTTGGTTAGGTTAGGCTTGCTTGGTCGGTCGGGTCGGTTAGCCACACTTTCTCCTTGCGTAACCGTGTCTCTTTCTCTTCGCCGCACATATATATCCTCGTTCTTCTTCGTCTTCGTTTACTTCGCGATATGAGGCCACGACATAAACGGCCATAAATAGACGCACGATCG
Organism: Macrophya alboannulata; assembly: GCA_949628255.1. Taxonomy (NCBI): domain Eukaryota; kingdom Metazoa; phylum Arthropoda; class Insecta; order Hymenoptera; family Tenthredinidae; genus Macrophya; species Macrophya alboannulata. The sequence goes on along the minus strand of OX451209.1, from coordinate 24,698,934 downwards.
GTTGCCGGTTTGATACCGATCATTAAATCCGGCGTATGAATTAAGATCTGATCGAAGAATTAGCCCACGAGGATGATGTAGCTTATTTTTTTTTCTTATTTTTCTTCATTTTATTATCTCTAGGATCGTCAGCGATAGTCTGAAGTAGATCGCAGTGCGGATTGGATGTGTGTTGGAGGACTGCAGGATCGTGGGCAGTATGAATTATTCAAGAATAAATCTCGCCCCTTGCTGCAGCACTGAGAAGAACCACTTCTACTTCCACTTCTACTTCTGTTACCTCAATCTCGCTGCTCTACCCCCGGATCGTATTATACGGCTGTGGATTTAATTCTACATCTACCGAGAACGAAGAACGGAGAATCTACAGAAGCGAGTGGAATTTGGGTTTACCGTACAATCAAACGCTTCCTATACAGATACATACGTATATCTGCGCAGGATATTCCGTTAAAATTGATACAATAACGTGATGCAGTGCGAACGATCCGTATGACGAGAAAAAAAAAAAAAACTCATTCCGGGTGATTAGCTTAGTCTGAAGCGGTAAATATATTGCTGGGGCAATTAGCAACGGGTAAATTAATTTCATTCCTTACAGTATAGAGCGTAGGTAGGTGGGTGGGTACGGCAAGGGAACACTGAGTTAAGTCGCGAGGCAGCAGCAGCAGCAGCAGCAGCAGCAGCAGTAGCAAGCATCTCGTCTAATTGTAAATTACAAAGCCCTCGTGTACTGGGTAATCGTAAGTCCTAGTAGTAGTAGTAGTAGTAGTAGTAGTCCTTCTCCGCTCGTTCGCAAAGCAGCCATACTGAAGATACAATTTCCTCCCGGATCCTCGAGGTACACAAGAACGACGCGGAGGGGTAGAAAGCAACAGCAACAAGAGTATAACACGGAAATGTTAACTCCGAGTAATTAAACCGAAGCAAGTATATGATATATTCTTCCATATAACATTATTATACATATACCTAGATTATACATGCGTATGTGTAAATATCGGCACAGAATTATCGCGTGCCTCCCACGTGCAGTGCCAACAATCTCATTGCAGTGGTTGATAGACGTATAGGTTGGCGGAGGTGTGCGGTGGAGATCCGTGACCAAACATAGATAGATACCACGCGCGGTTTTTGCTGTCCGATAGCCGATACACACATTGATATTGTTTATCGTAAAATTTATCGCTTATACGTGATGATAAATTTCTTATCGGTTTTATGTTCATCGAGGAGGAAGAAACCCAAGTGGACAGTGCGACCAGTTCGATAGTGACGGATAAAATTGAAATAAAAAAAAAAAAAAATTCAAGTAACGACTGATCGTCGAGACTTCGGTAATAATAATCTAATCGTAGGTTGATCAACTTTGATCAGGTGCACTGTGAAGGAAAAAATAAATGAAAGATTCATTCAATCATATCGCTAAATGACTGGAAATATATTGCTAAGCTTATACATACTCTATTCGCTATATCGTATCTAAATAATATACATATAATGGAAATCTTTATGCAGGATTGCGTAATCGATGAATGATCAAACGCGAAGTACCGCGTATATAGGTTTTATTGTGTTATAATACAGGTACGCAGATTCTTATGCGGTATTGAATCGTGTAATCTCGTTGTCGGGCTAAAACTCGATCTGTATAAGGCGTTCGGGCTCGGTCTCGGTTCGATTTCAGTTCGATTCGTTTCTTCGTATTCTCGCGCTGTATAATACCCACGTTGGACATGTAAATGTATTCGCTAGCTGGCGAGCAAGATCACGTCGTCGACCGGGGGTCGCCCAGGCCTTACCTCACCTCACCTCACCTCACTTCGCTTCGCCTCACCTCGTCTTTATACCAGTTCGTAGCCAGTATTACCGGTCCTACTACAAACCAGTCTTAAGTCTGAACGCCGCATAAGGATTCAGGGCACCTTCGACCATAAATCGAGGATAACGAGTGGTTCGTGTACGCGCTGCGAATACCGCCATTAAAATATAGTCCGCGGGCAGAAAACAGGCGAACCTCCCCCGCCGCCATCTTTTCTCACAGTTCATAGTCAATCTTGATTCCTCAATCCTCACTATGACATTACGACTCGACTCGGTTCGCAAACTTAACGAGAGTGTCACGATACCCACATGTACGTATACGTATGTACGTATATACATACATATATACTCACATCGCATCAGTTCAATTGCAATGCGGTATAGTATCCACTTTACAGAAGAGTGTACCTTTTAACCCATGACCCAGATGTCTTTGGCGCGAGTTGAGTCGATCCGGTACCAACCATCACGCTGCAGCGGAAAATAAGAAGGAATTTGAGGCGCCAGGCTGCCTCCACTTCCACTTCCAACTTCCACTTCCACATCTCCACATCCACCTCTTGCTTTTGCGCTCATGCTCTTCTCCCTCACCCTCGACATTATCTGTCTCTCTTACTTCCACCTGCTGCTGGCTGTTGCTGGTGCTGCTTCTGCTTCTGCTCTTAGTGCGAGGGGATATCGGGGCCGGGTTCTGACCCCGGAGGGATCCCTCGGCGCGTGTCGCCCGTTCATTTGTCGACGTTTACGGACACGGCGAGCTGCGAGGTGCGGTGACCTTACTATAGGTCAGTGACGAGGATATGTGGATATATAAACGTATATACCCCGTTGATGAAATTTGATGACGTAATTTGTACAATTTATTGTTGATTCTGTACCTATATTCATTACGTTCGTAAGAACGTTGGCTCTTTCACTTGAGAAGTAAAAGCAGAAGAAAAAAAAAAAGAAAAGAACAAGGAATAGAAGCAAAAATCGAAACTGTCTTGTAGGACAGTATCGTCGAAGGAGCTCAACCGCCTTGAGGCGCTGTTGATTATATGGTAGAATTATAGACTCTTGATCGTATGTGTTTATGCATGTATATACTATAAAGAATGCCGTTTCCGGTCGGGGATCGTAATAGCGATTAAGATTACGTGGCTATGGAGAGCCACCGTTACGCGCCGCGCCCAGTTATCGCAAGATGTTTGAGGAAAGAAAAATTCGAATACGAGGTTTATGTATGTATACCATACATACATACCTCTCTTTTAATGTCATTTACCAAACCATCGCGTTCGTGCTTCTTATGCGCTATGAATAATAATGACCTTTGAACGAAAGTAGTTTGACGAAAGAATTTGACTACTACTTTCTATATCCATCGTATATTAAAAAAACAAAAATTTCAAAAAAAAAAATCAAAAAACTTTCCTACGATATTTTTTTTTCCGGGGATTTTATTTTCAGGTGCAAAATTATACAGGCGGAATATATTATACATGTATAGAAAGAAAGATCGAATATATATAAATATGCGAGTAGTCGATTTCTAGTAGCAATTCTAATTCGTTTTTTTTTTTTTTGTTATATCTATATAAGCAACGGCCGAAACGTGCAAAATTATGCAAATTATTCACCGCTGGTATATACATACTATATATAGGTCGATGATTATTTTAGTAAAACCTCATTTATTATCATTATTAGTAATTGTTCCCGAGTAAGAATTCATTTACGTATATGTATGTATGTATGTATGTACATAAGTATTTGTGTATATGTATGACTCGGTTGACCGAGCCCGAGTTATGCTTAAAGAGAGTTAGGCAAGAGGCGTGGATGTCCACTTGGCAACGGAAAGGAAACCCAGACATCCGTTATGTCACTGGCCTCTCCCCGCCATCCCCGCCTGCCCGTCTCTTCACGGCGCACTAGCTACTTCTTGCCGCATCGAGGTAGCTCGTTTAAAGAGTACGTGGTCACCGGATGGATGACGGGTCTCGACCGACTACCGTGTCACCCGAGGCGTCGATGAGAGCCGCGATTATATACGTTTCAAAATTAACTATCGACTATATAAACGTATAGTTTTTAGAAAAAATTCCTGTCAACTTGATTATTTCCCTCTCTTATTTTTCATTCAAAGTCGTAGCCGTAATCAAATACTTGGCACTTAAAACATACACGGAGTTCAAAAACGGTATAAAACCTTCGGTTTCTCTGAACATTATAAGAAAAAAAAAAAAAAAAGAAAGAAAGAAAGTTTAGTATAACATCGTAAAGGTGGAACTATAACGACGATTAGGAAGAAGCGAGAAGATATCAGAGAAAATAGTTTAGCCGAGCGAGTTGAGAGTTGTAACACTGACACAAACCATACAAGCCTAGTGACACGAAGAAGCCTATAGCCTCTGTATGTGTAATAAAAGCTGCTGCTGCTGCTTGCTGCAAAGAAGAAACGACGACCTCATATAATAATACAGTCAGTCTGAGAATGATATAGGCAAGATATAGATTAGAGAGTGAACAAAGTCTGAAAGTAATTACCAATTAGATAAGAAGTGGGGAGTATAAAAAGAATTGAAAAAAAAAAAAATGAAAAGAAAAAAAAAAAACAGAAAAAGTTTTTGATCAATCAGCCACTAAGTATTTTATCTTTAATCGTCTCTTGGAAGAAGACTTTAGATAAGCTCTTTTTAATACCTCGAACCATGAGAGAGTTTAAATTTAGATTAAGCTGTTTTTCTTTTCTTTTTTTTTTTTTTCAGCTGTTTTAATTGGCTCGCGTGATTTCTCGTTTAACGAATGAATAATCGATTATATATACATAAATTACACACGTATTATCTCTATCACGAGTTTATAATAGCGCGAAATGTGTGACCGCCCTGTAAGCTTACATTTATGAGTATAATCGTTCACAGACAAACGCGGTTAACTGTTTCTTTATATTTCTTTCTTTTATATATATGTATAGTTGTTTCTTACATTTATTCCTTTATTTCTCTGTTAGGAAATGGTTTTATCTCGGTTAGGATGTCCCAACCAGTAGGCGATAACTCAAGCCGCCTTTTAACGCGGGGCGATAAAACTTCTTCCGAGAAATTATCCGAGGCGCGATATTTTTAATCGCAACTAACCGAAACTTACACACATGTATAATATTATAATCGAGTGTGACTGAGAAAAAAAAAAGTTTATACATACATATACATATACATATACATATATAACTGATACTGATAGTTTTCCATTTAATTAATTGCCTCTCTTAGTTGTAAAACCGATAATTATACCACTGCAGTGCATACCTATGTATATATATAAATTATATATTCTCTATATGGTCAAACGGCGATAAGATGTAGGTATAATCGACTCAGCATGTATATACATATATACCAAGCCGATCGATCGACAAAGTCTATCGTATTAAAAGAAGAAGGAAAAAAGATGAAGAAAAAATTTGTAGAAAACATGTTTACGAAAAATAATATCTTTACAACGTATGTATGTATAATGGAGCGTTGATTGATTGGTCAATTATAAAACGACCTGTCGTTTGCGTATGTGTAACAGAATATCCTATACAGCCTGCATGTTTTTTAATTCCTTACCTGTTTTATATCCATTTATTTGAATAACACATCCTTCTTATTTGAAATATATATCACTGCAGCTGCCACAGTTTCTCACGTTTTATCCCATTATAAACGCGTAAGTTTTACCATTGCTACGATTAATGTCCACTTCACTGTTTTATTATAATCGTTTTATCATTATTATTATTATGTATATTCAAAGAATAGAAGAAGAGAAAAAACATTTAATGTTTACTACATGATTGTGTTGTATATATATAATATTCAGAATATCCACAAGAGACACTCCGTAGGTGGGTGTATTGTTAATCCATTATCCATTTATCCATGTGATAATTTACAAAACGATAAAACAAAACAAGAGAAATTAATAATAATAATCAGTATGATAATGTATCTACCTATATACTATATGTATCATATCCACGAGCGCAATTCAGAGTTTTATATAATATATCTATACATATATATGTATGTATATAACGCGATATTCGCCACTACACGTAGATGTATACTTGAATTTTATTCTTGTCGTCGCATAGTTTTGTTTCCTTTATTTATTATTATTATTATTATTTACGCTCAAAAGTCACTGGCCTAGTCCTACTGTACTGGCTCTTAAGGGTAAGCCTCTCTCTTTCAAGGGGTGAATAATGCGCGCGGCGTTGCCTCCCGGGACTCGCACAAAGGACTGGCTTCGTAGCGCGATTCGTTGCTCGATTACCGCGCCGCGCTGCGGCCAGACGAACAAACGATCCAAACCGACGAGAGGAGCGCGCGGTCGTTTCCACAGTCGAACCTCGTAGTTAGATGGATGGATAGATGGATAGATGGATGGATGGATGGATGGGTGGACAGACCGACGAACGAACGGATGGGAAATGTATGTGTGCTGCATGAATAGCTCACGTTAACGCTATACAATCCTAATTTATATACAGTATGAGGTTAATACAGACACGTTCCGCGGAACGGGCACATGTGTATTATATGTATATATGTATATGTATACGGAACTCTGTTCTACCAGCAACAAGTTATAAACTCAAACTTTTCTTTTCTTTTTCTTCTTTTTCTTCTTCTTTTTTTTTTTTTCATTCTACTTTGATAGCACAGTTGTATGTATTTATACAGTACTTTACTCGATCGTAGCAATTCTCTTAACGTATGTATACGTATAGATGTTTAGTACATATATACATATACTTATATTCTATTTTTTCAGCTAGTTTAGTTTGGTTCAGTTATTTTTATTTGAATTTTTTTTGTTTTCACTTTTCGTTTATACTATATCTTCGTTGCTGCAATCTTTACGAACAATCGGACAGATTTCAATCCTTCGGTTATTTTATTGCAATATAAAGGAAATGATAACAATTCCGATCTTTATGGTGTCTACTTTTCTTATCTTATACACTACATACGTATACATATACGTATATATGTATGTACATATACGATAAAAAAAAAATATGTCGAAGAATCTCATCAATATTGAAATTCGATGAAATAATAAAGCGATCATAAAATTATGCCGTTTTTTTATTTTCTATACGTATAATATATACCTATGTATATTTAGAAAGGTTAAAAAAGCTGAAAGGTAAGAGAGAAGCGAATCTATAGGTATATGTAAATACAGGCATAATACATCGCTCTACCCGGAGTTATAGGTATAAGGTATAGGATATTGCGTAATACCCTTTTACCTGCACAGCACCTCTCTGCATTAGGTTTAGGAATTTATAAATAAATATACATACACTGACATATTACGTGAGAACGCCGCTTATATACGCGGTTTGATAGCGAACAAGATGGATGATAATTACTATACATGACCCCACACTGTGTTATATACAATATGTATATACACATATATGTGTATGCATATATATATAATGATAAAGATAGACTAACGATTGATAGATAAGACGGTATATAATTAATATTATATACAGACGCTACTTAATCCGCTTTGTAGCCACGGCGTAAATATATTATGAACCCGCGGATAACGATTAAAAATCATTCAAGCCAACTGCAATCGCAATATACGTATATGTATTGCATATACATGTAAGTATAGTAGGTAGGCAGGTAGGTGGGTTGGGATCGTCAATTAACGAGTTATTTTTACAGCTTGTTCGACTACGATCACGTTTTAACGTTGTTTTTAATCATCTATTTTCAAACCGGCGAGGTTTAAACGCCGTCACAGACGAGTACACACCGATTTATAATATAACGTGTATATATATATATATATATATATATATATATATATATATATATATATATATATATATATATATATATATATATATATATATATATATATATATATATATATATATATATATATATATATATATATATATATATATATATATATATATATATATATATATATATATATATATATATATATATATATATATATATATATATATATATATATATATATATATATATATATATATATATATATATATATATATATATATATATATATATATATACATAGGTATATATGTAGCTGTATACATATTACATTAAGGTTGAGTAAAGTAAAGTATGCGGACACCCACGCGTTATAGTCGTAGGTAACTTTACAACAGTGTAGAAACGAAGCTCTGCACACGATCGTAGTTTTAATGAGTTTAATTATGTATGTACATAGATACATATACGTGCATACGCTTACGTACATATATGAATGACGCGGTCTGTGACCACGGGCAAACAAAAGAGAGCCATATAGTCACACTAAAGCCTGACACAAATATTTTCGCCGATTACTCGAGACCTTATCATTGTCGTTATCGCCTTGACGCTAACCGCAATTAGCGGAATATTTATAATTGAGTAACGCCCCGAGGCAGTCAGGCACCAGGCGATCGGCCTCTTCTACAAATGCATGCGTGTGTGTGTGATTGTGCATTGCGTTATTTATTACTGGCAACCTCCTCCTCTCCGTTCAATGATAACACATTTTATTTTTCACCTAGGCGTCTGTACATAGCATGTATAATAAATCGCGTTCGACAATTAACGCACGACTACGGAGCATGGATGAAACACGAGAGACAGACAGAGATAAAGAGAAAGTTAACAATAAGTGATAAACCATGATTACTGTAACAGTGGTGTCGTTGATATCGTTTTACAAATACCTACACTGAACTCTATCCTATAAACGTGCGTGCAGAGTAGTAACTTCATTCGTTTATACGTTCGTGCGTGCATGGGCGGGTGGGCGAGTGGTAACTACACACGTAGCGATTATATTATAACGTGCGATAACTACCGTTCAGTATCGCGATAAGCTAGCTGCCGAGTTATAAAAACCACTTCGTTTTGAATTAAGTGCTTTGTGTTGAAACAGGAAAATAATTACATGTGCATAATACATGCATACATACATACATACATAAGTACTTGTGCAGTTACGCTTCCGGCTGGATATAATCGTATTGTAACGGTAAGTGTGTAGGGAAATACTCCGTGACCTTCGTCGCCCTTGAATAACGCTTCGTTCTTTTTCATCCCATACCTACACACTTTCATTTTCTATTCGGAAAAAAAAGAAGGAAAAAGGGAACGCGGAATGAACCGCCGTACATCGTGACATGGAAATTACTCATGGTGATGAAAGGAATGACGTAGGTAGAAGCACTGTAAAGCAATGTGTTTGTTTTTCTCTCAAAACCGCCTCCTCCCGCACTGCGATGCAATGCAAATGTGGTTGAAACGTGCCACTGTCGTTTTCTCGGAATGATACCAAATCGCACTGGCCTATGTCTGCGGTTAAATTATATTTAGAAGTTCGCGAATACCATTTGCCAATTTCAGACTATGTTACGTATTGTGCAGAGTATGTATGTATGTATTTATGTATGTCTTTATGTTACATACGTTGCGTGCGCCAAGTTCGTATCTCAAAACTAAGTCATTCGTTTTCTGTCAGTCAGACCTCCGTAATATTTCACTCTTAGCGATCCAACTTGTGAGAGAACGACTGGTTCGTACACATGTATCTCGTACCCTATAATAACTACCTGCAGAATACATACGTGAACATTGAAGACCTGCATGAAGTTACTTGTCAGTATTATACCGAGCGCTGTAAGTTTACGAAGTCGTTGTACTGCCTGAAGCAGCAGCAGCAGCAGCAGCTATATCACTACCATACCATACCCTCGTATTCCTTCACGTATATAACCGCATTTTTTCGATCCACGTACGTTACGCAAAGGTATTTCCTACCGAGAACGCATTAATTACGAGGAAGACCGCGAAAAAAAAAAAAAAAAAAACTGGTACAATGTCGAGAGCATATAGCGGCCCATGCACTGCAGCACAGGACCGCGGCGTGGGAAGGTCTGGGACGGTGGCTCACGATCAACGAGGTAAAAAGAGAGAGGAGACTACCTACTTTGCGGGTGTGTTTAGTTGTGCTGCTGCTGCTGCTGTTGCTGTTGCTGCTGTTGTTGCTGCACCTTCTAAAGGTGGCTAGCATGTAGGTGTGCATCCGAGTCGGTGCACACATCCGACAGTTGTGTCGGTGCAGCAGGGTATATACCTGAACCTGAACCAAGAAGGCCGGTTTACCTGCCACCCTAAGAATCAAGAACTGAGAAGAATGCGCCGCGTCGACATCCGCCGAGGTCCGAACCACTTTATGTGGAAGGGCGAAGACACGATGAAAAGAAATAAAAACGAGAGAATACACCGTGCTGGAGGCTCCAGGGATCATGGAACCTTCGATATTCTCAATCCACTTCCGGACGATGATATTAACGATGTTTTAGTGTCCGAAGGAAGTGGGACAGGGACGAGTTCTTCACGTTCTATCGTATAACTATCGAACGAGTGCATCGATTTTATCAAAATTTGGCACACGTATGCTTTGAACATTTTATAGATTCAGTATCGAATTTGAACCGAATTGGTGGAGGGGTTCGTTCAGGGGATAGAAAAGTGTGTCTTTGAAGAATGCAAAGGTGGTCGTCTGCTACTTGAACGACCATTTTTCTACATCAAAATGGAATAGATGTTTGCTCCAAATTTACCTGCCAAGAAAGATACGCGATGATAATCCATTAGGTTTATATTCGAGCTGATCGTTCGTGTAAATATACCTACATCGTACACTTAGCGTTTTGTCATTCTTGGCCTACCCGACTGTTAATTCGATGCCTCGTGCTTGAACGGGGTATCACTACACTGAGCGTATAATTGCGGATTTGCATAATCCGTTTGACACGCCGCCAGATACCTTTAGCACTGTTAGTATCAGCCAACCTCTCCCCCCCTGGTTCGTAGCTAAATTGCGAAATTATCGAATTAGCCACGACCAAATCTCGCGCGTCTATTTTTATCGCAAATTGTAAGCCCACGTGTGTGCGGTAAACAATTCGAATAATGGCAATGAGATCATTGATGAAAATCACGTCGTTATAATCTTGAAAGAGGTTGCTTCCGCCAGAACGAAACGAGCGGCCGTTCTTTACCGCGGCCTTGAACTCTGGTTGAAAATTGTGCTGGTCTCAGGGGAGACCCCCCCGCGGCACGTGTAAGGAAACTTACTTACTTGCTTACTTGCTTCCAGTATTACGTCCAGGTGAATACCTGCGTTTAAAAATAGCGAGGATACTTTGCTTTTTGTTCTTCGTTGTTTTTGTCGAAGGAACTCAAATTACGCAAATAACGCTGCGAGCTCCTCTCAAGCTTATCCGCTCTCCAATCAACTCGAGAGCTGCTTTGTCAAGGAATTATCAAATTCACGTAAAACGAAACGCGCGAGTGAGGGAGAGAGAGAGAGAGAGAGCGAGAAAAAAAAAAGAAAGAACTGCCACTTCTGTATCGGTGAAAAAAATAAAGGTTTACGTTCACGCAAAAAAGAAGCTCGTTTATTCTATCTAAACAGTTCTCTGGAGAGAATTCTGTATACATTCTTGAAAAACACTGTTGTCCATCCGAGCAGGGGAACAGGAGCACAATAAATAATGGTGAGATACTTAAAAATTTATAATTTAAGAAGATTTGGAGGACCCTGGACCCTCGGTGATGACAAGTTTTAGAATTGGACGTAGGACTCCCGAAGGATATCTCTCTGTAAGGATGAGCGAGCTTCTGTATGCTGTTGGGCCACCCAAGGTCGAGCGAATGAAAAATAAAAATAGAAACAAAAAAGAAGGAAAGAAAAAATGAAAAAACTAAAAAAATGAAAAAGTAAAGTAAAGGGAAGAAAAACCCCTCGGAGGTAAAAAGGGGCGAAGAGAGAGAGAGAAAAAAAAAGATAGAAAAATAGAAAAAGATCGGAAACTGAACGACAAGAGGCAATCTTGTCCCGTCAACACGTGCGAACCAGCCGCTGTGCATCACGCTGTATGATATGTACGAGCATGTGTATAAGTAAGTATGCGATAGCAAACAAAATACTCCACTATAGTCTCGGCCTAGCTCTTGTTTCGTACTGATTTCAGTCAAAGACTTGACGTTTCGAAGAGGTTCTTTATGAGGGAAGAAGAAGAAGAAAAAGTAAAAGAAGAAAAAAGAAAGAGGGAAGAGGGGAGAAAAGAAAATAAAAAAAGGAAAAGTAGGCGTAGGAAGGCCGGGAAAGGCTACCAGTTATGCGCCGGCAGTAACTTCGAACCCTGCGGGGCCTCTCCCGTAGAGTTTTCCACGGAGTTATTTATACGGAGGGATAACAAACAACGTCTCGAACGAGAGAATCATATAGCTTGTACGAGAATCGTACAACGAGAGTTTAGAGGGAATCGACGATTTCTTATATACGTGTTTACGTTGCGCGTTCCGGGGCACCCGTTGGCTTTAATCACGGTACCTTTTACTCAACGATTTCGTACCCACGTACATACATACGTACGTCCGTAATTGCTTACACACGAACCGGCCCCGGATAATAAACTCCGCAAATTCTGCGGAGTCGAAATGGAAAATTTGTTTTTATTGACTTTATATATATTTCTTTTTGATTCTTTTGCGAATGGCTGATATTTCAAACTGCGTGAGACCATAATCGCTATTCCTGTTCCTTTTCATGATCAAAATTGTGGTGGTGGATATATACTATGAATGTACATACATACGTACCGTGGTAAAGTAAAAAATAAAAAATGACGAAGATTACGCCACGGGGAATAAAACATTACGTGCTACATCTGATTGCAGCCTCGCGCGTAGGTAGCCTAGGTATGTATGTACGTACTCGGATCACGCGGTACGGTATAACGCTGATCGCAGAACGATAATAGAATTATAATAGACTCTAGTTACACGGTGTAAGCCGTAGCCGTAGCCATTTTTACCAACCATAGGCTAGTACGTAATTTTGCAAAACAGCATTAAGTCCGCAGGCTTCTCTTTCACAGACCCTGCAATGCACCACGGCTTTTACCTAGCTCTCCTTGAATTATAACCCGAACATCGTTATTAGAGCCACCGCATTACACAACGCGTCTCATCGTCAGATATTTCGTGAACCAGTATCAAATTCATTTTCTTTCTTTTTCTTTCACACCTGCTTGAATTTCGGAATTCACCTGAACGAATTTTCTTCTTTCGGGGGTCACAAAAAAGGGTGAAAGAACCATAACGGAAGATCGCAGTGCAGGAGCAGAGAGGTATAAATGTGAGTGGTGATCAGTCCCCCAAGGACGAAGCGAAGTTTTTGGTCTTCCCGATAGCATCTCCCGGAGTATTTCTTTTTTTGGGTTTTTCTTTCTTCGTTTCCTTTTCTTTTCTTTCATTTTCGTTTTTCGTTTCTCATTTTTTTCTTTTTTTTTTTGTCAGCTCAGATTAAACGACTCGTAGCTAGGCGAGACCAAGACAAATGGGGGTTGCCAGACGAAGTCTTGGCTCTTTGGGAGTTGAAAGTATAAGAGAGGCGTATTCATTGCAGTTCGGGTCAACCCCTCGGCTATTAATATCGCCCGTCTTCCCTCGACTCGACCCCATACCACAACGAATTCACGTCCAGGTCAAATCCCAACCCCGGAGGGTTGCTGGATACCGGTTTTCCAAGGCGCTATACGGAATTATTTATTCACCACCATAACACCGCCGCCACGAGCTGGATATTCTCGACGATAGTTTAATCGAGATATTACCTTTACGATATATACCCTGCCGTATACTTAAGATATACTAAATTTGCATATCAAATAAGAAAACACGTGACAAACTAAATTCTCTGCAAAAAGTTTCGTTTTCTGTCTCAAATCTGTGACTGCGATTCTTTAACTTGTTTTCAAGGAAATAAATTCGTAGCAACTTTATCGCGCGATAAGCCCCGTCTTCCGCCGTAATCTCCTCGCAAGGTCGTATCCATACGTATACATAAATTTCGACACAGTTCGTTTCAGTGTTTACCGCTTTAAGGTTAAAGAACAGTAGGCCATCCACCCATCGGTGGGTCAAGATATTTTAGCTGGCAAAGAATTGTGCGAGGGTAGGTCCAGAGTAAACCGAGAGAAGAAACCGGTGGAGATAATACGGGGAAAAAGAAGAATAACTCAGCGGGAGGCCCTCGGGTTGGGTCCACCATCTCCCGCGGGGCACCGAGGGCCGAGACGAGGCGGGGACGAGAGAACAGTGATTCTTAGAAACTCACCAGAGCGTTGGTAATTCGAGGCACCAGCCAGAAGTGGTCGTTTCACTCCGGCTGGTGCTGCGGTTCATCAAGAACTATGATTCAACTCGGGAGGCAAAAAACCGCTTAAAAATCCAAAGAATTGTCCGTCGAGGTCTGACCGGTAATCGATCAAGATAAATCTATGGCTATAGCGAACTGTTGAAAGCTAAATGATTTCTCAATCCCTACACACAGCGTATTCGCCTATCAACTTCGCAATATCTTCTCACCGTATATAACATGTCTGTATACTTTTAGCTGAAATAATAATCGCCGTTTGTTCGAGCTAGTAGATACGTAGACATGCGGTGATTTAGGTAAACGCGTACATAAGATATGAATGCACGATATATTACCCTGCGTGAGTGTAACGGAGTCGCCTATACACACTACTACGTAACATGGAGGTCATTTCGGTAGGTCAGCAGCGACTATTTCCTTCGCATTAACTTCGTGTCGGAGATTGTGATTTAAACCTCGAGCATAGTACAGTCCAGTCGAGTCCAGTCTCCTCGAGGTTATGGATCGACGGTTGTTTATCCACGCCGTGTAGTTCACTCAAGCGTTAAACCCGCGATGGGAAGAGCGAAGGCGAGGAAGAAAAATAAGAAAAATGAGTAGAAGTGTGGATGGCGTATACCTGAGGACGTAGTACGAAGACGAGGAGAAAAGATAACGAGGAGTTGACCCAGAATCTAGACATTGGCGCCATAATCGATCTGCTCATGTATACCCTATACATACGTGTACATTCACCTACGAATAGATAGTGTATATTTAACACGCGAGGAGGTCGAGTGCATGGAGTCGTGACTGGTGACCCAATGCTGCAAAGGTCGATCGTCGACGAAACATGGCCGCTTGGAATTCTGCGTCGATGATAATCTGAGAGACACGGGTCTCCGGTTTTACGATACGGAGGTCGATAACGAGCCTCTATGGACCTAACGAACGCCTTGGGAATATGAACTACGCACTGACACGAGTCGGTCACTGATACCGATTCCTTATCACCGCAAATAGCGCCTTCCCACTCGTGATTGGCGTTTGATTTCCGCGTATTATAAGCAAAGGAAAAATAAGAAGAAGAAGAAGAATTGTCAAAGGTCGTTTGAAGGACGCCAGAAGTTGGTCTCAATTTATTCTCTGAGGATTCCGACACGCCACAAGATTCGCTGCAGTTCATGAAAAATCTGATTTCCGCTAGTAAAATCTCTGCATGAAAACTGCAGAACGATTTTTGTCGATATATCGTACGAAATCTGGAGATAGAAATTCACCGAGTATAAGTTCGGCGGTTCAAGTGAAGAGCGTCCTATCTCTAAAATCTATTTTATCAAAGTAGCTACTTTCACGGTTGGACTGTCAGATAAATCGAGTTTTTTTTCGAGCCCGTATCGATCGAGACGAGTTCCTCCCACGTATCTATTTATTCGTCCCAATTTTCCGAGAGGTCAGAGATACACGAGGCTCAATTAGGGCCGAAAATAGATAGCTGTATAAGTAAGAACGGTTGTTATCTAAAAAAATAATTCTCGCATCCGTCCGTAGTAATCCGAGAGAAGTTTGTTTGCAATAAGAGTTGAGGCTCACCAGAAGCGTGAAAATACTGAAGATTGGTAGTTGTTCTAACGAGGTTCGTAAATCGAGACGCGTAATTGGACCCACCGCGTACGTATACGCGACTAGTAATAGTCAAAAGATATACGCATGCGTTATAACTTGTAAATTTAATGCATCTAGATTCTGGGCAATAGTAGCTGTATAAGTATAGGTATGTACGTATTATACGTCGAGACAAAGCTAAAAAGAAGCGCGTAGATAGGTATTATACCGTATTATACCCGGGCAAAGTTCTCGGCTTCTTCGCGATAGCGATATCGCTGACAGACATAATAAACTGAGGATTTATTTATAGAGCTAAAAGTGAACTGCGGTACCGCGGCGCGGCGCGGTGTGCCATACCATGTTATGCCATGCCATGCCGCAACGGAAACAGTAAACTTTACACCATTGATAAACGGTATTAGAACGAGTTAATGATTAATTGCGATTGGTACTGTTGCAGTTATCAGTTATTTTTTTTCTTCAAAATTTATATAAAAGACATTGTTGTTGGTGATGGAAAACAAAAATTCTCTCTAAGTCTGAGCTCTCAGTATCAATATTTAGAGGTGCAGCATCGCGATCTTCTATTTCCCATTTAAATAACGTATGGTAAAATTTTTGTTTGCTTCTTACGAATTGTAGAACTCGACAACGGATTGATATACAGAAATCACCGAGACATATTCTTGTAGAGAATTGAATGCTCTACAAAAAAGATCCGTAGTCGTCATATGATAAAACCCCTCGTTCGAAAGTTATTGGTCATCGAAGTTGAATTTATGGTAAATTTCACGATTTTTATCTTCCATCTCTTTTATCTCTCGAGGGTCTTTATTTTTGTAGAGCTTCTCAATTCCCCACAAGAATATGTCTACGTACTTTCTGTATATTAATCCGTTGGCGAGTTATGAAATTCAGAAGAAGCTCGAACGAAAGTTTTCCCATATGTTATTTAAATAGGAAATAGAAGATCGCGATGATGCATCTCTGAATATTAATTTTCAGAGTTCATATTTTGAGAGGATTTTTTTTTATTATCACTAGCCACGATGTTTTCTATATAACGTCTGAAAAAAAACCTAATTTTTTTGGTCCAGTCTAACATATTATAAATCGAATTGTTATCCGCGGTCACCGTCGATGAGGTTACAGTGATACAAAGTTTGTAGAACACGGTGCTATGGCAGGTCGATTAATTGTTATAGTAAATTATTTCTTTATTGTTCCGGCGTTACAAAGCGCGGTGAACAAAATGTGTCGATGTATATCGCGGTTAGTTATTATCGCAACGTGTTCAACTGGCAAACTTACCATGTAGATGCTTTACAGTTGTGGGTGTAGCTTTAGACGTATACAGTACGTATTACATACATACGAGTACATACACACGCGGAGGACCGGGCAGTTGATATTTACCTGAAACAAAAGCCATTCGTTCGTTAATACCCGCGTGTGGTGGTGCGCTAACAAGCGTTGGGTTGAATGGACTAGCAAACAAGCAACACAATGGCTTCGGCATTAGGCATTCAAACATTTTGCGAACAATGCCCTATATACAACGTTCCCCGATATAGGTACCTGTATATACCCACACTACACTACCCCTGAGCACTGTGTCTCACCCACACGATGCACACGCCTGAGAGGTAAGCAGGTATGGTACAGTACCTACGTACTCTACACTGTACAGTACATTCGACAGTCAGAACTCACTACGACGGACGGACGTCTGTAATTACACACGACGACGCACGCTTAGGCTTAGGTTAGCGGACGTAAAAACAATCCGTGTCATTTACGCGTCAGCGCATATTCTGATAGACGCGGAGTAGAGAATAGAAGTGAGAGAAGAAAAAAAAAGTATAAAAAGTAAAAATAAAGGTCAGGAGACCAGTTTCTAATAACCCGCCAACCGACCGTGCAACGTATACGCGCAATCACACGGGTCAACTATGGTTTAACTATGTAGAGTTTAAACGTGAACACCATGCCCCTCTATCGACTGGCGGGGTGGCACCGGCTATGTAGCACGAATATAGGCAAGGTATACGAACACGTACGTAAGTCCATAAAAGACTACTTATCGTTATGCAAGCGTTGGCGTTAAGCGAATGTATAATGGGAAGGCTGATGCATGGTCGTAAGTTTGGTATAGGTGCAGATGGGCTAGCCACGATATTCAACGGTGCTGCCACACGCACGCACGCCACGTAGACTCCATTAGCCGGTAACCACGTGTGCGTTCAATTACACCTACACGTATCGTAATATAGATAGAGGTGGGTATACCGTACTGGCCGCATTTGCATAACTCCGGTCCTGCTCGGATACGACGGGTCATTAATAAACTCAATTTGACCCGGGCTGACGACCCGGCCACGTGAAAGGTAGAAGACGGGGAGCTCGCCACTTGCCCCGACACCCCTTACGAAATTATTAATTATTCAAACTTCAGAACGATTCGTGCGGTTTGGAAACTTTTTAATTGGTTACTCGACGAGTATCAGTTCTGTTATCGAGAAAAATTTTAATACGTCACAGAGTATCGGCTCTCCGTGCAGTCCTTCTTTCTACGAACAGTGTATACAAAAGTTTAAAGAAGTTGAGGAAACCGCGGGTTTATGTACAGAGATGGTATATCGGAACTTTGTTCAATTGAATTTGACGCGGTGACCGCGTGGGGACTGTGAATCTGATGGGTTTTCACCGCGCGCGCGTTCGATTGGATCCCGTGGGCGAAGTAATCGAGACCGCAGTTCTGCGGTGAATAATAATTAGAAGTGGGGTTCGTCGTCAATTATTGTGGCAAGGAGAAGAAAAAGAAGAATAAGAATAAGAATAAGAGGAAGAGGAAGAATTATATATACCCTGTGGCCTTAGGCGGGCGTCTTTAAAAAGCGCGCGTGAGAATTTATGAAATATATATATATATGGCGAAACGACTTCGACCTTGTCTTTGAAACGTAGGGAGAAACGAACGCTCTCCGTCGTTGTACGCGTACTGAATATAATACCGATGGTAAGCACGTAATACTGAACGGGACCGGAGGAATTTTAAACAGTGTAGGTACACGGGGGAACAAAGATAACATATAATAGCCTGAGAGAAGGCAGGTGGATAAACACCTGATACATTCAATCGAATATTACCCTATTACGGATCGTATAAATTAATCGGATGACCACCATGGTCAGAGAAAAGACATGAATTCCGAGATGGATACTATCAGCTGTTATAACCGTCCCTTCTTATCTGTCGAAAACAATATAAATAACGATAATAAGAGCATGCCACAAATCACGGATGATTGAGAAAGGATAAAATAACATTCCCGATGGTGGGCATTGAAGGGTAATGTTCGACTCTTCGCTGGAGGTTGATGGAACAATTATTCTTCACGATTTCACGGTCTGTAAGAGTCGTGAAATTGGTGACGGGTTGAAGTTCCGAAGTTTGAAGGTTTCGAATGGGTCAAAATTACGAATAGATTCATTTGAGAAGATTTCGAATTTTTATAGAAACGTTAAAGTTCAGAATAGTAAAATTGGGAAAGATCGGAATGCAGGTGGTTAAAAATTCAAAAAGTCCAAGACTCCGAAATTTCGAGAGTACGATCTTGCGAAGAAAATAAAAATAAAATACGTAACTGATATACCTAAGACACGACAAAACGTCGACGTAGGTGAAGATTGTCTTACGAGTCAGGAAAACATTTTATCGGAATTTTGATACCCGATATTTTATGAGATAGAAACCTGAAACTCAGCAGGAAGATACAGTGCAGAAAGTTTAATTAAGCTTCTCTATATCAGTTTTGTCTGTTAAATACAGAGCTGACCGACTGCAGCGATAGAAGGGAACTCAATTTTACCGCATGGTCTAAAAAGTAGTAACTCAATGTCTCGACGGTGGCATCAATATGCAAACAAGTCGAAGGTATGAAAAAGTGATAATAACCATATCTACGGGAGGTACGATGGTATCCCGCGGAACTTTATACTTAGAACAATTTAGAAAGTATGGCAGGGCAGGGCAACAAATTCTCAAATAGCACAGCGCGCCGTAGCTGAGATGAGGAGGGCCATTGAAATAACTTTGCGGGTTCCATTTACCAGCGACCTTTCCAGTCCCGTAGACAACTCGGACCCTGGGATCTTCGGAGGGGTTTATTTATACCAATATTTACCAGTGAAGAAGAAACAGAGAAGAGTAAAAAAAAAAAAAAAAAAGAAAAGGAAAGAAAAGTAGAGGAAAAAGCGGTTAGCACGGGTAGAAAAACTACCCCTATCCAGTCTGGCAGCTCTTTCTATCCGGTTGTTTGCGCTGAATCCCTGTTTCTTCTTTATGGCTGCCCACGTCGGAGGTAATATTTCGAATTTTATTGCCAGTATGGAGTTCGCGGTCCGTAGACGACGATCATCGCTCCAAAAACATCCAGATCTTGTGCGTGGGATGTTTTTCAGAATTCAGTTGAAAAAAAAAAAAAAAAAAAAAAACTGGCTGAAATTGTTAAGCCACTGGGAAACTCGGGTATTCGATATTCACTACGTACGTCCTTCGTTGAGGTCAAAGAGTCAATAATATATCCACGCTCAATTAACCCCCGACGATTCGTTGCTGGGGAGGTAAAATTGAAACGAGACTCAAAACGTTGGGTGTTAGGCTCACGTAAGATCGGGAGGTTGAAGCCTCGGATCCATTCGCAAACTTCTTAAAGGCACAATGGACGGTTTTGGCCACTTGAAAGGCGATTGCGAATTCCAAACAAATGCAAATCGCCATTAGTAAAATGGCAATGGAAGTGGAAAATGGAAGTAGAAACGGCTCCAGGGTGGGTTGGGCTCTTCGTTGGGTATATTCACAAATCTCATTCAACCGGTGAATTAAATCCTTACGATTTATGAATTGAGTGTGGGCCTCGGCATTGTTCTTTGCTAAAGAATTCCATCGCGTAGCAGCCTTGAACTTCGGACACGGTTACATTATGGTGTCGAAAAATCGATTCTCGATCCGTGATGAATTAATGCCTCGATTTAAAACTAATGGAACGAATCTTTCGTGAAAAGGATTTCTTTTTCAGATTTTTTTTCTTCATTTAACCACTTAGAACAAAGTTCAGCGGTATATAAACCGCGGAGTAAGCCGTCGCACGTTCGGCGGATACCGGCCAGACCAATTTCCATTTACCGAATAATAATATCGATTCGAAAGTTTAACCCAGCGATAATTCCGTTTAATTACCGATAGAGACCTGCGACGTATAAATAACCAGAGTCTGCAGACTCGGCACAAAAATTAAGCAGCTTTAATCGAGCCGGAGTTTAAATTGCGAAACAAGTTTAAGTTCCGTAAATAAATTACGGAGATTACGGATTGACGATTTCAAGGTCAAGGATATATTCGCATCGGCCGGTTTTTAAGTATCTCGTATTTATCCGAGGCGTCGAAACGACGCGAAATAAAAATACAAGATGAGGGTATAGGAGACGAGGAAGAGAACACAGCAGAGCCAAGTCTCCATGAAACCAGAAAAGGCGCTCAGCGGTTGCTTCTGAACTGAAGAGACTGAGGCAAAGCAAGGCCGGGGTCGCGCAAATGTTTGCGGAACGTGACCGGGGCTATGGACCACTCGGAAAGTTCTCGGATCGTTTCGAGTTCCTTTCCAAGTTTTACTCCCCCGCCTTGGACTCCTCGTGTTTACAAAGGCGCACCGCTTTCATTGGCAACACCTGCTACCATTTGCTATCCGTTTGGCATTGAGTAGGCACGAAGAATACTAAAGGGACTGTGCAGAGCTACGTGCCGCAACAGAACTGAATCTCCTACCCAAAATCGTTTTTACAGTTAGGACGGCCAAGTCAGTCGATTCTCTAAAATCGTCCGGTCCGCATCGATCGCCGCAAAAAGATTTGATTCATAGAAAATCGATAGAGACGTTCCTCGTTTACGACGGGTATAATTCCTCGGTTTATCGTGGCAAAGTGCGAGGATGAAGTTGAACGAAGTGAAAAAACTCCCAGCTGATTAAATTCCCGGGTCTACCGCTCGACTTGGCGAAACATTCCGCGCGCTACTAGTTTCGCAAATTCATAGACGTTCGCGGGAGTCTCGGATTCTCGACCTATTTAAACGGGGACTCACGTATGGAGCGAGAAAAAGAGAAAGGACGAGAAAGAAAAGAAAAAGAAACAAAAATAATTAACGACCTTAGAAAAATCTCGCATAAATATCTCAGCCTCACGTAATCCGCAAACGCACACGCACACGCACATGTATGTCCTATATAACTAGTCGTAAGCTTAGGGTGTGCGGAGCGTTAAGCTTGAGCTTTGAATCGTTTGAATGAGAACTAGAGTCGTTAGTTTCAAGTCTCGTGTTTCGAATTGCCTGTCATTAGATATTCAATCTCCAAGCCTTTCAGCGCGGGATAAACTGATTCTGAATTTGAATAAGAAGAGGCGGAGAGTGCCGCGTCGAGCTTAAACGGGAGTAGGTCGCGTGTGCTCGCCTTGCACTCTGACCTTTTTTTACCTCCTAAGTTAAGCTAGCTGCTAGCTGTTAGCTACTAGCTAGGCTAGCTAGCCAGGCTCTTGCTTTTCAACTTGCTCGTGGCGACAGACGAATGGATGATCGAGCAAAAAAGAATTCTCTTATACCGTATATACCGTATACACGTTGCTGACTAATGCACCTGTCTCAACTTTACATCAAGAGAACTCGACGGTATATGTTTCTCTGTCAGTATCAGAAATGGTATACTCTTTGAAATTCGTATTTTATCCTCGTACCAAAATTCTACTTTTCTTCTTTACATTCAACACACACTCACTCAGCTGATGTCATTTGACAAATTCGCTCTTCGGTTATCTTCTCGTGTCTTAATTTCGTTTCGTTTTCTTCTTGTTTTGATTCTTTTTGGTTGCCAGTGGATAACCTCGGACTGTTTTACTGATACGTATTCATAATGTATACATATATGAACCGGATGTCCTCGCTCACGGTTAATTCTTCTCGTATAATCGCATTACTTTTTCCTAAATACCGGAAACTGTAATTTCAATTTAACGGTTTCGCGAGGCGTGAACTTTTTCTAGTTATATTGAACGCGATAGTCGTGTGTCTGTTATATGCGTTTGTGTGTGCAGTTCGAACAGTGGTAAGTATTCCGTTCGTGGGTATACAATAAAATCTTATATATAGGTAACTCGATCCTCCGTATACGTCTCACGATATTATCGAACCGGTTGCGTTTTGCGGTCACGCCATCCCGCCGCTGAAAGCAGATCACGTCGCTGCGAGACGGGTTTTGATTCGATGTGAATTGAAGTGGATTGGATTGGATTGGATTGGCGACGTTTTGTAAATTCAAGTTCTTCAAAGGCTGAACACAGAGTAGAGAGAACCGAAGTGCAGCAACAACAAATCATTGCGAAACTTCATAAATATAATATATTTTACGCTTATTTGTCTCTCGCTCTCTACGTTCGATTTCCTCGAAGGGATATATAACAAATAAATTCTTCGAGAATCCTGTCAGAGTAAATGGCTCCACGAGAGGACCAGTGAAAAACGAAAATAAAAAAGGAAAAGTAACATTTTTTTAAAGCTCAGGATCGAAGTCGTTGAAAACCTTTTGTACAACGCCCTTCACAGTTTCCCTTTAATCGTAAAACGCAGAGTTGGTAGCGGTCGATATCCGCGTCTAGAACTACCCTTCCCTTCCTTCTTTCCCTCTATACCCGTCGTTTCCGTTTCACCCTATTCAGTCGCTTCCACTCTCCCTGCAACCCGCCCTTGTCATCCTCTGGGAACATGAGCAGGTACCTACATAGGTATAATACATGGGTTGTATAAATACTCGGGTATATCTTTTGCGAATGCGAATGTGGACGTGGACGTGGATGTGGATGTGGACGGCGAAACTTCAGCTTGGACTGTATGTAGTATGTAGAGCAAAGAGTCCATTCAGCAACGGCTGTTTATTTAATGCGTTTCATTACTAGCCGCCACATGCCTTTGCATGTGGATATATTCATACATGTTTCTATCACATGCATGTGACACGTGTGTGTGTACGGTATACCTATAAGTGACCATAGAAGACACGCGCGTCCTCGTATATACCCGGTTCCGAATGTGTATAGGTAGGCATAACATGTCATGACCATCTGCCGCATAATAATGCACGAATGGTCCATCGAACGTAACGGAACGAGGTTAACGATTTCATTATACCAGATCGAGAGGAATGTCAGGTGCGTACACATGCACATGTACATTTTATAAACTACTAACGCACCATGATCGGAGTACCTATAACTCTCTCAATCATTTTATGTACCGAGATAACGATCCCGGAGAAACTTATATCGAAGGCGTATTGCCGTAATAAGGTATAAGCGCAAGTGAGTATCTGCAGCACATGGTGTAAAAATCCCCTCTTATTAGTAGTTTCTTCCTCTGCATCTTCACAATTTTTTCCTTCCTTTTTTCCTTTGCTCCGCCAAAAACCGCAAGAGAATTCTCAACTTGGGATCTGGTTTTGTTACGCACCCCCGCTCAGTCCCTATTAGCATACCCATTACGCGGCTTCACTTCACCTAAGCTAATTCGATGGGTTTCGTTTCGTTTCGTTTCGTTTAGTTTAGTTTAGTTTCTTTGTGTAATACTGCAGCAGTAGTAATACAAGAGTGGAGAAACAGGTTCCTCTACCTGCAATCTACGGCGGTTTTATTTTTATTTTTTTCTGCCGTCTAAAATTATAGACTTTGGATCTCCTTGGAGATCCCAGACTGCACCACAGCGGTTGTAACTATACTACAGGTTCTGTAAACGGCTTTCTTTACTCGTTCCTCCGTGTGGCACGTTGCTCTAATCCTCTAAACCGGGATAAAATTACTTCGTACAATTTATTGAGCTTCGTATTTCATTTTATCTACTTTTATTTTGTTACTCGAAGGTGGTTTTTCAGAGGATTGCAGTTCACCGTGACGAAAGATTCAGAGAAAGAGAAAGAGAGAGATGTATGCTACCAACCGATCGCTTCTTTAAAGGCGATACTTTCACGGTTTGTAGTTATTTAAACGAATTCAAAATCACTTACTGAAAAATCGTAGATCCGTGTCATACCGAACGAGAAAAATCAGCAAAGAACCTGCGATTATTTCAATATGCCAAACTCGTCGCGAATAATTTTCCCTCGTGCCAACGACCCAATTCGATCTCCTCGTATTCTTTTCCCTCGGTCTTCATCCTCCTAATATCATCCTGGCTATTTTGTATTCAGTCCCGCACGTCGTTTATAAAAGATAAACAAATAACTTCCAGCTTGTCTGTGCAGAAGTAACCAATTGACACTTGCCTCTCGCGTTATTATTGGTTAATTTCACAGTTTGAACAACTTCCAACGCACAACCAATTTACCGCTGATCTTTGTGCGTAGGTGGTAAACAGAAATACGTGCTAATCGTATAATCGCACTTGTGTGTAATATGAGGAAAGTCTTTGACCGGCGTCTGGCCGGAGGCCAGTTATTAAGCGGTGAGAAATTGGGCTTATTTTTTTTTTTTTTTCTATCCTTTAGCGCTACTAGGTGATCATGATATTCCCCTAAGTAAGTGGGTGAGTCTGCGTACGATTGATCAATGTTCTGCACAGGTATCGCACCGTGCTGTGTGGGTGTTCATAGTTTGGTATATAGGTACTTAAAACGAATAGGGTATGCGGTTATTTCTGTACCGTGTTCAAAGCTATTACACTATCGTAGCCTTCTTCGCGGTAATAAATATATACGACGCCGCGACGGTGGGTATATGGCGGGAGCGCCGGACCGGTCGGTGGTCCACCCACGCCGAAAATTCTTGAGTTAAGGAATCGTAAAATATATCAGCCGTTTAATGACCATCAGAGAGACAATCTGTTTTTAGAAAGTGCCGACAGCTATGCGAGAAGTTTAAATTTAATTTTAGCGAACGCCTGCAGTGGGTAGGTACCCCGCGATCGGGTATATTTGAGTATGTTACATTTATGACGAATGCCAATTTATGCGTAACGTTTTTAAAGAACGAGGTGACTTGACTCGGCTGTATAAACGTCGTAATTTTTTATGATTTCGGGTACTCGCTGCTCCTACGCAGAATCCCGATATTGTTATTTCTTTCATACCTTTTTATTTGCGCGATAATTCAACCTCGGCCTCTCTCCACCTCCGGCCCCGTCATCCCATCGCGAAAGCTCGTGGTCCGGGGTGATCCAGGCGACGTCGTGCGTCGCCGCCATCGGCAGCCCTCCATTTTTCACCTTTTCCCCTCACTCTAATATTTTTTTTCCTACCGCTTTTTTTTTACTTCTTTTTTGCTACTCTTCTTTCTACTTTAATCCGGGTTTTTACCTCTCGCAAGAGCGGACTTTTCGTTGATACTCGCGTTCCGTTCATTTCGCGTACTGGGAGCCGTTTTAATTAATAACGCCAGCTAGTACGTAGGTACTTGCCCCGGCCCAACCCAGTCCAACCCATACCCAAATTCAAATCCAAACCCCCCGGCTCCCAGTTAACCGAACCAGCCCTGAGCACACGAGCCGCGCTGATCTCTCTCATAGGTATTTGTTTGATGGAAAACTGAAGCTTTCCGTGACGTGAGCAAATTCAGTGGTTTTTTTTTTATTTTTTTGAATTTTTTCACGTTCATTCCATTGCGTCTGTCGAATAAAAATAATATCGAACAGTATACGTGTACAATGTACATACATACATACCTGTACGATTTTTTTGTTTTCGATTTCATATTCATTCAGTTATTCTATTTTGTTTTGTTTACTTTTGTGTTTTTGTTCGATATCGACTAATCCCGCCTCTCGATTCACCCCGCGCTTATTCAATCAATAGTCTATATAGAACCGCGGCTCAAGAGCTGGCGTCGTGGTTCGATTAGTGGCAGAAATAGCTGCTTCGCAAAACCCGCGGACGAATATACATACATGTATATGCGATATACATGCATGCATGCATTTTCGCAATGCCACGCCCTGACGAAGAACTGCATTGGCAATCGCCGGGGTATATACGATTAATTCTGGAATTTAACGTATAGACTGTAGAAGGACGCGTTTAAAATTTTTATTATATTGCGGGATGGGAGAATGAGGAGCGAGCGAGCGAGCGAGAAATAAGGAATAATATATCTGGCCATTCCGGACATTCAGCAGATTTTCTAGTCGTATTTATCATACTTTATTTCCATCCAATGTGAAACGGGCTTCCTTCAACACGTTACTCATAACAATAGTGATAACCCCTTTGCACTGTTATAAAGCGATTGTAACCAGCAGAGTAACTAGCTTCGCGCCATATCTGTCTTCATGAACAAGCTCCTTATTGTATTTGACTGCAGTTTTCTTTGAAAGGGTCAACGCCGAGCATCCGCATAATTTTTTGCAGCGATTATTTTTCTCTGCACTTTAATTATGGCGGGGAGAAAATTAGGCGGAAATCTGCCCTTGGGAGAAGATCGAGGATAGTTTTGCAGGTCGCGGAATGGGTATAAGTAGACACAGTTTCCTCGCCTCGCGTTCAGTCCGAAAGTGATATCGTGTTCGCACGACTTTGACCAGTGGGCTGTTCGCCAACTGGCAAACTAGTTCGACGATCTTCTGGGTTTAAAACCGATGCCAAGTTTCTTTAAGAGATGTTAGACGACGGGACGTAAATCGTGCGTTAAAAAATAAAAATAAAAGTACTTCCCCTAAAATTTGTCTATTACGGTACATCCGGGTATTCGGATTGTAAAATATAATTAAGCCCGTTCAAATGATTCACATTTTTTGTTATTTTTTTTTTCCTTTTCCAGGCCAAATTCCAACCGTTACAAAATCGTTCGAATAACTTTGCCGTTTCGCCGATATATACAAGAACCAGGGCAAGATTGGACGGCGCGGCGAGACAGCTCTCATAGCGAGCGTGACGATAGTTCGACGGCGACTTCCTGGCGCCTGTTTGTCTCTCCTTTGAATAACCTGCCCCTGATATATACCAGCTTGTCCATTTCTATATAAACACAGATTCAAATTTCTGATCTAATTTGCTAATGCAAACGGAACGATTCTCGGCGAGGAATACTGACGAGACACATATATGTCGTCTAATATCCGCCCCGAGCCAACGACTCAAATCCAATCGTGTTTATTCTCAAATAGGGGAAAACCAGGCGTCGCGAATATCGCTCGCGGTTCAGGGTCAGAATTTGAACAGAAACGTCTACTATTTCCCGTCAAGAAGAACAGGATCGTTGAGAGGACTTCCTCTTGGTCGAATTATTTTCTTATAATTTTTTTTTCGTTTTATTTTTTACACTCTTCTTCTAATTCTTTGTCGATGGGAAGGGTCCATTTATATCTCGAAGATACTTAAATATATCTGTGTGAAGGCAGATAAATATTCCCACGGTTTTACACGGCGGATAATTAAAATCGATGGTTTTTTTTTTCTACTGACGTTGACAAAAGTTTGCGAATTATCTATACGCATACATGCATAAAATCGAATGCGAAATCGTTGATTTAAGTAAGATAAAAACAGGCTGAGTAAAAGGGGTCGAAGAGGAGGAGGAGAAGGAGGATGCTGGCGAGTTGCCGACGTAGAGAACTCGTTTCCCTCCAAAGTATTTCTGACTCAGAATGAGGAGCCTGGTTTTTTTGTTTTTGTTTTTTTTTTTTGGTTTGTTCCTCTTTTTTTTTTTTTTTTTTAATAGGAGGCAAAATATGCATCGTATAGTGTTGTTTCGAAAAGATCATGAATTATTTATCAGACTTATATACCCACCTGTATGTATATACATATATTTTCTATATTCGGACTTTTATGGATTATATCCTAAAGAGACTTATGAACATAAATAAATACTTGGGTATACGAGGTCTACGGCACCTTGACGCCTTCTGTATTTACGATTAGCCGTAATACAGGCTCATCTCTCTTCTCTATTGCAGCGTGAAATTATTATGCCGATTTAAATAACTACCTGATCATATTTTTTTTTTTTTTTTTTTTTTTTTTTTTAGAATGGACGATCTTCGACGGCGATTCTCATCACGTTGTCGGATATCCTCGTCCGACTTTTACACCTCCTGACCTTGAAAGATAAGTTCGAACGGCGAGAAACTCTCTGAAACGTGTCACAGTACACTTATGACGTAACATGAGACACGTTTACTCGACACGTGAAGCTAAGTGAATACATAGGTATATGTATAGCGAAAAGCTAACGCAGTACATGTTTTAATATACCTATGTATACCGCTTGTGAGGACTTACTAATTACGCAGATACTGAAAAAAAAAACTACACGTCTAGCTTCGGTCTTCGTTCTGAAACCTTGAAAAAAGAAGACAGTACGAGGGCAGGTATGGAGAGACGGGAATCGATATAAATGTGTCGTTGGTTTTAGTTCGAAATTGTAGATAATGGAAAAGAATGATCGATCTAGGCGAAAGGCAACGGATGGGTTATTTACCCGTTCTCTTGTTTTTTTAGATATGAAAATCAAATTTATTTAAAACAACGTCGTTTGTATTCGGGGAAAAATATGAGGTTACTATACGCTCGCGAGAGGAGAGAAGGATGAGGCGAATTTAGAAGAGAAATAAAAATGTAAAAGAAAAACAGCGGGAGAGTAAAGAAAGTTTTCGTTGCGAAAACGGCTGGACCGACGAACAAGAACAAGAACAAGAACAAGAACAAGAACAAGAAGAATGAGAAGAAGTAGAAACTGAACGTTTTATCGCGAGTATCTCTTTGATTGTGAGAGTCAAGTTTCGAAAGTTTCGTAGAACTTTAGAAGAAAGTTTGGGGCCGAGGACAAGACCCGTGGACGTACTGGAACTCGAACTCGAACTCGAACTCTAACTCGAGCACGAGCACAAGAGAACCGACAAAGTTGTCGTTTCTTTCGATGAGGGAACAGAGAAGAACTTTGCGAAGTCGAGGTTTGACGAATTTAACTTTTCAGTTGAAACCATGCCTCTGTTTAGTTTAATTTAAACAACACACAGCGTTTCCTACTGATCTACTTTCACCTTGAAAATCTTCAACAAAATTTATACCTACGATATCCGTCTATAATTCGTACGTCCATAGTACATGTTTCTAAACTAAAAAGAACTTTCTTCTCACCGTATGAAGCGGAATTAACCTCCCATACCGCGACAAAAATCCGATGCGATATTATCGCTTACGTAATACCAAAAGAATTTATTGCCGATGTAAATTAACCGTGAATCGATCGATAGGCTCGTTCTTGGGAATTTATTGATAATTACGAAAGGATAGATCATCATCAACGTGTATGGTACTCAAAATGAGATGTTTGCTTAGTTGCGATTATTACGCGTACGCTTCCTGCGATAAAAAAAAAAAAATAAGAGAGAGAAAGAAAAAAAATTCGCAATTCATGTATGTATTCTAAAGCAGCGTTATGTATATTCCTTTTGCTCGCGAGGAGGCAAGCCTTAGTATATCTACGGTATAATTATAATAACCTCAGTTTAATTGCCAATCGAGAGAGCCTGCGGGCAACGGCTATACGAAGGACAGTCTCGGGTATAACCGGGGTAACGAACCAAGTTGCTTGGAGATGTCGATTTGCATACAGAGTACAGTTTTACTCGATAATATATATATCTAGCACATTCACCGGATGTACGGTGCAGTAAAATCCCCCGGGCGTTAAAATTTGTATAAAATTGTTTATTTCGATTTTTTGTTTTTCAAAAAAAAAAAAACAAACAAACAAACAGGAATCAGAAGAAAATTCCAATGTCCGTCATTTCTCCACCTTGTCTAAAAAAAAAAGTAAAAAACCAAAAAATTATGCATGTGCATGTATCTGTATGTCTTCTCTTCTCGATCTCGATTCCTGGTTCAAGTTTTCGAGTATGAAGAGAACCCCGATGTCTGCACTCCACCTGCCATTGCGGAGTTCTCACCAGCACCTGTTCCCTCTCTGCCTGTAGTCCCCTCGATTCCACGTCCTGAACAGATCCCCGGATCATCGAAGAGGAAGAATCGACTGCAGCAAGGACAGCTGTGCAGGCCCCTGGTACGGTAGGTATGTATACATACATGCATACAGATCGTTTCGTAGTCCGGTTAGAAATTTTTTTTTTTCCCGGTATTATAGTCAGGACTATGAGCATCCTGCCCCCCAGCTTAATCCCCCTTCTTCCTTTTCCTTTTCCCTTTTACCTCGCCCTCGTAGCTCCTCTGACCCTCGTTGTCTCGGTCGTCCTGGCATTTAAACTCGGGGTGGATGGCCTCTCTAGGCAGTCGAGTTCTTCCGCAGACTTCTTCCTTTTTCCTCTCCTTCATGATTTTTTTTGTTGGTTTTCTTTTAACACTTTTTTTTATGATCCGAGCTACCCTGACGGGGTATCGCGTGTTGCGTCAGAGATTTAGAACTTGTTACCAGATGAACGTATAGACGCGTGTTATTCGACGGGTCAAGTTACTCGGACCAATATATGCCTACCATCATGTATCCAGATAAATCGAAGCCACAAAATCCAGGAATTTTTTCAATTTCTCTTCTCATGGGAATGAAGAAAGAAACGGAATAGACAATCTTTGTTCCTGATCATCTCTTTCGTCATTTTTTCAACAAATAAACCATGAGAATTGTGAATTTCTGACTCTTCCGCAATTAATTTAGGACAAACGATATAGTCACCAGCTTTATATATCATTCCGCAAATTCAATAGGATAGAATTTTATCCTGCCCTTTCACCGGGATAGAACCTCTCGTCTTCAAGGATCTTCCTATTCTCAAACGGTAAGCGTCGAGCGACAGGTGGTCAGATGGAAAGAATACGATGACTAGGGTATGAACGAGGGGATGGGTAAAAATTCGATCGAATTTCACCCACATAAAGGGATGCCGAGGAACACACCGTCGTGTGTTTATATCTCTATATCGCCGGAGATCCTTCAATGGGAAATAACTTTGTTAACGGTACTCCAAGCATACAATAACATCCACTCGCATTGTGCCTCGTTTCTGAATTCGACGGTGCAGGGGTTTGCGGATTACGTAAACGTTTCGTACAATCGAAATTCAGGAATCGCATTGTTTAATACCAAGCGAACCGTAGTTCGCAATTGTCGATAATAAAAGCGGCGGAATGGAACGTAACGCAACGGAGGGACGAAATACTGTCACTTTCAGCCGACTGACGACTCTCTAGATAAAATAACCTTCGACCGTAATCGAGAGTGAAAAGCTAGGCTGAGCTCTCTCTTTATTCTTTACGTCTCCTTCACGTCTGTCGAAATCTTTTTAAGAACGTAAACCACCGCCAGGAACAGACGAGCAATACTACGAACGGAGAAACAATGACGAATTTCAGTCAGAGCTACGTGTATGATGTCTACACGTCGTTCTTAGTAGACGAAAAGCCGAATTGTCAGACACGCGCCGGAAGAACGTGAATTAAAACGGTCAATGCCACCGCGGCAGAGAACGATCCGGTATTTTTGACAATGGTTGCCGCTAAGTGGGGATTTTAAAAGTCAAGGTTGCGGGCTGTCGACGCGCATCGGGCATCCTGTCGTATTCGGAATGATGGGTTGTCGGTCGATAGGTTTCATACCTATATGGAATGCTTGCGATATTGTTCCGACCGATTGGAAATTGGACATGTTTAATCTTTGAAGTTTGTATTGTTTGAGGAGACGGAGAATTCGAGGGAGGCGACGGAGCCGACGCGACTGCAAAGGCACCGTTCGACCCAGCCCCGAGGAAGCTGAGGAACCGAACCGGAGCTTCCAGGGTCGTCATGGCGACGCCCTCGAAATACGGGGTTGAAAAGACACGTGCCGCGAAATTCGACCTCGGCAACAAAACGGTGACGGAGTTTCCTCTCCCGGACGACGAGGACGGGAACGAGCCACGAGCCACGAGCTGCGAGCACGAGCAAACAAATAAACATGGAACGAGATGCGAAATCGCAAACGATCTATATACCTATACGAGCGAGGTATGAATTCCCGGTAAACAGCCGCCATTTTTGTTATTATATTATATCACGTTATAGTTCGTCGTCTGTATACAAAATTTATTATACTCTACGAAATTTCTTTTGTTTTCTCTGAAGCCCGAGATTTTCAATGTCATCATCATCATCATTCGAATAAATTTAAGCGGCTCAAAGAAAAGTTTCTAAGTTTCCCCAAGACTGATTGGATCTAGGTATATATTTACCGGGCGAAATCGTAGGAGGGTAAGATGAGGAGGAGATGCTGGGGTGTTGAAAATTTTCGAGGGACTCGTCCGTTTTAATTAAGCGGTTTTAAGCCCGAGACCGTCGAACGGAAAAAGTTTTTAATTGACCAGAGAAAGGAAGACCGTTGAACAAAAGTTTAAATGAGGCGGGTCGACGACGGTTGCGGATTCCGCTACGTTACCGCAATCGTCAAAGTATTCTTAATCGGAAACTAGAAGTCGTTCTAGCTGAGGTCGAACTCTTCTGCGATCGAAATCTCTGCATCAAAAGCTTGTCAGAAATTTACAAGTTTTAATTTTTTCGGTTTCAAAAACATCAAGTTTTTTGAATATTCTTTCGAAAAATTGCGTTTCGCATGTTATCGTGTCTAACAGTGATCGAAAAGTGTCGGAAAGAAGCTAGAGTTTAAAAAATTTTAACTGCATTTCCTTCACGGCTTTTGCGAAACAAATAAATAAATAAATAAATCCATAGATTTCGAAGCACTTTGGGTTTATCGTTTGTTTGTCGGAAACGAGGTAATAAATTTCGATCGTAGGTTCAGGTGTCCCGTTCGCTTTAGTCTAGCCTGTTAGCCTTTGGAAACTTTGCTCGACGATCGTAACAGCCGATCGTAAAGTTGAGGATAAGCGCGCGTGTTGGTTGTTCGAATCGGTCGTTGGGTTCGGTTTAGCGAACGACATACGGTAAACCAGGTGATCCGAACTTCGATTCCGACTATACGAGTATACACATGCATAGTCCAGACTCTATACCTATACCTAGGTACACTCATGCAGCTATGAGTACGCCAACCTCCTCTGAAAGCTTAATCGATTACCCTGCAATCGAAGAGTTTACGTTGTGTTTGTCCCGTTAATAATTTTGTCACAAACGATAATTGCCCAACAACGGTAAACATTCGATAACATTCGGAAACTTCAAGCATCAAAATCAGCACATATACACCTAGATACGTTAAATGTTTGCTGCACCATTAACACAACTCCGTCCGCGGTCTAAATTGCAGAAGTTGAATCTATCGCGTGAACTTTATGTCTAGTTTCGATCGCCCGAAACTTACGTAAACAATCTAAAGGCTACGGTAACGTTTGGTTAGGTTCGAAAATCCCATCCGCGTTTCCTGGTCTGATAAATTAGTTCAGTATCAATATTTGCCGCGATAGTTTGTGCCGGGAGGTTGAAGACGGTGGACAAGGATAGAAATCCATTTTTTTTTTATTCTCTTTTTTTTTTGGATAGGTAAAGATAATTTGAGAAGATAAAGTCAAACTTTACGGTTATTGAAGAATCCCGTTCTTTTTTTTCCCTCTCTCTCTCTTGGTTGGATATAATGCGCGGCTCAGTGCCCACTGACAAGCAGAGAGAAGTTGATATCAGAGTTTCCTCTCCGTTGCTCTAAGGGCACGAAAAACAAAGGAGACTAACGGTGATTAGCGCTCGAAGATGACTTCCAGTAGACTAATTCCTCTGTGAAAGCGATGATCGAACGGGAGTAAGCTACCTAGCCCACTCGTCGGATGAACTATTTTCAAAAGTAGACGATCGCTAGCGAAATATATTCAACCCGCACTTACTCGATAAATTCCCCCAAAAAAAATTCGAAGCGAGGTTCAACCCCGAAAACGAATTACTTTTTTTTCAAATCACTGTCACTCTTCGACGAAATATTCTATCGACTGATTTTTTTTTCACAACTTATCAGTTCGATCTTGAGAAACAATTCAAAAATTATTTCACATCTGCGTCTCTCGAAGAAAAGTGGTTATCGAACTTGAAATTTGGAGGGAATATGTGTTGTAAAACGTTGTCATTTCCGGGTGAACCAATAATATATAGAGATAACGTAAATTTTCTATGGTTGAGAGGACGCAAGAGACTTTTTATCTAAACGTATAATGTATATAAAAACTGGCTTAAAATCGAAAAATTTTGTCGTATACGAAAAATTAAATACACCGAATGTCATATCGGTTCGCCCGGAAATTACATCGATGTAGAAAATTTGCTCCGATTTTGAAGTTGTTCAGTTTTGATAAAAAAAAAAAAAAATAAATAAAAAACGCGAGCGTTGCAGTGTTCCGACGATATACATCCAAAGTAAAATGAAAAGTGGCGTTCATGCATTAACAAACGGGCTTACAACTCCTTGAGCGATATTCCTTTATCTCCCGGGAGTATTTTTACAAAGTTCAAAGCGGGATTTTACACTCCCGACTCGCTCCACGGCTCGTCGTGCCAGATATTTTACTCGTTTTTTTAATTTTTTTTCTGCTCTGTCTTAATTCCCTCGCTGTTTGTCTCTTTATATACGTATATGTACGTGTGTAGATACATATATGCTTTATACTAGTTCACATCCGTAAAGAAGTTGGCCGAGTCGGGGTTTCCGAGAATCTCGAGATCGCGTGCCGCGATCCGTTCGTTCTACCGGAAGTAGCTGATCTCT
This sequence comes from Macrophya alboannulata, assembly GCA_949628255.1. NCBI lineage: Eukaryota > Metazoa > Arthropoda > Insecta > Hymenoptera > Tenthredinidae > Macrophya > Macrophya alboannulata. The sequence continues at coordinate 24,663,531 of OX451209.1, read as the reverse complement.
ACATGTACTTACACACATGTTAGAAAAGTCGGATCGGAATGATGATATAAAAAGCTTCAAGTGTTTCGAACGGTACCGCAAAAAATAAAGATATTGAGATGATGTCTACGTACAATTGGGAACCGCGATCGAAAGTTAAACACCTTCTTCTTACTTTATATATATCGACACATATTTCGATCATCTATCAACATTTCGGTAGTAACCGTGCGGTTTCCTCGTATCTACTATAGCTACATAAAAGTTTTACCTTAGCATGATACAATTCGAAGAGCTGACAATGGGTCTGGGGGTTTGGGTTTGCCTTCGGTTCATTGTCAGGGTTCGTTCGTGCGAGGAAGTGAGAAAGCCGGAGAAAGATTACGTTGGCCACGTTCATTTTACGACGCCACGAGCTCCGCCAAAGGATTGATTAATTCCGTGGCAGGTATTCAATGTTGTGGTTTTATTTTTTATTTTTCCCTTTTATCCCTTCTTTTGCTCTTTTTCGGAACGAACACCGTGACAATTTTTTTTTTTCAAGCGAAGACCTCCTCCTCCTTCTCATTCGCGCTTGGGGTGAGCAGTCGATAGAACATTCGAATAGAAGAGACAACAACGTGAATTTATTTTTTCCCCCGATAGTCGAAACGTTCGAAATATTCTATCCGTGAATTTTCTGACGGTTTTCGATTCTTGAGGTGAACAAGTCTCTCTATTTTAACACTTAGGGGTACGTGTTTTCGGAGCATTTCAAATCTTCGAGAATTCCGTTCGCCTGAGCTGCATGCCGAAGAGGAAGACTAAGGAATTATAGAAAGAGAGGGAATAAAAGTGGAGATTAAGCGACTTCCAGTGAGGACAAAGACTCGTTTCTCTTCCCTTCTCTTCTCTCCCTTGGCCGTCTATTCCCTGTCTTATTCTATTCTCCTTATTTTCTTTCCCTGCAGCAGAAGCAGAAGTAGAAGCAGCTCTTTCGCCTGACTCAGCGTCGACCGCGTCTTACGGCTCTATACGTTGCTTAAATCTTTTTCTATTTTTTTTTATTGTTTATTTTCAGTTCTCTTCACATTCGCGTTTCTCTCCTTCGCTCTCGACGCTTTGGAGCAGCCACCTCGGCGCCCCGGCGCCCTAAATGCGCCGACAATTTCACTCGGGCATCCGAATCGCCAAGTTTAGGGTATATTGTGTCCTCTTCTTGCCCTCTCATCTCGGTCACATCCCTCGAGTCATCGCTCGGAGGAAATTGTATAATTTCCTCGAAACACGTTCTAACCTCGCTCTCTTCACTTTAAGAATCAAACTTTTTCGATTTGGGAAATTAACGGCGCGACGATGAGTAAGAGAAAGAGGGAAACAAACCAAACGCGGATCGGTATCAAAGTATATTTTTGAAAGATAATTAAGAACGGAAAAAATAAAAATAAAATAAAAAATGATACAACTATACGCCTTCGATTTTGTTACTTGGTTCAAATTGTACCCCTCGCGTTAATAGTCGACGTATTCCACGTTCAAATTTTATCGAAAATTAACGATCGATGCGAGAACACGAGTGTGATAAAATTTAAAAAAAGAAAAAAAAAAAACGTAGAAAGGTTAAGCGGATCCGACCAAAACCGGGGTTATTATCTTTTGTTTTGCGAACCGGTTAGGTTCGAAGTTCCTCGAACCATTTGTGTACCCGCGAGCTCTCGCTCTTCCTTCGACTCCTTTCGCTTTCTCTTTCTTCTCGTTGTATTTTATTTCCTTTTTTCCTTTTTTTGTTCTTTCTCGCTTTTTCGTCACTTTTTTACTCTGCAGCTACGCCGATTAGGTACGCTCCTCCTTTCGTTAAGGTAGGTAATTTCTTTTCGCTCGTTATAGGTCTCGCGTTTTCCTAATATATCATTTCATTCCACTGGACGTACATAAAATCCTGAATGAAATGATTTTCAACGCGGTTTTTATACGTCGACTTTATACCTTGTAGCTATGATGCGAAATGACTCCTGAACAGATCGCATAATAAAATAGAAAATAGAAAAAAATCTTCAAACTTCTCGTTTCTCGCATAAATTTTGCGAAGTTTATATCGACCAACGATAAAAGATCGTAAAAACATCGAGTGTAAGTATAAAGTGCATCGTTACCACCGGAGAAGGGATTTCGCGTGATTCATTGATCCTGAACTCCGGCGTATCGGCAATTTCTAATCTATAATCTCTAATCGCAAATCCTATATATAACACTAAATAAGACTTTATTGGACGATAACGATTAATCGTGAAACGAGTAAAACCGGTCGTTTATGTTCGCAGGCGTTTCTATGGACTATACCTACAGCGTGGATCTATAATAACTTATCGTTATCGATTTTTCTTTGTTTCTCTATTTTTAATAATTTTCTCGAACCATATTTGCATGCTAATCCTTCACACCAACCTTCTCACATACCCTATTATATTAAAAAAACTTACCTTTTTCGAGATGTTGAGTCGTAGGAGGCGGGCTCTCCGGTCTGGTCGGTGGATGAAGATGAGCTGTGGCTCCTGGACGTCCCCGAGGTCTACGGCCAACACGGGGCTAAAACAACGACCAAAATAATTGTTGAGAAATTATAATTATGGTCATTAAATTCTGTCAATTTTATCATCAAAAATAAAGAGTCAAAATACACAAGCTCGTCTATTCGCGAGATGGAAATTTTCCGAGTACCTACTACGTCTCCTTGGCATTAATAGACCATTGGGTTTCAGAATTCCGGGAAAATATGGTGAAGTACCTACGTGGGTGTATAAATCGCCATGGGAACAGCCAGTGCCCAGGGAGGAATGAATTTGCGTATCGATTGGTTCGATTGTCGGCTGTCGTTTGGCTATTTATACATCCGTTTTGAATTCGCTTGATTTGTAGCGTTGGTCCTCCACAGCTTTATGCACAGCCGAATAGTTACCTACGGTTGCTGATTTTTGGATAGTTTTTCCGGAAAGAAAATAATAGGGAAGGAAAAATTTGAAGGAACGCTATTTTATCCCTGCACGCGGAACGTGTGTATAACAGCACTTCGAAATTCTCCATGTATGGAAATAATTGCATCCTTGATTCGCGAAACGGACGCGAGAATCTCGGGCATAAGATGTTGCGCGTTGTTACTGCAGCGTATACCGTGCAGCGGGTACCTACCCACTTCCGAAGTGGTCCATATTTCTCCCTTATACCTTTTCTCTACTGCTCTTGGATAATCGTACAGAAACAGCACGGGATAACTCAACCGCCTCTTGGTCGGCGCTCGTAAAGGCGGACAAACGAAGGAACGAAGGAACGAAGGAAAGAACGAACGAACGAACGAACGAAAGAGCGGGCTTTGTTTTTTCTTTTCTTTTTAAAACCGGGCATTTATTACCGTGGGTAATCGTGCCCGGCACAACCCCACGTCGACCCATTCCACCCCAGAGTCCAGATACTGAGAACGCCGTCCATTCATCGCCTCCTTTGCTGGTCTAAAATCTAAAAGAATGAAGACGAAACTCTTCTTCGTTACGCACGAGGGAAATTACCGGGTATACGTTTCTTCTCATAAGTTGATATAGATACATTTTTTTGATCGATGAGAAAATTCATAAGAATACACTAACGTATGATAAATAAGCCCTGAGAGTTTGAAAAAAAAAAAAATACGGCCAAGAGCTTTCTTGGAAAATCAAAAATATGTACTTCCAAAAATAATCCAGTTCAGGACACAACTGATGGGTGGCCGGTTCCCCCCTTCAATTACGTACTTTATTCATTCATATTAAAAAGTTTGAGAAAGTGTTAACGAAGTTTTCGACAAACGACAAGATAAAAGAAAAAAAACGGCTGTGTATAATCATATAGATAGTCGAATTTATCCCAGCTGCTGGTAAATTCTGTACCGTAGGTAACATACAAGCAATAAATTGCGAATAAGTTAAACCAGGACGCGTCGCGTCGTCGTGTCAGCGTAAAATAGTTCACCATACCATCATCGCATCGCGGTGTCTCTGTCTTCTCGTGTATATTTCAGGTAGATAGATAGGTATATACATACTATACACACATACCTATCTACCATTTGACTTGTAATGCGAGTCAAGTATATGCGCATAGATAGCTAGCTGTGGTAGGAGAATCGATAATCGGTCGGACGTGACGTTAAGAGTACGCGACACATTCGTGGCTTACGTGCAATGACGAGAATCGTATTTTTATACCACGACTCAGAGAAAAAGGGAATAAAAAATGACGAAAACGAGATGAACCGATGGACGGAGACAAGATACTAGAATTTCAAATTTTCTCTCTCTCTTTTCCCCACGGATTCAAAGATCTTAAAACATTGAAATTTTCGATCAAACAACCGCTTCAAAAATGAAAATAATGATCGTACAGTATAATTCTCACATGCGTCGCTCATTGTATGTACCATTATATTACATAAGTAGAGAAGCACATACATACGTGAGTAGAAATGAATAAAAAAAAAAGGAAGGAAAAGAAAAAAAGAGGAGCTCAGATTCTATTCCATTATAAAATATGCATTGATGCCAACGGCATACTAGACGAATAGAGAGAAAGATGGATAGAGAGAGACACGAGGACAGCTGCTTACAGTCCTAGAAGACTCGTGGAGTTTAAAGCTCTGACACGAAACACGCCAGGGAGGAAGAGCGGGAGGAGGTTTACCAGCCCGTTGACATTATGCGGGCTTCGATCCCATTATGCAGACGAGGATAGTGAGACAAGTATAATATGTTAGAACGACGAAGAACGCGTATTCAGGCTCTCGGATAACCCGGTACGATTAATCTCCATATCTGTCCTCGTATGTATGTACGATATCTGTACTCAAGTATATACCCACGTAGGTATATATACGAGGTATAGACACCGGCACACGCATACACACGTGTTGTCGTAAAATTCGAATCATGTCGTAATACGGATTTTATTATACCTCGTAGAATAATAATTTTCGGAATAGTTATATGCGTCACGTATTCGGTGATAATTTACCCTATTTTTTCGTTCATTTTCAATCAGATTTTATCCGAAACTTCAGGTTATACGGACTTAAATGTCAAGCTCTCGTAAGTCCGACCTTAAATACCAGCGGAAATGGATCCTGACAGAAACTAGTTATACCGGTACATACCTACCCAGATCTAGACGTAATGCACACATGCCAACCGAGTTGATATAATGCTCGCTGAACCGCGAGTAAGGCATGTTACGTATACCCAACTACTAGACCAAGAGCAAGCCCGCAAATATGTTCAACCATAATTTTAGGGCTCAGAGTCTCTCGTGACAATACAATTGTTACCATGAGGTCGATAATAATTAACCTTCACTTTCCTAAGCTCGTATTAATCATTTACAGAAGGGCGGATATCTTCTTACGTCCTATCGCCTATTGTCTGCCAGTCTTTAGCCAGCGTAGAGAGGAGAACAGGCCAAACTTATTTATTATGGAATTGGTAATAAACCGGCTGCGGAAATTTGGCCGGATAAGTGGTTAATTAATAGTCAAGCAGCAATAGGAGGAGGCAAAGACTGAAGAGATGGTGTTGGGTACATAGATCTCTATATAGATAGATACTGGCATGTCTAATCCCAACGGTCATGGTCGTTCGCGACTGTGAGAACTCTCGGTATTTTATATTACATAATTTTTATTTAATTTTTTTTTTTCATCTGTCGTTCAGAGTGTAAAGTTCTATGCAAAGATCTAAACCATGGTCATCGAAGTTGGACTCTCTTTGCAGGAATGTAAAATATCGACAGATTAACAATAAATTAGTAAAAGCGAGGCGATAAAGCTGAGCGTCAGTTTAATCTGGAGTCTAGACCTACCGTAATTATCAACCCCGCTCTGAGACCGTTTTTTATTCATTTTTCATATACCTACACTGCTATATATACGTATGTATGTGTGCGTATACTTCAGCTTTGTAATTACTCAGCTCGAGTAGCTGTGTTGATTATCATTCACGACTCAATTAACGACGACGACGACTACTTTCGTATCAAGTTTGTATACGTATAGCTATGATAACGAAACTTGATTCGAATCGATCGGAAATAACGACGGAAGATTGTTATCGGATTTTGTTATCACGCTGTAACTGAACGTAAAATGTAATTTTTATTATACCTTTATGCCATCGATTATCCATCGGGCATACCATACGTTAGGTTACACATTTTAAACCTCATCTTACAAGAATGAACGCTGCTCCTAAACGAATCCGGAGATTCGCTGTGATATTACTACAAATTTATTTAAGGAGGTAGACGTATGTCCAGGATCTAAGAATTATACATATTTTCAGGGATTGTAGCGGCTGACGTAAACAATACACAGATATCTCGTTTTAGGCTTTTATTCTATGCAATGTAACCCACAAATCTCGACGTTGAAGGCCCTCTTACCTTACATCATTCGGCCGGGAACATAGATTAAAGTTAGCTCTGTAAAAATGACATAGGTTAACTGTTGACTCAATTTCGAGGTCAATTCTAGTCCAAACCGGCTCCGGCTTCTTGAGCTCACTCAATATTGATGTGATTCTTGCGTAGACTAAGATTATCAAAAAATATTCAATTTTGCATGGATTTTCAGATTTCTAAAGTCCGTGAACTGAAAAATACAATAATTCGATATTTCTCAAGTTTTATTACAGCCGAACAAACAAACATTTTTGAAAACTTCTAGTTTACGTCAGACCTGAGTGTGAGGACTGCAAATAAAAAAAATTACAGATCGATCGGACTAATCGTTAATTAGTTATTAAGTCAACAGTTAACCTACGTCATTTTTATACAGCTTGCTTCAATCGGCTATGCCAGTGGCCGCACGATGTAAGATACGAGGATCTTTCACAGTGTATCGTGTACCTTAGTTGTCACAATGCCCCGAAAATGTGTCGAATTTTTAGATCCTGAAGATATGTATGTATACCTTTTTACTTGATTGAACACTATTGAGTTTGGATATATTGATATAGACTCACACGATGCGGATAATGTCGATAAAAGGACGTGATAACGTCCTCAGACCTTAGGTGGTATCAGAATCATGTAGAATCTGACTTCGCGAGTGTTATCCATGTCGTAAACCGGTCAGTCACTTAACTAAACACTGTTAATTGGTCTTCACTGCATATCGTGTGTTACGCGATATTAACACGAAGCATATTTCCGATTTTTAGAGAGAATTGATGGGTGGGTGGAATTACTCTCTTGAGAAAATTTTTTCTATCTCTTGGTCCTTCATTTGGATGCAAAAAATGAAATTTTATTGTTTTGTACGGAGGAAAGCGGGTTTCGTCGGTTAGACTCGCTTCGTGAATATTATAACTGATGTACAAATGTACAAACGAAAGTGAATCGTAAAAGAGAAAAAAAAAATAAAATTACAAAAATTAAAATTAATAATTAATAATTAAAGCTGGTTTAATTGCACCGCGTCGTTAATTGAACTCCGTATACTCATACCGCACGTATATCCACACTTTGCGAAATCCCGTTGTTCCATGAAGCAAAATAATAACGAAAATAAATAGAAACTCCCGTTTTTAATTGCCTCCTGACTCAACAAACTGCACTTGCGCAAAAGCCAAGCGACACTTTCATCAAGTCTTACCGCGACGAGCAACCTGCACCTCAACTCATTCACAAATGCAATGTAACATTGGATTTTAGCACATTATCACCGGATAAAAAAAAATCTCTTCATATCTCTGTCGCTGTATCTCGGTAATTGATGAATCGCAGTACCGACACAATCAGCTTCGGAATGGATTCCAAATTTTTTTTTAATTTTATTTTTTTTTGGTCTATTCGGTTTTATTTCATTTTTTTTTTTAATTTTTTGGTTCTTTCTTGTTACGCAATTATCGATCACTCCTTCCTCGTTTCCTAATGATCGTATAACATCACCAAACGCCGGCGAATATCTGCACGGGCGGCAGACTACAGTCACTGGTAAACTCTGAACGCGAAGACCGCGGGTATGCTCCGGACGCAGTGCTGCCGCCTACTGGGGCCTCGCTGATATCTCGAGACCCCCTGCACCCCTGAAATCCGAGCACTCGCCCCCGCGCATTGATGAGAGCGACCGGATATGCAATTAAATGAAGATGTAAAATAATTATCGGAGTAGGAATCGGTCCGCGGATATATTTGCAGCAAAAAAAATTTTTTCTCATCGTGTTTAACTTCTTGCAGATTTGCAATAAAAATTTTCTATCATAGGATAGAATTATGTGAAAGGAGACAAACTTCGGGGTAAATATTGGCGCAGATAATCGAACTCTGAGTAGTTTTGCATCATTTATTTATTTATTTATTTTGACCCCTATAGCTGCGAGTACGGGGGTTTAATATCCCCGCTACATCATTCACTGAAAGTTTAACCCACCGACTGTGAGGAGAGAGGGGAAGGGAAGGGATAGGGGGGCTAACTTTGTTTTGGAACTAAAACTTTGGTAAGAAACTTTTCGCCAAACAGGTGGAAGGAGGTGGTGGAGGCGACGCGGCGCGGCGCAGCGCGGCGGCAGACCGGGTTCCATCCAGCTCTGCAATAGGGGTGGCGAGCCGAAGAGAGAAGAGGGAAGAGAACGAGCCACTGCCACTCTATAGTCAACCCCTCGTTCAAGAGGGCTCTGGCTAGGTATACGTGAAACCAACGCGTCCACGTCCGCGTCCGCGTCTCGTCGCGTCGGCGCCAACCTCCCGTCCACCCCGACCATGTCACAGGGTCGCGACCCTCGCCAACACCCGGACCAACCTCGGCCTTCGATGTTCATCAGCTAGTCGAGCAACCGATTGATGTATCTCGATAGACGGGGAATTGTAGGTTCGAATTTGACTCGGAATGGGGACAGGGTTGAAGTCCCGTATTTTAAAAGTTCCGAACGGTGAACATTCCGAATTTTGATACGAATCGCAGATTAACAGTGTTTAGAAAAAGTATTTCCCCGGAAGTCTGCATAGTCGATTCAAAAAAAAAAAAAAAACTTGAAATCGAAAAACACCTGAGGTTCAATTTTTCGAAAGCTAAAGATCCGAAGGGCCGAAACTTCGGAATTTGAAATTCGCGCAGGAGCTTCGTGCCCCTTTACTTCGTTGAATTTTCGGTTTCTAAGACTTTCCGAGTTTTTACTTGTATGCATTCCGATCTTTTCCAATATTAATATTCTTCAACTCACCGTTTCTCAAAATTCTAAATCGTCTCAAAAAAATTCTTGATTTTTACCGTTCGGAACTGTCAAAATTTGGAACTTGAACCCAGTCCCGCAGAATGCGATAATTCCGACGTTTGGGACCTGACTCGATAAACTAAAAATATTTTTTACGATTCTTTAACTGAAATTTTATGGAAATGGGAAAATTAACGCGGGCTGATTATCCGAAGGACGTAAACATGAGGGTGATGGATTTTCGTGTTGTGCGGGAGGCACGTCGTCGACGAGAGAGTTACCGTGGCCACACCGGGGGTGTGTCCCGAGTCTCGACGCCACCGACGCCCTCGACGCCGCCGTTCGTCGTTCCGGCCGCCTCAACTCGCCGCGAATCAATACAGCAACTCCCGCGCGTCGTCCACCGGCACTATGAGAGAGAGCTAAAGCCCTACGCCGATTGGAGGAGGCTTAGATTCATCACTGGTGTCAGTGGGCGCGGGTCGGTACTCCTATGGAATACTTTTGCACCTTTTGCAGAACTTCGGGGGCTTTGAACTTGGGACGACCTGCCGCGAGGTTTCGGGTATATAAACAGGAATTATTGACCTCCAACCCTCGTAGGTATCGTTACATAAATATGCAGTCGATCAAATTTCGGGAAATACAATTTTTGAAGGTTTTTCTTTTTATAACCGATCGAACTCCACAGGTACTTAATTCGATCGATGGAATTACCCATACAAAATTTTGAGGGTAGGGAAGTGGCAATTTTTTTCCACGCAGCATCATTCTAGTAGACCAATTTGTGAAAATTTCAAATTTTTAGGTCCAAAATTAGTCCTAAAATAAAATAAGAAAATAAAATTCTGAAAAAATTACACGATTAGTTTTTATTTATTTGGAGTGGATTTGCGGGGCGGCCCGGAAATTTTTAACTTTAACGACCACCCTGAGGTATATACCTCGTTCCATCAACTTTTGATCTAAACGTGAAAAATCCTGATTCTACATTTTCTTTACAATTCTGAAATATTTCGGAAGGGTTTGCCGAAGGGGGAAGAAGATTTGTACTGATCCGCGTGAAATTTCGTTAATCAGTATAACGACTCAATTAGATGTAGGTATACTTAGATCTATAGGAATTTAATTGGAGTTTGTTGATGAATTGTTTTCTTGGTTCTCCAAAAACGAGCGGGGACCCGTGAAATTCCTTGTAGTATAAGTAATTATGATAAAATAATGAATAATTGTGTATTCGAGTACACTTATGATGTCAGCTTACGGATTATACGTATGTGTGTAAAATTGGTGTTTATTCGAGCATAATTCAGAGCCAAGACGACGGAGACAAGACTTTGATATTTACGGTGTGTGTTTCTGCAACGTTGAGAAAACAAATAGAGCGATGGAGGAGAGGGAAGAAAGAGGAAAGAGGGAAGAGAGGATAGGGAAAGACTTTGATCTGCCCTCGGCGTTTTACGACGTACGAAAAGAGGAGAAGTGAGTCCTCGTGAGTTGCCGCGAGGCATGCAGAATAACTGAACAATAATTATTCGGAGGCAGAGTTGTGCAGTACCGTTGCTGAGTTTTTTGGGGAAAAAAAAGAGGAAAGAGAAGAACAAGAAGAAGAAGAAGAAGAAGAACAAGTGGAGGAAGAAAAGAACGAGAAATGAAATATACGAGCGCAATAAAAAAATTCAGCCACTTTTAGAATTAAATTAAAATTGTAAAAAAAAAATGAATAAAAGAAGAAGTAGGTATACAACGATCATCTCTGTGCAGTGTATTCCGATCCGTGAGAAGAAATTTTTTTTTCTTTTTTTTTCCTATTTTTTACAGAAATAAGAATCCTTACTCTATACTCTCTCCCCCGTTGAACCTTCCAGTATTTAATTAATTCCCGCAGTTAAATTCTTTCTCTCTCGCTCTCTCGCTCTCTATCTCTCTTTCTCGCGGTCTCCGATTCTACTGAAGTAGTTTAAAACTTTTTGTTGTCCCAGACGTCTGCTGCGGCAACCCGTCCACCGTGCAGCTGACTCATTCTGAATCGGGGTGATCGGCCCCGTTTTCTCGCGGAATTATTATTTTTTTTTTTTTCTTCTTCTTTTTCGGTTCAAGTTTCGATTAATGTCAGATTTTTTTTGTATAACTGTATCCCACCTCCAAAAAAAAAAAAATTCAAAATAATTTCGAAAATTGTTCGAGACTTAATTTACGATTGGGAGGGTGGCGACTAGCAGCGTGTATAGCCACGTCTACATATAGGTAGATAACAAACACTCTGCATAATAATACGTCAGGTTAGGGTATTACCTCCTCGCCCGGTATCGTGACTTTCGCGAATAAAGGCTTGTACTCCAGGTTCGCGGAACTCACCTACATCTTTCTCGGCGATCTTGGTTTGACTCCGGTTCCGATATACTCGGCACGCGATGCTTGGAAGTCAGAGATTGTGGCTTTATAGGTGGTTTCGGGGCGATTGGGGGGTAGCTACGATATAGCGAGCGAGCAAAAGTGGGATCTGGGTGAACTGTTACATAAACCATCAAAAATTGGGTCTATGTGTACGAATTTATCCTATATAATTTTGAGTATCTACGGGTAGAAAGTAGGGCAATATGGCCCCATTAAAAAAATGAGGGATTGTCAGGTGACATGGCCCCCTCAAAAAATTTTTTTTTCATCAATTCTAAGGAAAGCGCGTTTCACCCTACCTAATCGATATCTTTTCTCTATAAAATTTAGCCATATGAAACAATATGAAATGTCTTTTTCCATAGGTACTAAATAAGAGAAAAATTAGGCGAGGAACGTTGTGGTATTAGTATTTCCTTAGGGAGGTCATATTGCCTGAATTTTGCTACATGTTTTGTATTTGTCATGGGATTTGGTATATACCTATGTATATATATAAGAGTTCAGGTATATGAGATTTCGATAAAGGGTCAAGGCGCGGTACGGGCAGGCGTTGGACCCTACTCGTGTTTCGCCAGTTTGCCACCGCTATGTAGTAGGTATTACATGAATAGAATCTGAACCAAATCCCTTTTGACCGCGAAGGGATCTTTGCATGTTATACCCTATACCCCATACCCTACGACCTGCAGGGCACGAATTGAGGAGCGAGTTAATTGACTCTATCGAACTCCGGAGGACTTTATAACATAATACCTTGTTAAATGTAGGTACCCATTACACGTATAGGTATAGGTCAGCTGTGTACGCATCTACGTTACTGTTCAAATCTAGGTACCTCTACCCATATAATACGATAAAGATCAGTATAATAATTAGATAAAGAATTGATTGTTTTATATTTATGATTATCAATGAATTATCAGTTGCTTTTTTTCTCATTTTTTTTGTTTATTTTCTCGAGGGTTCGACTATATTTCCAGCTTTGCGGACCTCCGGCTATACGCAAATGTGTCCTTTTTTTCTTCTTTCTTTTTACTTTTCATTGGGAAAAAAAAAAGAAAGAAATTCCATCCGCACGAGTCTTGTGACGCTACAAAGAAGCCTTCACCCTGGTTTCTGCCTCTCCCTTACTCTCTTTTCGTTCTTTCACCGGTTCCTTTTTTTTTTTGTGTATACCCACCGCACGTATTTTCATTCAACCGTGTGATAAAAGCTGAAAAGAGTCGCTGTTAAGCAGCTACAAAAGATCGCGTTCTGTATGTATATATAGGTATAATAGTATATATATATACCTACATTATATACATATAAATCGAAAAAGCATAATCTTTGTCCAAACAGTAATATATATAGATATAGGTATATACAGGTATGTATAGGTATATAGGTGTTGAAATTTCAAGCTATATAAAGAAAATTGTCAACTCTTTTTTTTCATTCCTCGACGTTGTGAATTTAATAAACGAAAAAACGATGAGAAAAAAAAAATCAAAAAAGGAAATTAAAAATCGTGAACGAATTGCTGCAGCGAATGAATGTATAAAAATAAAAAAAAAAAGAATGAAAGAGAGAATTTTAATTAATATATCTTGTCTGAAAAAAATTGAAAAAGAAAGAGAAAAAAAAAAAAAAATGTTGGAGTAAACAGAAAAACGATTTTTGGCAAAAGACAGCCTGTGGATAAAAATTGCAAAAAAAAAAAAAAAAAAAGGGTGGGAATTAAAAATTAACCAAGTTAATATTCTTTAGCACTCGTGTGTTATTCGTAATACTTATATATTATACATAGGTTTACGAACGATCACCTAATGGGTATATAAAATATTAATGCAAGATTGCCGACGAGAGAGGGTGCAAGAGAGAAGAAACGAGCCTTCTTTATCGCAATTTTCTGTTATTTTTTTTTCAAGTTTTTGGTTCTGTTTTTTGTTGCGAAAAAAAAAGACAAAGCAAGTAAACAAACAAACAAAAGGGGGAAAGCAAAAGAAGAAAAAAAAAAAAAAGAAAAGAAAACGCGAGCGTGTACAGAGGGAAAATGCAGGTGCCCTGGGGATGAGATACCTGGGGCTCCTCTCTCTCTCTCTCTCTTGCTCTACAGAAATAAGGTAGGTAGGTATACGGAGAGGACGGAAGTGGAAGTCACTGGAAGGCCTTTAGCTTTACCTACACCCATACCTATATATGTGCGGATCTCTACGTAGCAACAGACGCTATTCGTGGTCTCTTTCTCCAACCCCACCTTCGAAGTTGAACCAACCAACTCCCCCTCGAACCCCGCTGAACCCCCGCCAACCCTCCAGCGAAGCGAAACCCTCTCGAGTTTCTCTGCTCTGCGAACTTCGCGCTACTATATACCTCTACCTCTACCTCTACCTCTACCGTCCAACCTCCGGGGACGACCCACTCTATTGATTTCCACGTTTAAAGGGAAACACTTGATATGAAAAGCTCGGTGAAATTTTTTTCGACAAACAATATGTGTACAAGTATCTGTATAGTTATGTACGATCGACGAGGGTGTGAAGCAGATTTCCAAATTTTTATTTCAGGTCATTTTTATCGTGAGATGTTCGATCTGTTTCAGTTTTATTTTCATTTTCGTTGAATTTTTTTTTTTTAGATTAGGTATACGATTATTACTTTAGTTTTACTCACCATTACTAGGGCGTGGGTTAGTCCAGTCGACGATCTTGATCTTCGTGGTGTCATACCGACGACTTCTCCTCTCATTATACTTTCGACGACTGTAACAAAAAAAGATAGAGTAAAGAAAAGAAGAAAAAAAAAATGGGTATGGGTATGGGGGTAAAAGATCAACGGAAACGAATTCTGAAAATTTCATTCCATGGAGCGACGTTTTTTTTTTTCTCTTTTCTTTTTCTTTATTTCGTTTTTCTTGAATCGTTATTGTCTCAATTTTTTGTCGTATGTACGTAAACGTTTGCGAAAGGACTATAGGTATACCAATATAGAATCACGTATTTGACTTTGTGCAATGGGCCAAATCCGATATTCGCGGACAAAGTTGAGAAGGTTTTTATTACTATCGAATAATCGTGGGCAAATTGGCGAGACTCACCTCCGTCGCCTATCAAACGCATTTGGACAAGGCTTGGATCCTCGTTGTGATCTTCGAGGACCGTGTCGTCCGTTACTGTAAGATCCTGAAAGAAAGTGAATCATGAAAATAGGATATAGTTACATGGACCAATTATTGCAAAAAATATTCCATTATTTTGCATTTTTTCGCTTCTCGAGTTGGAGCATTGATTAATGTAGTACCGAGCCGAAATTTCAATAAAAAATTTTGGAACGGAGGTATAATAAACACCAAAAAAAAAACATCGAAACGTCATCCATATTGGATAACGTATGGCACGCTACTACGTAACTACCTGTTTTTATTATCCGGAGAAAAATCTGATCCAGAGAAAGAAGAAGCCCACTTGGCTGTGGAGGATGAAGGAAGAGAAAAAAAGACACGAAAGAAAGAAAAAAAAAAACAGGAGGAAAGAGAAACGAGGATCACCGATTGTGAGAGAAGAGAAATAAAAGTTTCCAGTGGTACGTTGAGTGGCAGTATCGGGGATCGAGACGAACGGAATGAATCACCGATAAAAGGAAAGAAAAGGAATTTTTTAAAAGAATCTAAGGTGAACTTAGCTTGATGGTATAGGGAAAGTCTACCGATCGTGAGATCAAGGGAAACCTGAAAATCGAGGAAACTGTAGGCGAAATAAGGAATCCGTGAGCGCGGTAGGAATACAAGTTTCTTCAAGGAACTCAGCTGTAACGAGAAAAGAAGTGGGGCACAAAAAGCAGAAGAGAAGTAAAATAAGAAAAATACGAAGAAAAGTAAGAAGAACAAAAAGAAAAAGAAAGAGAAAGAGAAGAAGAAGAAGAAGAAGTGGAGGAGGAAAACGAGAGGGGAAAAAAAGAGTTCGAAACCTCGCCCGAATAAATCTCAAGTTTAAAATAACCGAGGTTGGTGTTGGCAAGCAACACGAGTCTGAAAGTTGTTGCGCGATATCCTAGCTCTGCAAGGCCTGCCCAGGGTCATCCCTTGAGACTTTTTATTTCCCCCGAGCGAAACATATACCAAAAAAGAAGAAGAAGAAGAAAAAAATGGATAGGTTATATAACCCGCTGCTCTAAACTTTCCCCGGGTTTAAATTATCGCTTAACTTTTAGATTTTTTTTCTTATCTCATTCTTTTTTTCTTTTTTTTTGCTTCTTGCTTTTAGCTTTTCATATATCTGCAGACCAAATCCTTTTCGACTATTGTAATATATCGGAGTCTGTTCCCGTGTATAGTCACGTTCAATTTTCTTTTTCTCACAAACCATTTTCTCCCCCCGAAATATTGTAGCCGGAAAAAGTAATTTTTATAAAACCGAAATTACGTACCTTCGTGGCCTCGTTGTATCCTACAATTACGGCGGTGTACCATTGCGTGGTTCCTTCGGCACGGTAAACTTCGACGCGAAAACCAACCAGGACACTCGGGGTCGTTAGGAGGATCCTTTGTCCGTCCTGCATCTCGGCCCATCTTCGCACCGCGCTCCCCCAAATTGGTGAGCTTTTTGTAAGCTCCCAGTCCTGCTGTAAAATGATGATAAAAAAAAAAGATGATTATAAAAATTGGTGGATTTAGTTTCGCAATAAAAATTAGACACAAAATTGAACATTTGATTAAAGGAACCAGTACAGCTTGGTTTTGGAAATTCGGAGTACTCCAAAATGTATTTACTTCTCAGCCAAAGTTTATTTCACATAAAAAAAAAAAAAAAATTTCTTTGAAAACCTTTGTAGTAAGGTTTTAGGCACATAGTTTTTCCGATTAAGGTCGTTGAGGGCTCATTATGTTCAGAAAAGAGATCCTCATCACGTGACCGAGGGAATTTTTTTACAATTTCGTGCTGGCCAAGTTATTTGCAAATTAGTGGCCTAAATATTGGAAATTTTGGATAATTGACCGTAACTTTTCACATGAATTTTTTTTTACTGATCCCTACGTTCATAAGATGTAGAATTGCTGTCTGAAGAAAGCAAGATCTTGAGAGGTTGAATTGGACCAACGATGTGCCCGAAACCTTACGACAAAGTTTTTCGAAGAAATTTTTTTTTT
Source organism: Macrophya alboannulata (assembly GCA_949628255.1). NCBI lineage: Eukaryota > Metazoa > Arthropoda > Insecta > Hymenoptera > Tenthredinidae > Macrophya > Macrophya alboannulata. The sequence continues at coordinate 24,646,818 of OX451209.1, read as the reverse complement.
TTTTATGTAAAATAAACTTTGGTTGATAAATGAATAAATTTTGGAGTGCTCCGAATTGCGCAAACCAAGCTATACTGGTTCCCTTAAAAATCTTTCGTTTGAATTCGCTTTCGTTCGGTGGTATTAAAGTTCGGAATTCTGACCGTTCGGAACTTTTAAAATTCAGAACTTCAACTCGGTCGGTGCAATTTCACATTCTTTCATCTCACCGTTTCTGATCGAATATCATCAAGATTCGTTAAAATGATCAAAAGCAATTTTTTCTACCAAAAGTCGAAATCAACACTTTCCTCGTCACCGCGTTGACGAAGATTAAAAATCCGATATAATTACAAATCGCATCGATATAATTGGTTTGTACAATCTTTGCTCAATCCTCTATCCGCGTAGGTATACGTATACATCGAAGAGGATTGATTGTCCGGCGATAACTGGGTTAGGATTAGCATTAGTGGCTTTTTCCCACGCATAATAATCCGGTTCGTCCGTTCGTTCCGCGACCTGCAGTAAGTAAGTAACTAAGTTTTTTTTCATTTTCTTTTTTTCTTCTTTTTTTTCATCCGACTCTCGCAGCAACTCGGATAAATTCTCGGATAAGTTAAAGACGACTGTTTCTAAGAGCCTGCAAGTCCGTTCAACGGATATTATATAGAAGTTTCATAACGTCATCGTCAAGATCTCTAATTCCCTCGAGCGCATTAGCGCAACTCGCTGCTAGGTATATAAATCCGCAGGGTTTTTACCTTACCTTGGCCCGATGATGAAAATCATTATTATTACACCGGCATGGCATGGCATGGCTTGGCTTGGCACCGCGGTTATTTTGCGTCTGTGTCCGTGTTGTCTGGCGTCTAACGAACAAACGCTATACCCACACACCTACTTGGTACACAAAAGTCCTAAGTGTCCTGCACCGCAAACGGGCTAAAAGACCAAGCTTCGGTTATATTCAGCCTCGAAATCCACCTGACCACGAAAATAATTAACCTATACACAAGTACACCCGTGTTCTATAGAACAATACGCTTTTGCAGTTTAACGGCTCTCCCGTATTCGATATCTATGTTATACCCTGCAATAGTTTATCTGGTCGTTTCTTAAAGGCACGGTACAGACCATGACACAGCTGATTCATGAATATCCGTAAACGAAAATCGATTATGCGTATAATGTATGCCGAGTAACAGAAATTTATGCTCTTTTTTTTTTTGTTGAATTACAGCCCGTGAAGAATCGCGTCAAGAAAAAAAAAAAAAAAAAAAGGAAAAAAGAGAAGACGAAAAAAAAGGAACTAATGGAAGCAGCAAAAACGTGGAGAAAGAGAAAGTAATCGTCGTAATAATATCGCTAATCGAGGCTATTCCTATTCCGGGCAATGAAACTTTACTGTTATACTATATACGAATGTGTGTATATACGTATATGGACTGCAAGCCATATATAGATCGCGGCTAGCTATGATGTTTCGAGATTTAATGAGCCAAGCTGAGTTGTCGAGATCTTCTTGTATGCGAAAGTAGTCGTTCGAATATATAAACGGAATTGAATACTGGTCGACAATATTCCGGTTAATCCGGTCGATGTTCAACTTTTCATTTTATTTCATCTGCAGATTCATCGATTGCTAATTAATTGAAACATTCGTTTTGTTCGTTCGTTGATTTATATACGTTAATTTTCTTTTTCACACGAAGAGTGTAATAATTTCGGGGTTTCGACACGTTTCCTTGTACAAATTTCAATGCAAATTTTTTTTTTTTTTTTTTTGTCCTTCCGGGAGTTGATCCGGTTCATAATCACGCATATATCTGTACGTTCCTAATTCCTAATCTTTTTTTTCATTTTTACTATTATTATTATTATTATTATTCGTTTTTTTTTGTTACCAAATCGTCGCGTAGAATCGCTCGTCGAACAATCTGTTCCAATGAGAGAGGCACGAAACGTAGGCGTCGTCTCGAACGTCGAAGTATACGTATTAAAGAGTTCAAGAGGTTAATTGAGGCATTGTAAGGGGACCACGTGCCACGGAGATTGTTGAGAAGAAAAAAAAAAAAAAAAAAAAAAGCAGTATCAGAAATAAATAAATAACAGCAACATATCTATACCGAACGTGATACACGAAAATAGCCTAAAGGCAGGGCAAGGCGAGTCAAAATTAAGCCACGTGGCTAATGTGGGAGTAAAAAAAGAGAAAAGAAAAAAAAGGGTATCGATTGAAGGCTGTTATTTTTATACATCAGTGTTACACATTCAAGTAATACGAGTATACTATAATAAGAAAAAAGAATTAGAACAGAGAATGAAAAAAAATTGACCTCCGTTATTATACGCGGAGCAAAACTTGTCGCGAAAATCCTCTGACGTGAGATAAAAAAAGAACTGAAAGAAACAAAAAAAAGAAGGAAGAAAAACACGAGAAAGAAGAATATTTTTGTAAGCTTGCAGAATCCGCGACGGAGGAACGAGTTCATAAATTTGAAATGGAAATTAAAGTTGCAGAGTTTTTTATTTTTGTTTCAATTTTTTACCTTCTTACGGGTATTTTATTTCTCTCGTTCTTATATAAGCTACTCCTTGACTTGTACATTTTTTTTTTTTGAATCCTGTTTTCGCTGAGCGAATGATTTGCAAAAAATCAAAAAAAAAAAAGACCGAGAAAAGACGAACTATGTGTATCTAAACCGGACGGAGTCCCAGTTCATTCAACTTTGACCAAATTTTGACGGAGAGAATAGCCCCGAAGAGAAAACTCTAGGTTCTAGGTAACAGGCTAATTATAAAAATACTCTGAAATATAAATGAAATAAAAATCTCTAAAGGTCAACCAACTTCTGTACATTCGATATCCTGCAGTTGACTATAACTCGAGTTTTTGGTTTAGACTGTAGCATAGAGTGGCGGAAAACTTCTCTATCCGCGCCTAACAAAAGAAAAATGTATACCTATAACACTTCGATCGAGCGAGAAAAGAAGATAAGAGAAGTGAAGTGAAGAGTAAAGGCTGCGACCCTGAACTATAAATGCCGAGTATTTCTCGTTCCTTTCTTCACCCCCGTCGTCTTCTTCGTAGAAAGTAACAGCTTTGGTCTTATTTTCTTGGCGCAAAAATTATTTGGCAAGGTTCCACATTCACGGGGTCGACTGAGTGCACCACACGACGAGACTTTGACGCCATCCTCTTACTCCAGCAGACTCGTTTTCCCTTTCAACCCTGAAGACTGCGGCTAATATAATATATTTGAGGAGTTTAACTTGAGAAGTCGCGTCGTGGTGGTCGTCTAGACGATGATAGATCGAGAAAATGACTTACGTTTTGGTACTACGCGTAAGTATGTACATACATAGTACGTACACGACACCTAAAGGGTCTAGAAAGTCCACGTACAGCCAATTGAGGATACGACTCGAGAGCTCGCTAGCCGCGTCATTTCCGCAATTAAATTCAATAAAATTATTCCGCTCTCGTACCTCATTATTCCCCGTCACGAGGAGGAGACCAGCGTTCAGATTTTTCATATGCAACTCGAATTATAAATCAAGTATCAAGATACGATTGAATGATGAGAGGACCCTATCAGTCGTGTGAGAAAATAAAATCGATTTCTTATTCTTATTACATTTTCTTGAAAACTCATATTTCGAGAATCCCCAGTTAAAATTTCATCACGAAATTGTAAAAATTGACGGAGTTATGAGACTTTGAAGTGGCCACTGCCCAGGCTGCTCGGCGTGGTGTTTGTTCTACTTTGAAAATTGCTGCTCGAAACTACTTTTTTGAAGTCGGTGGGCAGTCTATTTCGATAACTAATAATCCGATCGTGTTCGAATTCTGGGGGATATTGTAAAACATATTTCTGTCGAGGGTGAACCTATTTTTAACCTGACTTTTGTAAATTAAACTTTTTTGTTATGCTCTCCGAAAGATAAAAAGAGAATTCATAAACGGTACTTTCACGAAAGCCGAGCTGTAACTGCCACAATTTACGAAATTAATTTTTCATGGCGGTCCATCCCCTGGAGAAAGGTATCCTTTGTAATATGTTTTTTTGTTTTTTCGTCAAGACAAAATACCGAGCAGTTATCGTGACCACCGGGTCGGTGCAACGCCCTTCGACCCTGGTACACGTTTTTTCTCACACGTGGCCCAAAACTTTCTTTAAAAAATAGAAAAAAAATTCTGAAATTTACCCAGTTTACGAGACAACTGATAGGGTTGCTCCCACAATTAAAGACTTGCAATAAAAATCACCCATTAAAAAACTGTTTCAAGACTTTGACTCAACATTCAATTTGCGATTTATAAATGAATATATAAATTCGTACCATGAATGTGCATGTAGGTACATACATATATACCTACAGAAATTTGGCGAAACACGTAACAGAGAGTAGGTATATAGGTATAACTTTTAGTTCGCAAGCGAAGGGGTAGAAGTTTTAACGGTAAAAGTTTGTCCGGTTTAATTACTTGGAAACAATTTCGGCTCATTTTATGCTCCGCACCGATGGGAATTTCTCACCGTTTTCGTACTAATACCTCATACACGTACGTAGTTCTATTCAATTTACGTTTACCAGCAAAAGATGAGAATGATTCTTTCGATATCGGAAAATGAAACCTATAATTATCATCATTTTTTTTTTTTTTTCTTAGTCTATTTATACCTTGATTCGAAATTTTTTTTTCTCCGTGCTTACGCTTTAAATTTTCGCTTCAAGAACGAGACTACCATGTTCATTATCGTCCAGAAAATTAAACCCCGTAATGTACCGAAACCACGTACCGGTTCTCTATCCGATATTACCGCAAGCAATTTAGTTCCGTTTACGCCGACTCCCTCGAGTGCCTATTGCTAGGCTACAGCTGCCGATTTTCTACCTTCAATACAGAGGCACCAGTCATCGCCTAGATTTTTCCTTTCGATCGATTATAGGTATTCCGTCGGATTTCACGCGTGGCGTCACAATAAATAGATAAAACAAGTTAAGAAAAAACGAAGAAAAGAAGAAACAAAAAAAAAAACAGAACAAGATAAAAGTAGGATAACTCGTGGCCGAACACAGTTAGCAGAAGAAAAAATGTGACAAAAAAAATAGAACAAGAAATTTGATTGTTTATAAAAATGGAACCGAAATTCGTTTCTGCAAACTCATTCTATTAAATTATACCTATATACATTTGGAAGTAAGTAATTTAACTGTATTGAGAAAATTATCGAAATTTGTGACTATCAAAGTTTAGTTTTTCTGTTTTATCGATCATTTTTTTTTAAATATATCCAACTGCACGATTGCGCGATTTTTATAATAGCAGAGTTAAAGTTTTATACCTCAGACCGGTGGAGCTTTTCGAAAAGTTTCGTCGAGTGATACGTGTACGTTATACCTATACCAAGTCACGTGTTGTATACGTGTTTATAATAAGGGAGTACCTGTTATTGTATACACAGAAACAACACTCCGTAAAAGCACACACAAAGTACATGAATTTCTGAGTGAAACTAGGCATGTACAGTCAGGCAATAAAGTTCTTGCGTTATAGGGTCGAAATTTAGGCTCAGGTGTTTCAGTGTCTACGCTGTTGAGCAGGCCCATCGATGCGTTGTTTATTATATACAGGGTGTCCCAGAACTAAATGTCCAAAATGAAAGGTGGCCTAGAGGAGGTCGAACTGAGTAAATTGTCCCGAAGAACATGGGCTCTGCGAAGTCGCGTTCGCGAGATATCAACGATTAAAAAAATTTCGCTATGCGCCGCGATCGCGATCGCGGCGCATAGCGAAATTTTTTTAACCGTTGATATCTCGCGAACGCGACTTCGCAGACCCCATGTTCTTCGGGACAATTTACTCAGTTCGACCTCCTCTAGGCCACCTTTCATTTTGGACATTTAGTTCTGGGACACCCTGTATATTTAGGAAGTATTTCTTACTTTACTTTGAGTAGGTAGTCTGCTAGATTCGCGTTCTCAGAGAACGGGGTATGCGGAGCGAGGGGGCTGCTCAACAGCGTAGACACTGAAACGTTTGAGCCTGAATTTCGACCCTCCAAGAACTTTATTGCCCGACTGTACGTACGTACCTAACTACCTACCTACTTTTTTCCTCCTTTGTCTAGGGTACCTAAAACCTACCTACCTCTACCTAAAACGATGTTGAAATGAACTCAGGTAGACAGGTATGTACTTACAGTTCCTAAAGCTAAAGTTTATTCGTTTGAAGTTTAGTACGTGTCTATGTAAGTGCTAGATATATGTACGGTGATATTGATAACGTAGACGGTATTCGTCGGTCGCACGCTAGTGTCGATTTGGTTAATTAATTGTTAATCTAGCCGAACACACGCATGGCTATACAAAACTTCCTGCATCGATTATTCAAAGAAGTTTCTTTATCTATTGATTGATTACCGAGTTAAAATCACATGCACAGGTATATATACATGTATTCTTTAAAAATATCTGTATATAGGTATAGTTTATAAATTAACTTACCGTGAACGGTTTGAGTTTCGTATAATCAAGGAAATCCAAACGACGATCGTGCATGAATTCTACCGGCATCGTGTCTTCTGGTAAATCTGCGCGTGCCACCAACGGGTAAAACGTCTGCGAAAGTAATAACGGTTAAAAGTTTTAACAAAAATTTTTTGTGAATTTTTCAAATTTGAATTTGATTTTATTTTGACTATATATTCATCGCCACCCTCTCTAGACAATTTTATTTATTTTATTTGCCTCTATATACTTTCTCTCTATTTCAATTTAATTATAAGAATTGTGTTAATTATTGTAAAAAAGGATTTTTTCATCTGTGCGGTCGCTATACCCCCTTCCAACGATTAGACAAGTTGGTCAGGAACGCCAAGTAACCAGATTTCATTTCGCACCTGATAGGAACACCCAAGCAAATTTAATTCGCAAGGTTGTGGACATTTCGTTGGTGCTGGTTTTTTTTTCTACTCTTATTTCCTGGAAGTGACTTTCCCGTATTAAAGAGGATAGATGGACCCTGACTATACACGTATTCCCCCGCGGATCCTCCCGAAATTCCCCCAAACAACAATCCTCTCTCTCGCCTCTGCCTATATTCGCAGAGTCTTCTCTCAGCTATGCGAAACTGTAAGTGAAAAAATCCCCAACCCAAATCGTCAATGGAGAGGAGACTTGAACACGCGCAGCCCGGAATACTAGTCGGTCGTTCTACCGCCAGAGCCACGACCCACCTTGAGTATATCCCTCAATCTTTTTATTACTCACACAACTTTATAACGGATAAAGAAGATTCGTTTTTTACCGACGTTTTCCCTCAGATATTCCCCGAGATGTTTGAAGTAAATTTTTTACGAGTAATGCGTTATAGCCGATTTATTTTATCTGATTTTATTTCATTTCATTAGAGGAGTAGGGCGAGAGATTGAAACATATGTGGCGTACAACGTGTAAAATGCACGATTATACTTAGACGAGCTGATGAAAATTAAACGATACACATATAGAAAAAAAAAACCAAAAAAGAAACGATTAAAAACAAAAAACAGGTCAGAATTGAGTTGCTATATAATTATGACTTATATGAGTGTAATGTATGAACAGCTGCTACTGTCAGGTATGCATAAGTGTTTTATGGGATGATTGATACAACCGCAAAGTGAATGAAGATGAAAAAAACAGCGACAAAAAATTGATACTTCGTCTTCTGTGAAGTAAGAATCCACGACGTAGAAAAAAAAAAGTAATTATAATAAATTGTATATATATGTATAGTAGACTGTTGTAAACTGACGATTAATGAATTATGTAACAATACTATAAAATCTATTATACACTTATACACGTATATAGTAGGGATGTATAATGTCATTGAACGTTTTATTTAATAGCAGCTGTCTGCACACGTCGACGTCTCCTCCTTCTCCTCTCACTCCTCTTCCTCTTCGTCATTATACTATATACCATACTACATATCGAGTTAAACATACTCTTCGTCGCGACAGACAACCAGGCAATTAAAATCGGACTAATGACGTTAATTGCAATTAGAACTTGAAGTTCAAAGCACGAGTGTACCAGAGCACGTTGACTGATTACATAAATGCTGCATCGAAAGTTACTGCATTTATCTATGTTTCTGCCAGCTGCATCGATGCATGCGACGATAAATTTTAACAATCGATGATGAAAGAAAAAAAAAGCAAATGATATCGAGAGAGTTGACTTTATACAATTAGATTCACAAGATAATATTGCGAAGTTCCGAACCGTCAAAATTACGAATTCGTTTGAGATGATTTAGAATCCGTAATTTTGACCATTCGGAACTTTGAAGAAAAAAAAAATTTCTACTTACTAATGCGGGCCAGGCAACGTTGCAGGCGGTGACCGGTGCGGTGGTGCTTCTCAGTGGTTTTCCGTTAACCCTGTGAGAATGGTGATGATTATTGTTCGCAACGATGTTCGTGTTGTTAATATTGACGAGACTGGTTTGGCGAGGGTCGGGTCTGTCTGCCCAGCAGAGGGCCTTCTCGACGAGAAAAAATGAGAAGACAGCATCCCGGTACGGGGAAAGCCACTCTCTCCTTTGCCACTCTACGTCGTCGTACTCTACGAGAACCTAGAAGCACAAGAAATAACAAAAAAATAATTAAAACACAAACGCTCATGTCATTTCGTATTAATAATTCAACAGGAACGAGTCGATCCCTAGCTTTCATAATACTTTCCGAACTGCATTATACCGAATTACGTTCTTTTCTCATTAAGCAAGATATGCAGTACTACCTCATCGAGTCAACGATTTAACGAACAATAGGCGTAGACACAATTGCCGGAACTATTAACGTAGCGTAATTGTTTCCTCAGAACGATATCTGGAGAGAAAGAGAGAGACTTGGTAGAAACTTGGTAGAAATTGGTTCAAAGTTCTCTCTACAATGGGGGATCTGTGCAGAAACAACAGATCCAGGGAGTACCCTGCACTCCGACTGAATCTATACATAAATCAGTCTATATATACTATCTATGTATATACTCTCTTTCTCTCTCTCTCTTTATGTCTCTATCTCTTAGGGGAGGGATCGTGTGGTCGGTACATTAGCCAAGAATGTAATCAGCGAAGACATCGCTCAGCTGGTTCTCCTCGACCCACGAAATACCCGGCGGCCCTCCCTTAGCTCTTCGGCCCTGGATGCACGGCTTACAAGAGCCAATAATTACACGAGGGTTACACGAAGTAAAGAGCGTGTGTGTTCGTTGGGTGGATGTATCTAATTAAAGTTGACCGCACACGTGAGGCCAGGCGAGGTGAGGTGCAGATTGGAAATCGGTTTTTCAACGTCGCGATACTACATCGAAGTTTACGGTATTTTATTTGCTGAAAATTCTGCGGTTTCTTTCGAAAATTTAGTGCAAGAAAAACCGTAAAAATAATAAACTAATAGAAAATCGTCTGCGTTTTGAAAGATATTTCTGAGGCCTTCTGCAAATTTACAAATTTTAGAAATTTTTCCAAGATAGAAGAAAAAATGAATTTTGCTGATGATTACGGACCGGCACAGATCTTTCAAATCTTCGGATTTTCTAAATACAATTCTATAACCCAGACGTGTAGCTGTAAAGCTAATGAAATTCGGCATGTAATTTGTACCGTAATTACGAGTGGTAGTATACGCGCGTGACTCGCTCCTGTCACACCGCGTCGAGGTCCAACGATGCGTGCGTAGAGGCAATCCGCAACGGTACGCACCGCGATCAGAATGGAAAAAAGGGGAAAAACGAAAAAAAAAAAGACAAAAAGAAGAGAGCTAAAAAGAGAGCGACTCGAGTGCAGGGGTGGGCAGACCACCGCCGAGGGATGGCGATCGAGAGTGACAACTAAAGTGAAACTTGTTCCTGTTGATCAACGTCAACGGAATAAAGAACCACTATGCTGTTGTACAGTTCGAGAAGGGAGACGAACACACACGCAGATGATCATGTAATGGCTTTTTTTCTATTGTTGAGGAATTCGCAGGAAGAATCCAAAAAAGAAAAGCTTCGTGAATCATCACGAAATCTGATGTTTTTGAAGATTATATAAAAATTCTTTTCGGCTGGTCGTACATTTATCAAGTTTTTCGGTTTTATAGGAATATCCGACTGATTTGCTTCCTCGGTATATCCAGTGTCACTACGATTTTGGCAATCCCTCAATTGAGTTCAGCGGTCGTTTCGCCCTTGACCTGTGAACTGTCGAGCTTGAAAATAAACCCGGTCGATTTCTCCGGCCTAAAGAACTCTGAATTATGTTTAATACAATTCCTTGTTCTTCTCCTGTGGAGGAATACAGCTCGGAATACAATCCACGTTTTTTTGCGCCTTGATACTTGATACTTGATACGTGATACTTGACGCTTGATGCTCTGGTACACTTATGCGTGTCTCAGCGCTCGCGCCCTTACCCTCAGGGCTCCGTCTCGAAAATCTAAACCCTTAGCTCTGCTCTTGGAGTAAACGAGAAGCTGTGGAGGTTTGGAGGTCGGAGTATCTGCAGAAGGGAGAAGCTGAGCCACATAATACTGAGGAGAGGTACGCTACTGCATATCAACGGTAAGTTTGGGAAAGTGATATTAGTTCGAAGCTTTAAAGCCAGATAGCGCCTGCTACCGGTAACGGGTACCAAGATGGCCGACAACGACGTCGGCGCCGCGCCGCCTCCTGGGTCAAAGAGGCCGTCCTCGTGGTTGCCGTGGTAACGACGGTCTGTCGGCCATCTTTTTAGCACCACAATTCCACGACCTGCCTCAAACCTCTCCTATCTCGGTAGAGAGTGATCGGAGCTGGTTTTCCCTCTCCTCTTTTCTCCTCCTTAAGCTCGGCGAGGTGACGCGACGCCATGCGGCGACGCTAGCGCTCCAAACGGGAGGAAACTTTGCGCTGTCTTTGTCTTACGGACGGCGAAAACGCTCGACTTCAAAATTCCCGCCGAAAGTCTGTTTGGTATCATCCAACTGGCGTACCGTAGCGGTTTACGACTACTATAACGATACGATGCGATAGGGTACGGAACGTTTAAAGAGGATGTTGAACTCGCGCGTGCAGCTAAGTTCGAACGATTACACACGCAGCTGTATTAGGAATTCCGTGTCTTTTTCTTTATGCAGCGGTCGACTGCAGGTGCCGGAAACGAAATTCAGCGGTAATCGCAGAATCTATTGGGGCTGGGTCGAAGCTGCGGATTTTAAAAGTCCCGAACGATCGATATTCCGAATTTTAATACCTTTTAACGATCTCACAGTTTTTGGGGAAGGGTATTTTCCCGGTAGCCTGCATTATAACCGGTCTGAAAAATTTCAAATCGAAAGCTACCGATGGTCCAAAGCTCTGGAAGCTAAAGATCCAAAACGCCGAGACTCCGGAACTTGAAATTCGCACATGGAGCCTCGTGGCCCTTCATTAAATTTGCAGATTTCTAGACTTTCGGAGTTTTGGACTTTCCGTCCAAACTGATCCTTTCACCTGAACGTTCCTGAGAATTCGAAATCATCTAAAATGAATCCGCAATTTTGACCGTTCGGGACTTGTAAAAATTCGGAACGTTAACCCAGCCCCGAATTTATTGATCGCGGAATTCTTCATGCGAGGATCGTATTAGTTCTTCTAATCGTACAAATTTGATGTCAGAAGCGGTAAAGAGCGAAGTCGTTCCTCGGAATCCCTATTCCGGTAATTTACTATAGATGAGGAAAAAGTTTGCTGATTTTCGGAAAACTGCCCCTGGCACGTAGACTCGTATAGTTACACCGACGTGTATAGTGTTGCCGGGGATTCGGCTCTCTTCTTGTTCTACTCTAATGCTACGATCCTTTTTTGTACCCTTTTCTTTGGCTCGATAACAAATCGGCGCGATTGAAGTCACAACTATATAAGTTGTATACTTTAATGAAAGCCTTGAATCCAACAATCCCGCGACCTGAAGGATCGATCACTCGCATAAATTTTTGTGTACAGATACGCTAGATTTTAAGATCTCTAAAAATTTCATGGGATTTGACAAAGTTTGAACGTTTTAAATACTTTTCAAAATGATTTCTCGTTATTTCATGAAAATTTTCAAAGATTTTATATGCACCAAGCGTTTCAAAGATTTTCCATAATTTGAGAAGATTAAAACAAACAAAAAAAAAGCCACGAAATTCACGAGATTTTCGAAGATTTCAAATCAGATATCTGAAAACGTTTCAACATTTCTCACAACTTCTTCTTAAATATTTCAAGACTTATACACGATTGCAAAAGATTTCCAAAGACTTCAAACGATTTTTTGGAATTTATGAAGATTTCGTAAGCTTTTCCAATATTTCGTACACATGGAAGCCTACTACAAAATCAGATTTCAAAATTGTTAAAGAAAAGCATCGATATACCTCGACTATAGATCTTACGCATTTATACCCGTGACTTCGGCCTTGACCAATCGGAAATAGTCGACATATGGTCCACGTACAACACGTCAGCAAGTCGTTAGAAATTGAGAACTATAATATAAACAGCCGAGTGAGTACTCTCTTCTCTTTGAGTGAATAAACTAAAAGAAATTTAAATATAGGACTATCATACGAGTACATACATACACACATACACACGTCTATACCTACGAATTGAAAAATTTCAGTGATTCGATGTAATTTTACGTTGAAATACGAAGTAAAAAAAGAAGAAGAATTGAGAATAAATCAGTGCAGCACATATTAGCTTAGACGACGTTATTGAACCCCTAACCTCGGGAGTCCATGTATGTAGAAAATACCTATACGTATAAATATAGGTATACATACTACGTATATCCCAACAGGGTTTTGTTTCACAATCAGTTTATATTATGCGCTACAGCTGTGAAAGAGAAGCCTTCTCGCTCTCGTTTCCTCGTTTTCTTGAAACCCGGCAACCCCATTTCTCTGCAAATGATGGCCGCCGTACGTCGAGCCTCAGGGGAATATACACACTTGGCAACAAAACACATTTTTATTTCTTTTTTTTCCCCTATTTTTTTTTTTTTTTTTTTCCGTTTTGTTTTACGCTTTTTCTCGGGCTTTCCAGCCCCGCCAAGAACTACAGTACTCGCTCCAACTACACGTATACCTCGCCCGCATTTCTGCTGCTGCTGCTGCGAAAATAGGCCGAGTGTTAGTACCTACCTCGTCGAGTGCTACCCTTTCGAAAAGACTTGCTTGGGCGACTGCAGTGGAACGCTTCACAACACACACACACACGTACACACATATGAATGCATATTCGTTGATATACATGAAAAAAACGAGAAAAAAGTATAAAAAATTCTCGAAGAAAGGAATAAAGAAATTATTTCTCATTCGTCAATCCACGTATCATACGAGGGAATTATTTTGTCGAAATGGCAAATCCTCGGACTGTACCTATACGTACAACAAAACAGCAAAAATAAAAGGAGGAGACAAAAATAAAAGTTAAAAAACAAAAGAAATAAAAAAAAGAGAAAAATTTTTAACGGGTTTTGTCGACCGTATATATACCTATACTTGTAACATGTACTATAGATATATTGATCGGCCGCAAGTCACTCTGCAGCTCTTGCGTCGTATTTTTCACCGTGTTTTTGAGCAGTCAGTTTGTTTGACACCTGTCAAAGTGTTATACGTAGGTGTATAGGTATTTATATACATATAACCGCGGCCATTCTGGTCGGGGATAAAAAAACTCTTTTCACGTCTATACTATACCTATACTGACCATTTTTATTAGGGACGATTGGTTTATTGTACACACAACGCGGTATAGCTCTATAGCTGGTTTGATTCGGTTTATAATTAAACGTAAATGCCAGACATTTTAGAATTTCGTATGAATTTGATTAAATTTCACGATCACCTATACATATAGGTATGTGCAATGTAATCAGTGGAGAGTTTATATGGATCGCGAACCACGAAATTTTTTCTATGATACTTGGAATGGAAAAATTTGCAATTACGTTAGTTATATATCGGTATTTGGTAGAACGTTCCAAAGTACACAGAAATAAATAAATAAATAATAAAAAAAAATTCTATTCATTTTGAAAGATATTATACTGCGGAATTTCGCTGATTCAAAAAACGATGTTCAAAATTCAAGCATCGATCCTAAAAAAAAAAAAAAAAAAATCGCGATAGAGTTGATGATTCTTCGTTTTCAAAAATTCCGTTCGAACAGCGAGACATCGAAGAGAACAAAAATTATTTGAAACTTTGATATGGCGGTTCGTATTTACCCGATTTGACCCTAATTTTTTATGAATAAAAAAAAAAAGGGGGAAAAAAACGATTGAATTCCAGTATATCGGACGTTATTTCGTTTGAGTTTGTATTTTTCGAGTAAATCCGACCGCATGAGAAGGAGAAGCTATGTATAGGTATGTATAACGTGAATTCTAGCGGATAAAGGTTGAATAATTCGTGAACATTCGTGAATAAAATTTGGAGAAGAACCTCATGAAACAAAAAGAAAAGAACAGAAAAAATAAAAATAACCGAATAACAACAATATGAAATACATGTATGTATATACTCGACCGCGAAGTCTTTCGCAAACTTCACTTTTTCAACATATTTTTCATTGTTTTTTCTCAACTGTTTTTTGTTCTTCTTTTTTTTCCATCCATTTGGGACCGCCGTTCCTTTACTTGGAACTCGCGGTTCGTCAAGGCCGAAAGGTCCTCGGACCTTGGCCTTCAGGCGCGCAATATTTATAGCTGTGGTATACTACGGCTCTTCAAAACACAGACGTTCGAATACTAGAGCCATTTAGCAAATAATTTGCAATACGTGCGAAAAAGTTTTTTCGCTGTAGCAATGACTACATGTAAAAGTATGTGAAAAAGGAAGAAAAAAAAAAAAAAAAAGAAAACCTCACAATAGAATAAGTGAGATATATACTCACGGCATTGTTTGCAGCCGAGTGAACATCTTCTACAATCTTGTACCTACGTATGTATGTATGTATGTACAGTACGTCATGCTCTATTTTCCGGAAATTATTATACTTGTTCAAGTGTCAACAGCCGCCCACGAATAGTTATCGAATCAACTATCAAAAAAATAAACAAAAAAAATTGAGAGGAACTTCAGCGATACAGTAATAACGTAAAAAATTAAAAATCGAATCGAAAATGTTGAGGTCTGGAGCCTTGTTGAGTCGTGGACAGCCTCACGTACGTATAATTGGCGCGAGACTCTACCGAGTCTCTTGATTTACTCGTACATCATACGCCGTAGATTCGCGGCTTTATGATCGTCATTCTATGACAAATAATTTTACTCCGCGGTTTTCTTTTTACTTCGAATCACAATTAGTGTCTCTAATTCCGGGAAACTGTATTTCGCTGCAGCAGTGATGATAGTGTACAAATTGAAAGAGACTAATTACCTAATTATCTTATCCAAAGTGGGAAAGCTATGTTCCTGGCATTTGAGACGATTTTTTTTTTATGTTTTTGAGTTTCGAATCATTTTTTTTGCAACGATTGTGTAGATTTATGAATTCAGTCGTTTAAAAATCAAATTCTCAATCAGACTGTTTTACATCGAATGTATAATGAAAGAAGGGTCGAGAGAAATTCTTGATCGAATTATATGGGATGTGCCATTTTTAATCTGTAGCTTACGCACGCGATATGCATGATACGTGCGAATAGCAACAACGAATAGGTGTATGTACCCACATTTAATATCGTAGCTTCGAAGCACCTGACAACAACGTAGATTTATTGTACGACTGTACAATCTGGAAACAAACGGTTGGCATTCGTTTTTCTATCCATACATACGAGCATGAGGTATACATATGTATAATATATATAAGTATATATGTATTTACCGACCGCGCGTACAATTAAACACAACGATTCTAATCTTTCGTACGCAATCTCACAAGGACGGGAGATTTTTATTATCACCGCGAGACGCTGCTATACGCAATTATGATAATTACAGGTACAAGGAATTTAAAAAAAGTAAAGAAAATGGGAATAGGAAAAACCAATTTTGAAGTTTCTCTCATTTTCTATTTTATTTCATTGTTTCGTCAGTTTTCTGTTTCCTTTTTTCGTTTGTATCGGTGGTCAAGAATTTTTTGTTGAGAGTCTTGTTATTTAAACATATTTTTTGATATTTCCTTATCACACATCGATACCTATACGTATATAGAAATAAAATCCGGAAGTGCACGAAGCGCGTGACGCGACTCGCTACTTTATGTATATTTAAGTACACACTTACGTAGTACACTCGACAGTGCGTCCGCACGATAACTGTGCGCTAGTACGAGTCACCGGAAGTTAGAGGCCACTGGCTGACCTTGTCACGTCGCCGCATCGCATCGTATCGCATCGCGTTGCCCGCCACGCCATGCCGCACCGTGCCTGGTTACCCGGCAGACATACTCCAGCAAATGACAGAGCACCGCGTGAACTTTGCCCAGCACGTATTATACAGGGTGTCCTAGAACTAAATGTCGAAAATGAAAGGTGTCCTAGAGGAGGTCGAACTGAGTAAATTTTCCCGAAGAACATGGGGTCTGCGAAGTCGCGTTCGCGAGATATCACAAGTTAAAAAAAAGTATCGCTTTGCGCCGCCGCGACGCGGCGCAGAGCGATACTTTTTTTTAACTTGTGATATCTCGCGAACGCGACTTCGCAGACCCCATGTTCTTCGGGAAAATTTACTCAGTTCGACCTCCTCTAGGACACCTTTCATTTTCGACATTTATTTCTGGGACACCCTGTAGGTAGAGCCTCGGCCATAAACGTTTACAGATAATCACCGCTAACAGGTGTCTCGCGTTATTTGCCCTTTGATGGAGATTTTTACGGAGGTAAAAGTGGAAAGGAGACGAATTTTAAAAGTCCCGAATTTTAATATTACATACTTGCAATTTTTGGAAAGGGTATTTCCCCGGAAGTCTGCATAAAATCTTTTCATTCAGACATTCAGAATTTTACACTATCCGAGATTCAATTTTCCGAACTTCAATTACGTTTCCGAAAATTGGAAATCGTCGGAAGCTTTCAAAAAATTCGGAACTTCAACCCTGCACCCTAATTATTTTCGTATATCATTATAGAAAATTTACTCAATTACTATTTTACCCCCAAAGTTTTGTTTTTTCAAGTTTTCGACCAAAGTTCGCGGAGTAATAATCGAGTGGTTGATATATAAGAGAGAATTGAGTATAGACGACGAGGGGACGAACTTCTCGACGGGCCAATTTAGACCGTTTTATAACTTGACCCAAGGAATGACCTCCGATGTTTGACGTACTCTACAACAACTAGTTAAGGTTCTTCGTATACATATACGTGTATAGTTTGCTATGGCTATTCGAAGTGGGATTAATATTTAGATAGTATGAAGAAACTCGAGAATATATGATACACGGTTTTGTTTTTGCGATTCTGAGACCCGCAATTTTGCGAAGTTATTCTCATTTCACTTGATTTTTATTTTTACTCTTTTTCAGCTGACGAACAAACTTCAGAGACCAACAGCTCCGGTCAGTTCGTAACGAATATGGCGGCCAAGTGAAACACAATACTAATTTCCTATCGCAATGAGTCGTCGGTCCGAAAAACTAGGTCGCCTAATCTAATCTGCTTCAATTTAGACACTTGAAAGCCGAGGTCTCGCTTGGCTTTGGCTTATTGTTAAACTCGAACTTCTGTTTTTGGTCTTATATACCTTTATACCCTCTTCAGATTATGGTCAAGATATACAACAATCGGGATTACACGGATCTTACTTATCTGTAGTGAAGATTTCAACCGAATGATATACTACGGACAATTCTCATCTGTTTTTTGTTTTTTTTTTTGGTTTGGAATTCCCTTGGTAATTGAATCTTTTATCTCCCAAATTAGGTTTCACGAAGAACCCCCATTACGTACATCAATTATTAATTAATGGAAGAATTTTTATTCAATTTTTCGTATCTAAAAATTGAAATTAATCGTATATCAACGGTTCGCCCCGATAAATTAGATCAATTTAGAATTTTTCACCTCCAAATTCGAAAAAATATTGCTGAACGATCCGACCTGCAGGTATGTACATACGTTTCAGCTTGTCTTGGTTCACGATAAACTTTCTCATTATATGATAATAATAAAAGAGAGCAGTTCAGTTCTTGTGGATAAAGGCAACGTTGGTTCTGTTGTAATTTATTGTTCCCTCTGATTATAAGAGAATTCCTTTATTTATTTTTTTACTGTTTTAACCGAAAGCGACGGAATAAGAATTCTAAAATACAACCACGACGATTCGCCTTTATTCTGAATTTTAATAGCAAATGTTGATCCCTGTCTGTCTGCGAGGACAAAGACTCGGATCCTAAGCCTGGCGTCTTATTATATGTTCGTCGAAAATCTCAAAGAGAATTTATTCATCTTGTTTTTTGGATTTTTCAGCTTTTTCAGCTTTTTCAGCTTTTCCAGCTTTTACAGCTATTTTTTACGAATTGAAAGTACAGCCGTAGCTACAACAGCGATTTACTTCAATTCATGGACAAAACTTTCCCAACTCCTCCAGATCGGATATGGACCCCTTTAACTGTCCGGAACGTTAATATGGGCCATTCAAGCCGATAGAACAAGGTCTCGCGGACTCTCGAAGATTGAGCCACAAAAAACACGACGAGAATCGTTTGATTTGTTAACTTATCTATTTTAGGATTTTTTCCTAAATTTTCTAACTTGGAGAAGACAAAATAAAAATTACTGGGAACTCAGAGAATCAAGTTTTGACTAAAAATTTAATGATTATATGATAATGCCTATTCGATTCAAGCTTTCGCTATACGCATATAGCCCGGGGCATAATTAGACAACAATTTTCCAGCTTATATTTCGTGTGCTGCTCTTCGAAGTCGCGTGCAACGCGTGTACTTCGCGTGTTTAATTGATCCCAAGATCTTCGTGCAGACACCGCAGGTCGATCCGATGGTTGGATAGATACATATATGTATGTAGGTATAGGTAGGTATACCAGGTACGGATCTTTGCAGTACCTTATCCACCTTTACCGTGTCTGTGTAACATAAATGTATGGCAATACGTTATCTACGGTGGTTGAAAACTGTCTAAAATTTATTTTCACACCTCATACATACGGCTATGCGATCTATACAACATGCAGAAGCCTTTTTACCCCTAGTTAGTTCGTGGTTCAATGAAGCGTCTGAATAAATTGTGAAAAATTGAGTTACGGGGGGTATCGGATCGCGTTTACTCTTGTTATCGATTTTAAATACTTTGAACAGCACGCGCGGAACGAATTTTGGTAAAGGTTTAGGTGTAGGTAGGTTGGGGCCTGGTTGAAGCTCAGAATTTTGAAAAACATTTTTAAAAAACTGTAGCATTCCGGTAAAAAAATGTGTGTCGAATTTTTCATCTGGTAGAAGCAAAAGTTCGAACTAAATGAGACGTGGCAATTTTTCAAGCCCATCGCATTTGAATGTAAAATCCTGTAAATTTAAAATTTCTTTCATATCACCGTTTCTGAGATAATTCAGTGATTTCGTCCGACAGATCCTTAATCTTTCCTTCAACCAGCTGTTTTTCGGATATAAAAGAATCCCAAATCCGTGACTTAGATTCTTTAAAATTAAGACAGACCGAAAATCTATAATTTCTCATTCCAAAAACTAAAGATATACTCGATACGCCGAACCAACGCTAGAAATTTCGCTATACCTATAATGTGCACGTATATTTCGTAGAAAATCAAAATTATAGAATAATATGATGTATCAATGATAGATTTTTCCTATGGATGAAGAAAAAATAATCTAAAAATATCTCCCAACAAATATTACAGAGTAGGTATATCTAATAGCACATCACAGCGGGTATTATCTATATTAGCTACTCTTATAGTAGACGGAATAACGAAAGAACGAAATAACGAACGAATGAACGACTACAGGGCGTTGCCCGATAAAAGAGACGAGATTGGCTTTAATCAAGCCTAGCTGTAGCCTAGCTAGCTAGCTTATAGCTTATATAGCTACGACCGTTGCTACCTACCTACTGGCGCTGCTACCCCCCGTGGTACACGGAGGGTTCGCATATCGGTACATCAGCGTATATAATCTGGGTATATGTATTATACGTATAGCTGAACCTATACACCCGCGCAATATACTGATATAGGTATATATATAGGTATATATATATGTGTAATGTATATATATGTATGTATACATGGAGGATCGCTGTATACACATATACGTACGCGAGAGAGGTCGATGGCGTTGCTATATAGAGGTTGTAGGGTCGCTGAGTAGCTGGGGATTCCCCGCCTAGAACGCATGTCCTTTTTCGTGGAGGAGGATAACATTGTTTGTAAGAAGGACGAGGCGGGGCTGGGCTACGAGTAATTCAACGCTTCGAATACCGTCATATCCTCTTTAAGTACCCCTTTAGGCGGTGCAGGAGCCAGGACCCCGCGCTCTGAATCGGTCGTGTATACAGATATACATTAAGATGGTCCTTGTTTAGAATGTGGACGAATTTTTTACGGCCATCCTCCAAATCGTATTCAAATAATTCGAAAGTAATTCCTTCTAAAATTTCAGCTTTCTGTGAAATCGGTTCACGATCTAGGAACGATTCTAGTATCCATGTATAATAAACATAGAGACATACCTACGATTTTCTCGTTTGTGTAGACCTGAGCCTATATAGTTAAAAGCGTGTAATTGACCAACCGAGAAGAACAAGAAGAAGACCAACCGAGAAACTTATATACGTAATAATTGAAAATTAACGGTCCCTCGAGCGCAGGTAATACCGTACGAAGACAGAACCACGGGAGATTAATTAGGCGGTTCCTAGTTCGTCGAAAGTTTCGTCATTGCGGTACAGTGTCTCGTTAGACGTTACCGCAACTCAAGGTTACAGTGTCAATGTGTCAGAATTCGCGGTCAACCACCGAAGATATAATATTAGAAATACACATGTACACAGTATATAAAAACATACATATATAAAAAAAAAAATATATAAAATAACAATTTAAAAAAAAAAAAAAACCACGTATACCTAATACAGACGTACATACCTACGTACATACATACATGAAAAAAATCAAAATTGAATTACATAAATCAAATTAATAATAACTGCCGTAATTTTTCATCAAGAAAACTCCCCTGCATAATAAATACCTGAAAGAGGCGTGTAGGTTGTACCTATATCGAGAGGTTCTCGGATAAGGGCGTAGGTATGTATACATGAAATATATTCTTCGATGAGTTTTTCTCTCTCTCTCTTTTTTTTTTACTACTTTTTTATTTTATTTTTCTGCCTAGCCCGCAGGGTATATTACATTCCATCCGCGGCTGCAGCAGCGTCTATCGTTGGTAGTAAGGGTTTGGCCAAAAATCCTAGAGGAGTAAAAGCGGCCAGTCAAGGGGTTACCTGAGTTATGATCTGCCTCGCCCGCGCAACTGCGAGCCGAACGGACTCCGTACCGCTCCGCCCGGCCTTAATATATTCGCAAATTCGGGTGCGGTTGCGATTTTTAACGAACCTCAGTATATCAAGAACCCCCATAGAACCTTCCCTCGGGCTCCGGGGATAACGTCGAATCAAACCGCCTCGGTATAGTTTCCGCGAAAACCAACCTCGAGCTATGCTGCAGACCGGATATCCAACCCATTAAACACCTACCCCACGCTTTACATACATTACATTTATACGCCTGCACTGCAGACTTTATAAAGAAGCCAAAATTCGAGCTGAAATAAGTAGTAGCTGGTGGTATATTGGTTAGTATAGGTTTGTGCCATTCTTTGCATTTTCAACGAATTCTATCATGATACTGAAAGTGAAAAAGTTTCTGTAGGTTCAAAAATTTCATTTTTAGAGAGTAAGAAAAAATGGCAAATCACAGGGAAAGTCTACTCGAAAAAAGTATAAATATACTGGTTCATACAGGGAATTCAAAAATCTTTGATTATTTCGAATTCTCGGACTCTCGGAGTTTTTAGTTGTCTGCATTCAGATCTTTCCAAATTTTATTATTCCGGACTTTACCATTCCTGAAGATTCGACATTGTCTCAAATGAACCGACATTTGTGACCCTTCGGAACTTTCTAAATACGGGACTTCAACCCAACCCCTAAACTAAATTATGTCTGAAAATCTTTTCCATCGATTTGATAAATAGGAGCCTAAAGTGTAGCGATTAGATCCTCCGCGGATCGCATCATACGCGTTTTTGAATAGGGGACTTAAATCCCAAAGCGCAATTGCAAATGACGAGTAGGAGGGTTGGGTTGGTAATCATTTATTCGGCCCAGTGCACGTATATACCTATATATACCTACTCAGAAAGAAGGTAAATGGGCTGACGCTGCAGCGTCCCACAGACCTCATTTCTACATCG
The DNA here is from genome assembly GCA_949628255.1 of Macrophya alboannulata. Lineage (NCBI taxonomy): Eukaryota > Metazoa > Arthropoda > Insecta > Hymenoptera > Tenthredinidae > Macrophya > Macrophya alboannulata. The sequence goes on along the minus strand of OX451209.1, from coordinate 24,624,381 downwards.
CGGAAGGTAGCTTATGCGTCGAATCGTCGACCCAATTCCAAACGAGACTCAGCGTCTACTTTAGACGACGTCGCGAATATACCAAGAAAACTGGAAAACTGGAAAACCCGATTCTAATTTTTTCTCTTTTTCTTTTTCTTTCTTTCTTTTAGTCTTTTTTTCGTACGGAACAGCTTCCTCGCTATGAAAAAAAATCCAGAAAATTAGAAGAACAAAAATGAAAAAATTGATCGACTACACGTACTTCGTACTGAATCGTTAATTAGTTCATCAAATACGACGATTAGATTGATTGATTGAAACAATTAGAAATCCTGACTTTCGACTACTTTATTCACGATCTGTTGCTGCACTATTTGTGGAAAACTATATGCAAGAGCTTAAATCAAAATTTGACCCATTTGGGAATAAATTGAGACTATTTTCTTCTAGGTTTCGGAGATTTGTTGATTTACAGGGTGTATCCCGATTGATTAGATCGTACATGTTCAGTTCAGTTCGACGATTGATTCGGATCTTGTGTTTATGGTGTATATAGGTATAGATAGAGTTAAAGTGCGGGTGTTGTCCCCGGTCCTCAGAGTATGGATTGGTAGGATAGGCTGGTGTAAGTCTGGTTCGTTGTTGCCTGGCAACGAACGGCGACACTGTGGACTAAGGGGTAAAAGAGAGGACGAGGGTTTGGCCCATTCAAATCCCTGGTAAAGGACGACGAAGGAAGGTACAGGAGAACGGAGGCTGGAGGCTGGAAGCTGGGAGCTGGGCTGCCTCTATCCTGTCTCTTTATCTCTGCAGATTCGAGGTTATAGCGTATCCCGGCGAAGAGGACCGTAATGAGGGAAAGAGAGAGAGAGACAGAGAGAGAGAGAGGAAGAGAGGAAGAGGAAAGGCAAAGGGGGAAAACTCGATGTTGAAATCCCCCTCCGGAAGTGTCTCTCGGGAAAATGAATCCTTCCGCGAATTATCATCGAAATTCGTGGACAGCCTTTCCCTTCGTTGAAGGAATACCTATCTGCTCACCCTCCACAAAATATACACCAAATATAGTATAACTTATTTATATAAAACAAAGGACAGGAATACAGAATCGAGTGTCGAGAGTTGCAGAGCGATTATATATACATAGGTGCCTATGTATTAGTAGATATAACGAATTTGAGAGTTTTTTTTTCAAACCACTCTCACTATGGATATGAAAATCCGGGAAAGCTCCGAAAAATCTGAAATAATTCTGAATTATTTCTCAAAATGCTCATAATCATCCGGTAAAAAAAAAAAAAAAAAACTGAGTGAATCGAATATTTTTTTACACGCGTACTTTTTCAGTGAGTTTGACAGAAAATTAATTTCAAGGTTAGATGTATCGTTTGAGAAATATCAAGCCGCATGGATAGAAGGGCGAAGTTTATTATAAGGTTACGAAGGCCATTTTGTTCGACAACGAGATGTGTGACACGTGCAACATAACACATACTGCTTCATAGATATACTACGTATACTCACTTACTTACTTACTTACTTACTTTACTTACTAACATCGCAGCTAGTATCAGAGGTTTTAAGGTTTCTGTCAAACTAAGCGCCGCCTCGAGGCTTGCGAGTTGTTCTAGGCATTATACGTGAATTATAAATACGTACATATGTAGTTACAGTGTATACATACACACATGATATATCTATATACATATGTACCCATGTTTTATCTATACGCGCGAGTAAAAAAATTTTCGTTTCTTAATATTTTATCATTTTTTTTAAATTTATTTTCGTTTTTTTTTTATCTTCATCTGATATCAGACGAGAGCGTTTCTTCATGGCCTCCACGCTCACTTTTGTTTCTTTCATAACATACTTGGACATACATAGATCGTAGGCGATCACGATGTAACCCGTGGATATATTAGAGGAGGACGGATGATTGAAGAGATACAAGTCTACTTCATTTTTTTTTTTTTTTTGTATGTTTTTTTGGAGTTTCGTAAATTTTTTCGCGGTTCTTATTTCGTTCATTTTCAGCGATGGAAAAAGAAGACCGATATAATTCGCGAGAGACACAATATACATGTGGTATGTGCACATATGTGTACTTCTTTCCTTTCATTTTCCCTTAATTTCGCTTTCCCTTTCAATGATCACATATAGTCAAAATTCGTCGCGCGTATATATTATATACATATATACATACCATGTACATGTACCTACTATACGAAAGGAGTAAATTTCTGCCCGGTTTCCTCACACACCAAAAAGCTCGTCGATATATCGATTGAAATTATTCACGCGGGTGCAAGAGAGAAAGAGAGATAAAGAACAAGAGAGATAGAGAGACGAAATTTTATCACGAACGTAATACCGCAAGAGAAAGGGATATACCTAATACATGTAAAGAATTCTCTCTCACGTATTGCACGTCTTTCCAATTTTACGATTTTTTTATTTCATTCTTTATCCCCGTTTTTTCATTCTTCTTCTTCTTTTTCCCTTTTTTTCTTTGTTTTTTTGTTTTTTTGTTTCACAGTAAAAATTCCCATTTTTTTTTTTTTTTTTTGAAGAGCTAGTCTAAACTACCTGATGCAGTTGAAAATTACCTAGTTTACATAAATAACATCGCGGTTTCATATCAAAGTTTATGCAATATTCTGCAGTTAATTGATTATAATGGCACTCGAACTTTTCATCCGCGATTTTTGTACATATATAATATATACATATATAAATATATTTCTATATATCCGTATAGATATATGTAGCGAAGAAAGGAAGAAAGACAAGAAAAAACGAAAAAGCAAATAGTATTCCCCGAGGCCCTCATGTCTATCTGTACATACACATAATAAAAAAATAAAAATAAGTAAATATATAGGTATGCATATGCATGCATTTTCCGTAATTTTTTATACATTATATATATATTTTTTTTTTCTCTGTTTCTGATGGGGGGAAAACCATAAGTATTTTCCGCGAAAGAGGAAATGCATCAGAGCTACGGTGCTGCTGCGCTCCATGATACAACGACGAGACGTATATACCTATATTATACTTACGCATGAATATACATCTATATATGTTATATATAAAAGCTGGGATATACGTACGGTTGAAGTTTATTTATCATCTATTACGTACATACCTACGTACCCATCTGCACGTAGAATATCGTATGATGATGATGCATAAAACTCGGCGTATAATGCATTTCTATCATTCTATAGATTTTATGGGATGGATACTGTATACAGGGTGTCCCAGAACTAAATGTCCAAAATGGAAGGTGTCCTAGAGGAGGTCGAACTGAGTAAATTGGCCCGAAGAACATGGGGTCTGCGAAGTCGCGTTCGCGAGATATCACAAGTTAAAAAAAAGTATCGCTCTGCGCCGCCGCGACGCGGCGGCGCAGAGCGATACTTTTTTTTAACTTGTGATATCTCGCGAACGCGACTTCGCAGACCCCATGTTCTTCGGGCCAATTTACTCAGTTCGACCTCCTCTAGGACACCTTCCATTTTGGACATTTAGTTCTGGGACACCCTGTGTGTGTATATTTACGAATTTGACCAATTTTTTACTTCTAGGTATATCTGGAGATACATATCACGACCGAAAATATGCAGTGGACAAAAAAGAATGAAAATAGGAAGAAGTAGGCTACATATATAGTTGATGTATATATATATATTATATATATAGAAAGTGAAACAACGGAAATGAAAATGGAAACTAAAGTCACTACGAAACAGCTATTTTCTGTGCTGTACATAGGTAGATGGTATATAACTTCTGTCTACTAGACAGGTATGTACATATTATAGAGAATAACGAAGGAGGTGAGGTCTTTCTGAATAGAAATATACACACATATAGAGATTTATATACTATATAATATGTACATGTATAATACAGACATACACATCTATATGGTCCGGATCGTATATATATACGTATATATACTTATATTCCTACGCGTAGGTATATAGTTGCATAACGTATAGTATATCTAGCCGCAGGTATTCTATTTATATTCATATCCTCACACGCGTCTCCCACGTTTCTATACGGATAGGGTATATACCTATGGACAGCGAGATATACACACGATTTCACGCGGTGGTTGTCCGTACGTATAGTATAACTTACTATTCGCAATTTTTTTCAAGTCTAACACGTAACTTAAAAAGATGATATTATTTCGGAAAATTTAGAGAAGAAGGCAAAAAAAGGAAAAAAAAGAGAGGGATCATCGTCGGCACTTCGTACCGCAAAATTTTATGCAAATGCATCATTATAGTTATTATTACTATTATTATTATTCATCATATCGCAAAAAATAACCTGAGGCGAAAAAGTACCAACGATGAAGGTAGACTTGAAATATTCTTGATTTCACAGTAACTATGAGGATTGGATTGAGAATTTTTTCAAATTTTAAAAAATGGGCTTTCTCAATCCACTTCAAAAACTTATAAAAAATAAACGGCTCGATAAAAAAAATCTAAAAAAAATCTGAACGCGATTTTCACCGAGTAGACTGTTAAAAAAAAAAACCTGGAATAATTTTGAGATGGTCGGAGTCAAACACTATTCGCGTTGGCGTAGAATGCCCCATACATATTCGATAGCATTAATTATTGTTATCGGTGCCTATAGCAGTTTTATAACCCTGTACGAGTACGCATTATCTACGATCCGAGGTTAATAATTTTCTCAAGGCTCTTTGTGAGCTGCTGCAGTGCAAATTGCACTAGTGCCATAAACTATTGCGGAGTTTAAGAGTAAATTGCAAATACGGGAGGTTAGATAGCTTGTAGAGATGGTTTTTTCCTTCGTCGAGGTGATTTCTTTCATCTACATGGTATACACTGATCATCTTGTTCAATTTTTACTTTTTACTTTTAAATATCATCGAGGTGCGGACGATTTTTGCTTATCGGAAAAAATATTCAAGTCAACGACGAATGTCTATTCTCAAAGGAAATTTCTTCTTCTTTTATTATTATTATCATTATTTTTGTGTAGCGCGGTGAGAATAGGAATAAAGACTGCAATAATTATCACTATCTATCTATACTCATCTAGGCTCGAAGTGAAGAGGCAAAGATCAAGCTATTTCAAAGACCTGAACTCTAACTATAAATCCTCCGAATAAAGAACACTGAAACTGAAACTCGGTGGGAGTCTCGACGTTCCTCGCCGTTGGCCTTTTCTATCTTTTTTAGTTTTATATTTTTCAACAGAATTTCAATCGAAGACCAAAAAAAAAAAAATGAAGTGTAGTGATGAGAGATATTTCTTCCTTAAGAAAAGACAAAAAAAAAAAACTTTTTTGATTACAAGTTTCTACTCCCCGAAAAATTATGATCGCAATATTTCTTGGCAATGTCTGATACCTTCTGCTTCTACTACGTTTTTTTATTTTTTTGTTTGTTTTTTTCTTCTCGTTGCTGAATTTCGGGTTAATGATTCCCTTCACTACTAATAATAACAATTCGTCTAGACTTTTGCGAGCTATTCACTAAAGTTGAAAGACCCTGGATGTTATTATGCGAAAATATGGTATAGGTATAAGATATATACATAGGTATAATATAATATATAAATTAAGTACCTTATACTCGACCTTATATATCGTATAGCTGTTGAAATCATGGATCACGCGAGATCGCGAATTATTAACGACTTGACGCGAAATTACCAACAATAATTATAAACTTTATAGTCGAACTTTAGTTCTGTGATTGATAGGCTTTGTACCCAGCTGCTATGAGATACATGCATATATAATTTCACAGGGGTACATCTATATACCTATCTATGTGCTGAGATATATTACATACTATTGATTATATTCATACCAGCCACAGACTACTCTCTCTGCTAATTTACAACAATTTTGATTTCTTATTTATTGCCTTTTTTCTATACTTTCAGGTCCAAGAATCGAGAATCTGGTCTCTGGAATATAAAAAGCTAAAAACAAAAAAAAATCCAAGTATTCCAAAACACAATTCCCTGGCACAAAAGAAAACGGGATATAATATATACTATTATATACCTGCACAGGTGTTTGGCAATTGAATGACCGAGGCGCCAGGCACGGCGAAGGACAGCCAGGAGATGAAAAAAAAAAAGAAAGGGTTTTGCGCAGGGATATCGAAAGGGAAGATATATATACGTATATATACACATCGTCCGAGAATTCGATTACAAGTTGTGAAAGAAACGTACGTCTGTTATAGGGATGTTTCGTTATCATTTTCAGACAATAGAATACATTCGTACCGTTCGTTCTTCGTTCACCAGAACAGGGTGTGAAAATAAAGCTGCGATCATTTATCCCATAAAATTGCAAAAGGAAAGTAAATTTTTGCATAATATAGAAAATTATCGGAGATAATATGAAGAGCAAAAAATGAAAATGGGAACAGCTTCGGAACAAATTTTTTTTTTTTTTTTTTCGAAAATATATTTACGTAACCCTTAAATTTTTGATTCATTTTTTTAATTTTTAAGAGCCCGTCCTCGAGGGGTGGAAGTATAGGTAATAATTTTCGACAACTTGTCGACACTCTGAGAGCGCGGTATGAAACCAGAGAAAATCGGGACGTGCAGTCTCGATCTTTTAATAGCTTCCGAGCTTCTGGCATATGTATCGTCATAAGATAGTCTTCGTCGGTTACACTGCACCGGGTTTAGGTTTAGGATTACATATACGATAGATGCGCGGGGGCGTTAGAGCGTTTCCTCGACCATAATTAATAGCAGGGATGCGATGCTAATACGAGAATTATAATTAATGCGAACTAGGATGCGAATTCTGACAAAAAAAAAAAAAAAAAAAAATTTAAACAAAAATAAAAAACCAAGGATGGGGGAGCTAATTTGTCCGTGCAGGAAATGGGCCGAGTTACACCGCGTCGTCGAATAAAATATAGAATCTAAAGAGAGAGAAAACAGAAAAAAAAGTGAATGGAACAAAACGGTAAAAGAAAGAAGCAACAAAAATAAAAATACAAAAAAAAAAAAAAAAAAAAACCAGATGGAAAGAGAAGAATTACGTAGCAACGCGGGCAGGTATGCCTGTACATACATACTGGCTATATCTCGAATGAAATGGGTGAAATGGATGAAATGGAAGCGTAAAAGGCAGCCGGAGAGATAATGGTCGGGGAGTAGGTAGGTAGGTACGCCGAGGCCGAGGAGTAGTAGAGGGACTAGATTCATAATGTCCGGAGAAGCGAGAGAAAGAGAAAGAGAAAGAGAAAGAGAGTAGCGCTGCTACAGAGAGGACCGAGTCGGAGCTTCGCGAGTCGAGAGAGAGAGTAGGTAAGAGAAGAACGATCGGGAGAGTGAACAAGAGAGAAAAAGAGAGCGAGACGGAAGTTCGGTATGTAGGGCAAAGGGCCGACAAAATCAATAGTTTCTCTGCTCCGCAACTTCCCGCGAGGCCTACTACCTACTGCTGCACGTCGTCGCGGTCGTGATAGGCGTATACGAATACGTATACACGTTAGCATATCGCAGCGTAGTCCTAGGGAGCTATAGCGTGGAACGCGTTGGGCGCCTGAGTGCAAAACTTTTTCATTTATTATTCATCTCGGTGAGCGCATGGAAATGCAAAAGTTTTTCATGTACCTACATATATACATATATTTATGTACCTGTACTATACGCCGCACATTTCTTTGTCTCCTTAGATATATATGCATTAACGATCTGTATACCTATACCCCCCGTGCGTGTGTGTCACCTCAACTATTATCGCGTGCATTAAGGACCATTCGGTGAATCGACACTCGGAGACTTTATTTCCGTAATTACTGACACACGTATTGCAAAGTATTTGCAAAACGAGGGGTCTAAGAATTCTCTGAACGATTCCTCTCGCAGGAAAACAGAAATTATTATTATTATTATTATTTATTTATTTATATATTTTTCTTTCTCTCAAATTTTAGACGAAAATCAAAATTTATTGAAATTCTTGTTGCTTGCTTCGTATAGGTATAAGAACTATGTTAGAACAAAAATTTACAGAACCATCTTGAGTATAAAAAATTTCCGTGATAATTTTCAAAGCTTTTTGAAATTCCTCATTTTCTTATGGTTCTTTTTTTTTTGCCAAAGAATCGGATCGATCGATTCTATTTCTTCGAATCAAAATTGTGGCGTTTTACTTTGATTCTTTAGGTATATATACCTATATACACAGAATATATATACATATGTATACTTATAATATCTACGTTATACACTGCTCGGCGTAAAAGGGGCGTGTGACGTCACGAGGCCGAACAGCTGGCAGCAGTAATAATTGTTCGTCTATATATACGAATTTCTTCGCTATTTATGTCGGATTTTATTTATATACAACAGTTTTTCTGTCTTTCTCTTTCTCTCTCTATTTTTATCACCCCTTTCCTTTCCTTTCATTCTTCCCTTCTTTCTTTTTTATTTTATTTTTTATTTCATATATGCTCGCATTGGTAGATACGGCCTGTGGAAAATCGTTGAGGAGTTGGCTTTTAACGCGCATCACCGCGAAAGCTGTCCTAAAACCCACCTCGCAGTACCCTGCCTGCCTGCCTCTACCTACCTACCTACCTACCTACCTACATACTCGGCAGTTTTTGAGGAAAGGATCGATGGAATCCGGTGCACTAGGTGAATGAACGAAAGAAGTACGAAAGCGCGAGGTAACATTTCACATTAATTTTCAAGCTATGAGGTAGGTGTGTATAGAAACGAGTAGGCACACAACTCTCGCATGCTCTACTCTAGAGATTTTAAGCCAACCGTACGGCGGTGGTGGTGGACGGTTCGTATAGTCGTGCGTATTAAAGTGGTCAGCGTGAAAGCGCGCGTATAATATTAAAAACAAGTCGACCTCGAACGAGTTTGTGGAAGGTGAGCGGTTATTTTACCAAAAAATAATTCACCGATTACACATTAAATTTTTTATACCCAAGCTTATAGGTGTAATGCTGCAGTCGCAATATTTCGAGTAAACAATAATAACTATAGATATAATATACCTGTGCAGTATGATATTAAAATCGAATGAATATATCAGCCGCGTCAAGTTGTCAGATATTTTTCGATTCTCGATGTTTCGATGCTCCAAACTGGAAAATCTCGACGTGAAAATTCTTTGTCCTTTCGTATTCAAAAAGAAGGATATTAATTTCTATTTTTGTTTCAGTTCGTCATGGGGTGTTACATTGATTCCCAATTTTTTTATATTCCAAAAACGGTCTCGTGATATGGACTATAAGGCTATCTAAGGATAGTCGATATATAGACAAATGAAAAAATCATTTTCATTGAAAACAGAACACGATATGATATAATTATTGATAAAAAAATGATAAATCATTGAAGCAAAATGAACGAAATAATTACTGTTTGATTTTCTTCGTTTTATATCAGTTCAGATTTTTTTTTTTTTTTTTCAAGGGATTTTTTAGAATTATTTTTTATTCTTTAAAAAAATTGTCATTTTTTTTTTTTTTTGATTCTTTGTTATTCAAGCATGAATATTTATGTTCATATAAGTAATTATAACACGAAGTTTTTTTATTTGCAAAAATTAGTTAATCCAGAAAACTGTAATTTTTATTTTTTTAATTTTTTTTTTAATTTTTTGAACTCATTATTTTCAAACTACATTAATAATAATTATTATAAACCGAAAAAACGTTCTTCACCAGCAAAGGGAGTCTGACAAATTTTAATTTACAGTTTCGAAGCAATTCTGTTAAAAAATAAATAAATAAAAAATGTTAGTCCCTCCAATCGTTCGACGAAATATTTGGAAAATAATAACCTACAATCAAATTGAATGAAATAGATGCTAAAACGATTTTTTTTTTTTTTTAATTCAAAACGTAACAATTCTTTGAGCAGAGAATTTCATTTTTGTTTCTGGTATTCTTCTGAACCCTTGGAAAAAAAAATGTGAAAAAAATGTGGAAATTCGTAATTTATATCGCAAAAAAGGTGGAACATTCTCTCTTGAAATCCACAAAGGGTCGTTGCAGCTGTGTTATAGGTACATAAAGGGAATAAATTTTTTTTTCAAAACACGATCATGAATTGAGTAAAAAATTTAATATTGTACGTATATAATACGTATACGTGTGTGTGTATGTATCTGCCTACCTAATCCATTGCAAAGCGTGTTTCACAATTATGACTCACATCGTCGTATAGCCGTACTCACTGACCGTAATGTACCGGGTTACGTTAGTAATAAAGGGCCTTGAGCGACGTACGTCTCGGTATAATTTTTTTTATTTTTTTTATTTTATTTTCCATTAACATATATACGTCCTTAGAAAGGTGTATATAAATATAATATAAAGCATATTCGAGAGTAAATATATCCCGCGTATATTATCGATCCTTTGTTTCATTTCTGCTAAGCTCGCAACACCGTGTAGATACATTTTATAATACCTACAAGGATATGGGTTTTATCCATGCCCGCATATATTGTAAATATATAAAATGTATATACCAATATATTGCAAATATACGTTCAGAATAATTATATCGATTTTTAAAACGAACGAACATCTGCAGGCTGCCTCCCCGCTGCAGTGATAATTTTTTCCAAAGATTCCACGTCTTTTTTTTTCTCGGTGCAATCGAATCTATGAAAAACGAAGCTCCATGAATTCTCAAATAATTCTCAAATATTGTCTAAAAACGCTAGTAATCCGCTCTGACATAATAAAAAAAAAAAAAAAAAAAAAAACTGATTCAATGGAATATTTCAAATTTCAAATAGTAATTTGAAGAAAATTATTTTCAAGGTATGTATGGGCATACGCCTTTAACGCAAAACTGTCATAATTTTACAGTGACTTGGATTCCTTATTCTTCTCAGCAAGAAGCCGTTTATTTAATTGCTATACGAAAAGCTTGATTATATTTTCAAGTAATTGAGAAAGTGAGAGAGAGACGGAGAGAGAAGCAACTATAAACTCAGAGATGGAAAGCCGGAAACAACTTTTCGCGAAAATACAAACGTTGACGTGTTCCGAATTGGAATTTGAAATGAGTCGGAGCACACGTAGGGGGTTCGCAAGGCATAAAATTAATCGCGTCGTCGAGATTCGGATATATAATTAAGACGGTATAAGGCAGGTAAGTATGTAGGTATACGCAGATATTATACCTATATGTATATGTATACGTAGAGTGGGTGAAATCCGTCGAAAGTCTTCGGCAGAACCGAAATTGAAGTAAACGAACTGCCTGATCCTCCTTCCTTTTTTTTTCAATTAACAAATTCCCAATAAAATCATCGGTAATTGAAGATGAAAATATTTCCCGGATTAATTCAACGCGCGGATGAATCAAAAATCTACAGGGTGTCCCGGAAGTAAATGTCCAAAATGAAAGGTGTCCTAGAGGAGGTCGAACTGAGTAAATTTTCCCGAAGAACATGGGGTCTGCGAAGTCGCGTTCGCGAGATATCACGAGTTAAAAAAAAGTATCGCTTTGCGCCGCAACGCGACGCGGCGCAAAGCGATACTTTTTTTTAACTCGTGATATCTCGCGAACGCGACTTCGCAGACCCCATGTTCTTCGGGAAAATTTACTCAGTTCGACCTCCTCTAGGACACCTTTCATTTTGGACATTTACTTCCGGGACACCCTGTATATCAACATTCGGTATATACCTCGAGGCAAGAATTTATCAATTAAAAAAAAAAAAAAAAAAAAATCACCGGATCATTGATTTTTTTTTTTCAAATATTTTGAGATATTTTTTTTTTTTACTTTTCGTGAATTATATTTCTTCACTTTTTTACCTATATGTATATACTTTCCATACGCCTATGTAATTAGTGTATCATGCTATATACGTATACGTTATAATAGAGAGAAATAATTTTTCCACATAGGGAGACCACGCAGGATTATACATATATACCGAGTTTGAAAAACACCGATCGAAAGGCACCGTGGCTCGTTAGGCGCCCTGCACACGTCGGGGGGGTCAGTAACCCCTTCCTCTGTACCCGTTACATAACGCGCGTTCGGCCACTACTATACGCACTTCAACGCCCTCGAGCGCATCCCAACCGGGTAAAATTCCGCGGTACACGCGTGCATAGATATCCACGTTTTTCGAATCATCATCACGGTCGTTTTTGTACTATAATAATTAAAAATAACAGCTATATACTATAGAGATTTGCGAAAGAATATATATATCGAATGAATTTCTTTCACGTTTCGAACAATAGATCGATCGGATATAGTTAAATTATACATACGTATATAATGTTTAATGAAAAAACCGATACAAACGGGAGCTTATAACTGTCCCGTACGAATTTCTGCAGGTTACAGGTCTGAACGGGACCCAGGCGTTAATCATGTCTATGATGAGGATTGAAGTTTAATCGATGTGCCGTATTTTTTCTCGGAAATTTATCAAAAGTTATTAACGAGCCTGTAAATTTTGGTTCAGTTTAATTTTTCATTTATTTGTTTATTTTTTGTCTTACCAATTTCGACGTTCTTCGGAATATTATATGTATATAGGTATATACGATACATACATATATAATAACCCACGTATTTGTACATAATGCGATTATAATTTTTCTAATTTCATTTTAAGCACCTCAGTTCATCCAATTATATCCGTACAACCTCTCAACGAAGTACCAAGAAGAATTTCACCGTATTATACGTATATACATATCGACGGCTGAGCGGAACAACATCGTATCTCAGAATTTGGTTCAACAATCTCGTATCTCAGAATTTGTTCCAAAAACATCGTATCTCAGAATTTGCTCCAAAAACATCGTATCTCAAAATTTGGTCCAACAACATCGTATCTCCTATATCTTATACACAGAGATACGATGTTCTTGAACCAAATTTTGAGATACGATGTTTTTGGAGCAAATTCTGAGATACGATGTTTTTGGAACAAATTCTGAGATACGATATTGTTGAACCGAATTCTGAGATACGATGTTGTTCCGCTCAGCCGTCGATATGCTGAAGAGCAGGCGTGACAATTTCAGTAACATTAAAATGTAACGAAAAAAAGATTTTTGAATTGGGCTGGGTTGCAGAGGTTCTGAATTTGAAAAGTTCCAGACGGTCAAAATTGCGGATAATTCATTTGGGATAAGATTTCGGAATTTTCAGAAACGTTGAGGTCCGGAATTTTTACCCATCCGAGACATTCAAAATTCGGAAATTTGACCCTGTCCCAAAGAATTAACACAGCTTTTTCCTATTTTTTCACTTCACATTCGAACCAATTTCTGTCAATAGTCTATTTCAGAATTCGATATTCCAGATGAGTAATCAGATGTACGGTTGATTCTGACATTAAGGGGTTAGAACTGCTTCTTAATTCACGATTCGCTAAATATGAGAAAGAAATCTGAGCTGCTGCAGTACCGAGGCCACGCCGCCTATACCGTCGACGGTCATTATATGCTCGACATTCTAGGTACATACGCGTATATCCACACTCTAACAAAGCTCTAGATTGTTGGTAAAATACACGTAGCGGCATTGGCAAAAGTAGAAATAGAGGTAGAAGTACCAACGACGAATCGGTCTTAATTAAGTCTTATAAGCTAATCAACTCTATCCCTATTTCCAACGTGTTTTGGATTCTAATTAGCCTGGATATATAGACGAATGTCCGACATTTGCGCGATAAATTTATCGAAAGAATTGCTCAATTATTATAACACTTGTATAAATAAATACTCTGATTAGTTACGCATTATAAGAATATTTATGTACTACATATATGTATAGATAAATACTTCAACTAGTTATTAGTATTCGTGTTTCGGTTCGTTGAGAAAAGTACCGCAGAGTCATTCCGATTGCATCGAGACACGAGAGTTCCTTTTTCTATTTCTTTCTTTCTTTTTTTTTTTTTTTTTTTTTTTTTCACGAGTAGATAGGAATCAGATTTTTAGGGCATTCTTGATAACAGTCTGCAGCCAACGAGATAACTCGACTCTGCCTAAGTAATCACACGTCGTGATATGATAACTTATCTTCAACTGGAATGGTAAGCATTTAGCACACATAACATATATGTATCTCTGAACCGAGCAGGTATTTACACAGTGTATTTAACCGGTTAACAAAAACTTCAAAAAAGTTTACCAAAACCGTAAAAACAAAAAAAGGCAAAGAATTTCTACAATCTCAGCGCTTAAACATTTTTTTCGAGTCGTTTACCCTGCAGAGTCGAAAAAAAAAAAAAAAAAAATTATCTATACGGTATGTGTGGAGCGCGGCCGGGTTCTCGGTTAAAATAAACCGGTCATTAATTGGAAGAGGTAGATGAACGTCGCGGCACTAATTAGACAGGATTTACGCTTATTTTAGTAGGTTATACTTCTGTCGACGTATAGCACTCGCACTCGAACGGTCAGCTGTGGCGATTAATAAGCCATGAATCGTTTACAGCATTCTCCGAATTCCTGTAACGGGGTAAAAAAAAAAAAAAGAAAATAAAAAGGAACTCAATCGAACTGTCTCGTGGTCCTGGATTCATGAGTATAAGTGCGAAGGATAATTTTTTAGGTATATATAAGGTCTTTTTTTTTTTTTTTTTTAGCATACAACGAGTTCCGGTCGATATATGTATAGGTTCAGGTAGATTGCTATACCTCTCGAGCCAAACAATGACAATAATAAGTAACAACGCGAACGGACTTTTGCCCGACCCAGATTCTAGTCCTTCGTAGAAAGCAGGATCTTACGTAATCTGCAAACTATGTAGTATCTTATACCTGAAAACCTCGGACTTGCAGGTGTCTGTGTGTACATATACCGATACACATATACGTAAATTATAATATTTTTTTTCAAAATAATTTCAAAATTTCATCGAAAGAAACGGATTTGGAATTGTTTAAGATTTTACCCCGAAATTAAATATCGATGTAGAATATTTCCCGCCCAAATTTAAAGAAGTTTCGATGAACGATGCGACCTGTACCCTACACCCTAGGTTGCCTTTTTCCTCGGTGGCTTTATAAAATCTGAAACAGTTTTGAATCGTGTCGCGAAATAAATTCCGAGTTGAAAATTTTCAGGAACATTGAAGTTCGGAATATTAAAATTGGGAAATATCGTAATGCAGACGTAATCGAAGGACACTATGCTCCATGCGTAAATTTCAACTTCCGGAGTTTCGGCCTTTCCGATCTTTATAAGCTTTCGGTACTTTGAACCTTGTCGGTTTTTGTTTTTCAAGTTTTTTGAATCGACTATGCAGACTTTCGAGAAAATACTCTTTTCAAAAACTGCGAATCGGTGATATGAAAGTTTTTATCGCTCAGGACTTGGAGAATTCGAAACTTCAAGGATGTGTATAGAACATTTCTTCAAATCGTATCAGTACAGTGATTAAAAAAAAATGACTTTAGACTCGGACTGGTATAAAAGTTCAAAACTCGAACGAGGGGAGATTCATTCTTTTTTTCTCTCTTTCTCTCTCTCGGTATATTTCCGAATGAGCTGGACGAGGCGTAACAATATATGCCGTGGAAAGCAGTCAGCAGTCAGCGCGTGGTTATAGGTATAGTTATAGACCCGAGCCTGCAGTTAGCTCGTGCGGAGCAGTTCGCTGACTGCAGCATGTAGTGGTTTCTCGTTCTCCTTCAGCTCGTGCTGTGCACTGCTGCAGGCTGCAGGCTGCAGACTCCAGACAGCTATACGGAGAGAGGCGTAGGGAGCCAGTGCAGAGACAGTGAGACAGTGCTGCACGTATGCATGTCTCTCTGGCAATCTACGTTATGCATGTACATACACGTATGTGTGTACCTACAGCCGCGGAACAAGCAGGCAACGAACTTGAAGCAAGTATAACCTGCACATAAGTAAGAGATTGGAGAAGGTGGAACGTAGAACGTAAACCGTACATACATAGAACGTATAGAACGGAGATCGGGTCGTTCGAGAGAACAGGTTCCCGGGTGGGCGAAAGGTTGCCGCCGCGCCACCGACGCGGACGCAGAGGCAGAGGCAGAGGCAGAGGCTGCCGTCGCCCTGACTTACGGAACCAACGACCCGGGTCAGTCACCCAGATCTTCGAAACGCTAGTCGTTGTAAACCTGGACCACCTGCACCGTCAGGAATTGATGATATACGCGGCTCGCATACGGTAGAGTCAATAAATTAACAAGTAAAGGGCAGAGAAACCGGGGCAAGATTTGGTACCGAACAAAATTTGGTGAAAAAAAAAAGAAGAAAAAACAAAAATGGAAAGAAAAACCGGAACAGAGTCTGATAAAATCGTCGTTCTATTTACTATAACCGCGTTTCATATGATAAATGTATCAAAAGTCTATACAGCTATACTATCCGATAAGATTGAATGTGATAGGAAATCGTTGATTATACTGCAGCATCGTGTATACGGAAGTAGGTTCTGTTTGTTTAATGTTTTGGTAACCTCGATATCGGCTCTCTGATACACGGCTCGGTGTTGTGTAAGACGACGCGACGTACGTACGCCTCGCGTACAGTAGTAAGCGCGTAGTAAACACGAGACGCGTGCGGTACGCGTGCGAGACGCGTGAACGTAAGAATATATTATATATACATCAAACTTATGTATAGTAGGTAAGTGTACATACATATATATATGTATATATATATATATATATATATATATATATATATATATATATATATATATATATATATATATATATATATATATATATATATATATATATATATGTACATATCTTTGCGCGTATACATAATTTATATACTTGCACATTTATGTATAACGTATGTATGTATGTTACGTGTACGTAACGTTCGAAAAATAGATGTACATGGATAGATACCTATTTGTAAGGTATATATCAGTTTCTCACGTGAGTTCAATCGTATATTCATATTATGGCTGTACGTTTTCTATAAAACTATATACATGTGATATGTATCCCCATATATTTATAGTATACTAAACATCGAATCGTATCTATATGTGGGGTATAACTGCAGAAGCTTTTACTGAAACTGTAGAATATCGTGTGAAGTTTTCGAAGTTACGTAAAGTTACGTGCGTACAGACCAAAAAATTGAAGAAAAAAAATTCCGAAAAACAACGATATTTTTAAGGCAACTTTTATATACCTATATATGTATATAAAAAAAATATATATATTGGTCTTATAATTCATATTTATGTATCAAGCCCGGAAATTAAACTGTATAACAGTTTTATGTTCATTTCTTGTTGTATATAGGTTATATATATATATACACCCATAGATTAACGGATTATTCACATACATATTATATAGGTATGTACATACCTACATAGGAGCGAGTTGATTTATAAACAGATATTATCGTCCTGTCTTGTTCGACTAGTTTTTAACATCAGTATTCGCATAAATTAATTTCCTGTCTCAATTAGTCAAAAAAAAATAAATAAATAAATAAATTACACATGTATATAGGTATGTACAATTCGTTCTGAAAACTAGGTTTTTTTTTTCTACGTTTTCGCGAATTTTTTAACCTATCATCATTCAAAAATTGCAACAATTTTAGCATATTTATGATATCTAGACATATATCCATATTTATCTAAAATATCTTTAATATCATGAAAAAGGAATTCGCTGCAGAGATTTTGCCGAATAACTTGGGACCGCATAGGTATAATGATATCGCGATTTTTAATATATAAACCTGGAGAATTTACGCAACGATTATATTAAATTCGAAATTACAACTACAGCCACGGAGAAGATTGGTTTTGTCCCGTTTTTGTTGTCGGCATTGGCTCAGCTGTTAGGATGCTGTATTTTTGTACCTGGAATCATGACGTGTCTTTTTTGAAATCTCATCATCGCGGGTATCTTTTCACCTTTTGTAAACGCGTAGATAGGTAAATTTAAGCCTTTCCCGCTACCTATATACGTGTATAATTTAACAGCATTCGGTATGCAATGTCATCGTAATTCTGTAAATATACACTTATGGCATGGCGCGTATTATATTATACCTGTATTGCACGTATTAATTTGTCATTCAGCAGTGGTTGATCGCGAATAATGGTCGTTTTACAACCACGATGACGAATGTCGTTCTTTCTTTCTCTCCATCTTCATTTATTTATTTATTGGTATTTTTTATTCTGCTTTCTTACTATATTTTGAGTTTTTTTTTTTTGGTTTTTTGCTTTTTATGGGCATTTGCATAAGCTGACGAACACATAATTTCACAGAATGGTTTTCAGGCAAAAAATAAAGGAAATACTACTCAAAAAATGAAAAATTAAAGGCTGTCGCTTCTCTGGAGAGTAACGTCATACACGATTACACACATGCACGCATGTTATATCGATATAGGATTATTATATCTATTCAGATATGTGTATGTATGTCATACGCAGGCGCGTATACGTAGAACGAATATATAACGAAGTTCGATTCAATGCCGAAGGATGTATGTAAAACAGAAACGAGAAAAAAAAAACCTAACCAAAAATCCAAGAAAAAAAAACAAAAAAAATCCATTTCCCTTCAAATTTTTCATTTTTCTCGATGCTCCATTATACTATTGTCATTATTATACATTGCATGTCGTATCCTTATAGATGAAATTAGGCGACCTTTGAGATTTCTGCATCTATAATTATAAAATAGATTTATAAACTTTTCATCGTACGTATCATACATATGAATTCCTATGTATAATTATTACTTATGTATTTATTTCTTCGATGGCGTATGTATACATATAATTCTAATCAATAAAATCTTTACCGGCCCGTGTAGGTAGGTACACCTATATATCGGTAAATATTGACACATCAAAAACCTACGATATATGCTACCTTCCTACGGTGAAGAACAAAAATGGAAAAAGAAAGCAAACAACTTGTTTTCATTTATTCGTAATCAATTTGTTTCTATACGTATATATTCTTTTGTTCATTTTCAGGTCAAGTTTTGTTCACTTTCTCGTACCCAATTCTTCTCTTTTCATAATTATTTTCATGATTATTTGTTTTTTTTTTGTTTTTTGAAGTTGAAAAAAATTTCATTTTTCTCATTATAACGGCGTACGATATCCGCTGGGGCGAATTCGAGAGTAGAATTGAATTAATTTAATTTCATTTCGTTTAATATTTACCCTACTGTACGCAGAATCGTCGTCGTATATTGTTGAATTATTAATCGCTGCAGGGCTTTTTCTTTCCTTTTTTTTTTTTTTTTTTTAATGTACATACCTACATACATACCTACTTTTCATACGATTCGCGAGACCTGATTTGTCCAAGGGCCACGTGACAAAATGAGATAAAGTATAAATAAAATAAGAATATATATATTTAATATAATAATTATTATTATATAAAGAAAATGAAAAAATTCTCTCTTTTTATCAATTTTTGTTTCTTCCTTTTGTGCAGAATGAAAACGATTCAACCGCAAATATGCAGCACATAGAAATTTTTTTTTTTTTTTACACAATTATAATACGAATTATGAAACATATAATTTAAAATTATTTGAGAATCTGGGGAAGAGCCGTATTTTTTTTTCTCTTTTTTTTTCGATTCCAGGGTTTCTGCCCTTCTGATTTAACATGGTATAACGTTTCTGGGATTCTATTTGTGCCCTGCAGCCCCCGTACTGCATGAGTTTTGGGTGCCTGGTCCGGTTCAACGACTCTTGAGTATTTCTCGGTTCTCTTTGATGCCAGAGTCCTACTTCCAGTTCGAGACTCGACCCGTACCGGTGTTCATATCCACGTAGCAGCCCCAGAAACCACGAAGTAACGGGGCGCAGTAACAGCCACAACACCAAGCAGCAAGCGCGGAGCTGTTATTATCTTCGAATCCGGTATATATACCCGCGACGTTATTGCTTTTCGTTGCTGCAGGTTGATAAGTGTGGTAGGTGGGTCTGCTTTCGAAAATTCAAGACAAGACAAGGCAAGGCAGTCCAAGCGCAACTACATACTACGATATATTGTAGTATTATAATAATACCTATATAACAACAATAATTGAAGATTTTCCAACCGAAGCGAACGCGAAGTGGATCGAGAGGTATATATATATACGATATAACTATAATGCGCCAGGGCGTGTGCCGAAATACGGTCAACGTTGATCCGATCCCAACGGAATTCTATATTTAACGGTTTTATACTGAATAAAAAAAAAAAATGGATAAATAATAATAATACATAATCTCTTTCATTCCCGAATGAATCAAGCCTCTGCAGCATATATAGCCCTGCACCTTTTCTCGCCCGAGGATATGCTATATCTACGAGTCAACTATATCCACAGTTTCGATTTGTAATTATAATAATAATGGGCTGGTTGTTTGCATAGCGCGTTATAGTGCCCGTGGCACGGTCCGGTCCGGGCCGGACAACAAATATTTACACGGGGCCGGTTTCGCGCGGAGTCGCTACGGATAGAAATATATTTGAAATAATTAAATCTATCTATACTCAAAAGCTGGGGTCGTTGAATTAGATTTCTTTTTCATCCCGTGCAAGGATATGTGTATTTTTTTGAAATTTTAAATCCTCAGTTAATATAAAATTATTAATTTTGATGTAATATATTTTTCCCCATATAAAAGTGGGGCAACATGGCCACCCTAAGAAAATACTAATACCAAAATATTATATTGCATTATTTTTTGTTCTTTCTTAATTTTTGAGGGGGGTTATGTTACCCCACTTTACTCCATATGCACGGAAATTTACGTATAGGTATATGTTCTTTATATTATTTGCATTCACTACGATATTCCAGAACGATGTTGACCGTCTTCCGCAGGGAATAGTAAAACGTTTCAATACTCCCGCGACAAAAAGCGATAGTAGCGCAAATCTGTGTACACATACATATATATACAATATGTACATATACCGTATATACAATACGCATATACATAATATGCTACCGGAACGCTAGGAGCAAAGGTCAATATCAGTCAGTCAATCAGACAGACGGTAAATCACTGTGAATCCGGACACTGCGCTCAGAAGTTTATAAATATTTGATTATACCTTTTGTATGTATACCCCTCTCTAGGTATATACTATGGGTATATGTATATCTCTATATACACCTATTTTCTTTACCACTTTCTATCTTGTACGATATGTGTTATCAATTTTGTGTATATGAACGTATATACGAGTAATGGAGGATGAAAATCGATTCTTCGATCAATTAATTGTCAATCATATTTTCCTTTTTTTTTTTATAAAAATCAAGATTTAAATAATCTTTTTAATTATTAATAATCATGTCCAAAGTCATGTATTAAATACAGTTGTTCAATTATTATAACAAAGAAAAAAAAAGAAGTAAAATCAGAATACAAATGATTTTTTTTTTTCATCTTTTGTTCTTGCATTTTGAAATTCATGTATCGAGCTTATACATATATTCAAGGAAACTATACCTATCCTCCCGTATCTTCACTTTAATTCTGTGATCGATCGATGGTTAAATTATGATTTTAATATATCTGATCTTTTTTTTTTTTGTCTTATTTTGTCCTTCGTTTTTTATCAAATGATTATACAACGACTCGACGTTCTCAATCATTTTTTTTTTTTACATCATTTGACAAAATTTTGTATAACAATAAGTGAAGATAGCCTACATACACAAATTTTATTGTCTGCAATTAACGTGACAGAAATATTTGATCTATATTAATCGGTCATCTTTCCTTTAAATTTCAGACTAAAAATGGAGCAGAAATGTCGAAGGGTTATAGGGCGATTTTTAGCTCGCTATAAAATTTTCGTCTTTGAATGCATATGCCGATGTATCGTTCAAATTTCCTCAGATATTGAAAAAATTTCAAAAACCAGGAAGAAAAATCACATTTAGACCTAATTGCGTTAGTTTATTATATGTATATGTCATACTTATATACCCAATAATGAAAATTGACCTGCGTCGCTTTATTTCTCTCATACTATAATACCTACTGGCAAACGCAGATATTTTTTATTTTGCCCGTTAAAAAGACGGAAAAAGTTTGAAAAAAGAAAGAAAAGTAGAAGAAAAAAAAACCAGTAGCCGCGGAGAGAAAAGATGCACGATGCAAAGTCGCTGGCGGAGGGACGGGGGAGGATCCGTTCCGTCGTATAGTCTTCGTAACCCAGTTTTGAGCCAAATCAAACGCGAGGGACACAATGACGGCCCACGTCGCGGTGGCACGCAGCAGCACATGCGGCGAGCGCGGATCCATTTTTTTTTTCCTTTTTATCTTTTTTCTTTCTCTCTTTCTTTCTTTACTTCTCGACTTTTTTCATTTTATTTCCTTTTTTTCTTTTATCAACTTTTAGTGGCAAAGACGTCTTTGTCTCGAGTCCCGGTGTTCAGGGTATACCATAGTATAGAGAGAGAGAGAGTAGAGTGGCTGCTGTGGCGACGAGTGGTCGGTTAGGGTTAGAAAATGGGACAGATTTTTTTTTTTTTCATTTTTTTTTTTTTTAGCGAATATTGATTTTAAAGACGATGTAGAGTTTCACGCGTTACGTATAATATAAAACGGGACTATATACTCATACGTACGAAGTATAATTTGTATAGATATCCTTCTTCTCTTAGAAGGAAAAATTAAAATAAATAAGATAATGATAATAAAATTCCGTCATTATTTCATTCAATGAAGATAATCATATTTTATTGATTATTGAAATACCAAATATAACTGTATAACCCTGATGTCAATTTACGATGAAATAAGTGCGAGGTGCGTCGAGAAGACAGCCGTATACACCGGGGTCTGTCGAAATTCCGAGACATGCGCAGAGAATTTGTTTGGAATATAAGCCCGCTAGTTTCCATCTAGTTTCATTGATTAGATCCTTCCGATGCGATGGGATGAGATGGGCGCGTCGTACGTTACTCAAGTCTGTTATACATAGTATAGTAATACTCATGGCTATAGGTACTGTCGCGATCACTGTCGAAATACCTACTCTGATTTCGTAAACTAAAATGAATAAAATAAACAGCAGCTCTAGCTTTGGCTTTGGACTCGGTCCGAGAACAAGATTCGTGGAGGTTTACAGCTCTCGATCAGCTACATGGAACTAGATTTCGACAGATTATTTTACGCAACCGTGTATAGCGAGAATCAGTAGATAGGTACTTATGTATACCTTGGTACAGCATATATGTCCGAAGAAGAAGAAGAAGAAGCGAAGCAAAGATCTCGTTCTTACAAAAAATGAAATAAAACCAAAACCAAAAAAAAAAAAGAAAGACGAATTAATAAACGAAGATTTTACACATCCAACCGTCTCTCTATATAGTTCCACGAAATCTCATCAACCTCTCTTATATTATTAGGGTCTGTAAAAAGATCGAGCAGCTTGCCTAGTAGACGTCTCTATGCATCGGCTATCGGGTGCTGTGTTTGCGGGTTTTTATTCGATATAATAATGATGATAATAATAACGAAAAATAATAATAATAAGAAGAAGAAGAAGTAAGTCTAGTACCCTGAATACAGAGCGTATACAGACGCGGATGAAAAGAATGACTAGCGAGCTGGTTAGCTACTACCTGTACCTACCTACGTACGTGCCTCCAGAGATCCTTAGGAATGTCGTAAGTCGTAACGGTTATAGACTACCGACCGTTAACTACGTAGCGCACCGCGTTGTGTACTTCGTCAGTAGCTAATACTACTACTACTACTGCTACCACATAAGTATTGGCGATAACGCCAATAATCCTTAGCGTAAAGATGACGAAATAGTCTTCTCATTTGTTGAGTAGAGAGGGTAGGTATAGATCAAGAACGTAAACGCGTAAGAATATAAGAACGAAAGATCTGTGTTGTTAGGTGTCTGTCCGAAACGCGAACCTAGTTTCGTAGTATGCGAGATATTGTATACATCTAGAATCTCGTATCGTGTTTTAAATATATTTGTATCGAGGGGGTGTGGCACGTTGGGGAGTTACGCACGAATTAGGACACTGCAGTATGTTGTGTATCATAAAGAGAGAGAGAGAGAGAGAGGTTATAATATGAGTTTCGTTTTAAGAATAGTTTTCAGAATCTATAAATAACGTTGTTATTCGATTAATATCTTCACCAACGTACTGCAAGTACCTATATACTATAATATCATGATATCGTATCTTTTTTTTAGTTAAAATTCAAAAATACATCATCCACGTTGAACGCACACACGGTTTTATAATATATTTATATAAATAGCCAGACTACGCGTCCTCGAAACTGAAATATAATCGCGTGAAACTAAGAACGGGAACTGTATAATAATTCGTTAATTTTAAGTAAATCTCCGCGATTGTATTCCTTTATGTACCGGATATATCATTATTATTACATAATGAAAACACTATTTATACAAAACTAAACATCATTTTCGAATTTTTAAAAAAATTTATTTATTTATTTCTATGTCTCACCTGAAGATCATCGTTGGTGTTATCCCTGTGACTGGCGGCACGTATCACACCGGCCCGCCAACCCCACTCACTGATTTTATTCACCTTTAACTTGGCAAATCCACTAACTGACAGAAATCTTTTACCCACTATCTCCTCACGGTACTTGTAAGCCATTATATGTATTATATATCAATAAACACACGCCACAGAGGCCCTTCTGTATAAACAATCTGTCGTTGTTGTTGTTGTCGTCGTCGTTATTATTATTAGTATTATTATTATTATTAATATTCTCGAAGTAATATAATACAACAATATAATGAAAAAAGAATCAATTAATTATTCAATTAATATACATATATTAGCTATTATATTTTCACGATATATATTTTTTATTTAATATTTTTCTTCTTTTTTTTCTTTACTATAATACTCGTATAACACACTGCCACATATATTACACTGCACCACGTCCTCCCATAATTATCATCATCATTATATTATTATTACTACTATCATTACTATTGTTGTTATTGATATTATTATTATTATTATTACTATTATTATTACTATTATTATTATTATTATTATTATTATTAACAGCAATAAGTTATTACTGGTGTTTGTAATAAATATATGTTTCTGATGTTGTTACTGTTACTGCCGCGTTTTTTTACCGTTCCACAATACGGTTCACAAACACACATCCTCCACCACGATCCTGTAATAATAACGCATACGTCAAAAAACTGTTTAATGTATCCACTAGTATTAATATTATTATTATTATTATTATTATTAATATTATTAATTATAATTAGATTTGTGTATTTCTTTTTATTTATCACGAATAAAGAATCGAAAAACGCGCAGAACTTAACGAATTTAATCATAGTGACGCACACATGACCGCGCAGTGATATCGCGTAGCGCGCACTGCGGGCTGCCGTTGACGGCTCGGCGCTCGCGAGACTCGGGACTACGGCCCGTACGTCCGTCCGTCTATCCGTCCGTCCGTCCGTCCGTCCGTGCGCTCGCTCGCTTGCTTGCTTGCTCGCTCACTCGCTCGCTCGCGCGCTCGTTCGCGAAGCGAAGCGAAGCGGTGCGGTGCGGTGCGGTGCGGTGCGGTGCGGTGCGGTGTAGCGCGGTATGGCGCGGCGCGGTACGGCGGGTGGGGAAACTCTGCACTACTGAATACACGTATACCTCTACCTACCTACCTACCTACCTACCTATCTACCTACTCTACGAGTCGAGGACCAGCTATACTACCCGAGTTGGGACTTGGAAGGCTATGGCACAGGGAGTTTCACAGATGTTCCAGTCGCCGTGGACCCGGGCAACGGGTCGGACATGGAATTTTTGCTGGCTCTGGGGCAATTTTTTAATGCTTTTTTTTATCCGTGTTACAAATTTTGAATGCTATTTTTAATTTCTAGGATCAATCATGCAGATTTTATACAGGTACAGCTATATTCTTTGACTGAATTAAGACAGGATTTCTTTTTTATAGACGGCTGTAATATAGATATAGAACGTAAACTTTCATCGGTTGAAAGTATCGTAATATGATTACGGACACGCATATATACTTTTTCGAATGGAATCGATGTCGTGTATTAATATTAACGCGTCAATTCCTACCATAAAAAAAAAAAACAGTTTATGGATTCGTTGGATAATCGATTGGACAAAAATTTATCCTAAATCTTTACAGTCTGATGTATTTACATATACGTACAATAAAATCTAAATCGCTGTATATTAATCCGTGATGCTTCGAGTTGCAAAACTGATTTGGCGCTGCACGGATGAACCGCACACTGCACGGCACAGACGCGTGTATACGTTATATTTTTAAACTGCATGCTGACGGTAGAGGAGGCTGATTCGAACAGCTGACAGAACTGACGTTACTTCAAAACGGAACACAGATCAGACGCGTCATGGGCATACCGGGTGTTTATGTTTAATCAACTTTATCGTATAAATTATTTAATGAACAGCTTCATTCATCATAATTGAAAAATAATGATAGGGGCCAAAGAATCGTAAATATGAAATTTTGATTTCTATCACAATTTTTTCCACGAAGTGCAATTACCAGTTTTATCATAACTGCGTATT
Source organism: Macrophya alboannulata (assembly GCA_949628255.1). Lineage (NCBI taxonomy): Eukaryota > Metazoa > Arthropoda > Insecta > Hymenoptera > Tenthredinidae > Macrophya > Macrophya alboannulata. Next base: position 24,597,797 of record OX451209.1, on the reverse strand, counting down.
CTGTCGAGTTTAAAGAACAACAGTCCAACAATTATTCATTCATTATGAATTAAAGAATCATGTTGTTGTGATAGTCGGTTCATTTTCGTCATTTCCTGTTCGATTTTATTATACCCAGCAAGAAATGAGAGTTAAATTTGGAATCGAGTATTGAAATTAGCTTAAGGTAATTCGCAGATTTTGTAATTATGTTTTATATCATTGCCTCGTGTATTATAATTGCAAAATAAATAACATCGTCGTGTTACGTCGAGATGGAATGAAGTATTCCGTCTCTGCAGCTCTGGATATTTTTTTTTTCTTTTCATAATCTGATTTGCTTAGTTTTTAGCCTTTGAATAATGTAATGCGAACGTCCAAAGTTTCTGCGGAAGTATATTTATTCAGGTATTATATCTAATGGCTTCGATGATTATCAATATAATGGAGGCATACATATAACGATATATGTAATAAAATATTCAACTATTGCCCTGAGCTAGTCAATACCTGTCAAAGAACAGAAAAGAAAAAAAAAAACGAACATAACCAAGAAACTATTGAATACCTGCCACAGATTGTATCGAACATCGTAAATCGGTCCTTGTCTTTTTTCTTATAGCGATTTATACGAACGCGATTGCCGCAGTGTAAACGAAACTATCCCCGAGTTTTATGCAACGTGGTATAAAAAGAAAAATTCCTTAACATCGTAGAAAGCGTTAAAAAGAGCGTTTTCTCTAAACTCAGCGATGCGGTACGTTGACTGTTTTAAATTTTCGTCAAAAAGTGGGTAATCTAGGCGCCAGAAGAGCCGCCGTCTACCCGCGTCGCTCTCATACTGTTGTCATATTTTCATGTCAACCAACTATTTCCTACCCAATGATAAGATTACATAAAAGAAAATATTTACGCGTAGATATTACACCTATTATACATATATAATTACGTAATTTATACATACGTATGCAGATGTAGGTATACACGCGTGTTACGACGACGCTGTTTATTTTACACGCACAGAAAAAAAAAAAAAAAAAACAGAAAAACGTATGTAACAAGAATATTATTAGCCGTAGCGCGCCGCGCGCGCCTAAATATCGAACGAAAACTTACTCCGCGGCGAGAAACAGTTCGATTTGTCAAACTCTCGGCTCCCCCCCCACTACCATTCGTTTTATACCACGTGACCAAAACACTGTGTGACGTCACGCGCAGCAGCAGCCAGCTGCCAGTCCAACATGGCTGACCTGTGAGCAGCGGTGCTAGCGAGGCTCTCCTGCTTTGTCCGCTGATTTAGTTTATTGTGTCGTCGTTGTTTTGTGTTGCGAACAGCTAATATGATATCTTCAATCGTCTCACGGCTCGTTATGTAAGTACTTAATAAATACCTAGTCAATAAACTGTACAAAATATACAATCTAAATATCATCTGCACTGCTGCTGCTGCTGCGCTGCTGCTGCACCCGCCATGACAATGGATTGCGAAAATATATCTTTACCGACACGAATTCTCGATGCTATTTGACACAATTACTAAGAGTTGTTGACCTAAAAATAAGACGAAATATAGCCTCAGCGTTTAGTGGTTGTCGATATCGTCGAGACTAAAACTGTTTACTATTCATGTCGTGATTCTCTAAATAATATACGTATTCGTAATTTCGGAATTATTCAAACTCTGTTAATATTTTTGGTTAATTCTTTTTTATCATCTATAAAAAAAAAACGAAAAATCGATCACAGATATTCGTTCTGGTTAAAATAAATTTTGACCAGAGGTATCATGTCAGCAATATTTAAATCCGATTATGAACCTCTAACGGTTCTTGACAATTACGTACCTATACCAAAAATGGTGGACATGTCAATGAAATTTGATAATTTCTAATATCCGTATGGATATTTGTGTGTCAAAAGACTTAGCGTACCCGCGTTACTTTTTTTCTAGAGTTTAAAATCTATTAATCCGGAAAGTTTTATGCCGTCATTCGTGCTATCGACGTGCCTAAGGAAGAAATATTTTATAGATACTCTTACTGTACATGTATGTGTGATTCTCTGAGCTGCTTATATCGTGTTTCACGATTTTGAATCGTTTCGTTGCTGCGCGAGACTTTTTTTTTCTCAGTTTTCGGAGTTTCTAAGTTGACATAATCGTCTCTCGCGAGTTGGATATCGAAGCAGGAAACAACAGTGACGGGTTTAACGCGTGTGAGTATAACCGTAATCGCGGGAGGAAAGGACGTATTAACGACAAAAGAACAAAACAAAGCTAGGCTAAGCAAATCAAAGCAGAGCAGAGAAATAAACGGCCGGGCTTTTAACCGTTTAAATAACTCTCGACCCCCGAGGTCTGAGCTCTGTAACGCGCTGCTGCTGATCAGCTGTTCTGTTCCGTTTAGTTTTGCGGTGATTGTAATATCTGCGAGTCTGACTTTTAGCCTACTACGTTACAGACGACACGACCCGACCCGACACGACGCAACGCAACGCAACGGTTTGTTGCTGTTGCAGCAGCCACGCGGGTCGAGCCTCTGCAATCGTCATTGTCCGTTACACGCGCGTATATACAACACGTGAATTATGCGCGCCTTTAAATCTCATTGTCAGGGGCCTGCTTATGACAGATATTCTCTCTAACTCGCTCGGTCTACCAAGGTGACTCACGTACTTTATGAACTTTACCCGTTTAACCATGGCTCTAGTTAGTCTCGATTTGGACGTTGGCGGCACATGCGTTCTCGCAATTCTTGCCGATGTTTAATAAAGCCAAGGTTACAGGAGCTTGGAGATCTACATACCTTTCATGATCGATCGACGTACGCGGCGTTTCATTTCACTCTCCAAACTATTTACGTCCTATATAGTAACTCTCGATCCGCTGTAAGATAGAGAATCTTTTTTTATATACTTTTCTTCCATCGAATTGACGATATTTCAAATATTTTTTATTCCACTTATCGATTTTACCGTATAAAAAAAAATAGAAACGACCGTAATTGTATCTACTCGATTTGGTTCGCTGATTCAAAAGTCTATATACGCATTCCTTTCTCTTCCCCCATAGAATCAGCGAACTACTATACTTTATTCAAGGTATGATAATAAAAGTTTTGATTAAATTACCTACTCGATTACCTACCGGCGTGCGTTTTATACTCGTTCGTTCGTTCGCTTCCTCTTCTTACTTTTCTTTCTATGAAAACTTTTTCCGACTCCTCCCTACATCCTGCTCCAGGCTATTACCTACCGTTCGAAATGAATCACATAAAATTTAATGGTAATTAATACGAAAATAATCGCCGCTGAAAAATTGAAGAAATAGTAAAAAATATAGTACAAAACAAAAAGACGAGCTGATCTCCGAGTCAACGTATATCTATATGTTACGTATATGCCGCTTTGGAGTAGTTTAGTTACGACACCATATAGGATAGATTCTATGTATGTGTATATGTATCAACATTCAACATATACTTACCAGAAAGATAGAAAATAATGTATAGTCGGAGAAAAAGTGAAAGTGAGTCATATATGCTCGCATAGAGCAAGTACGTACTTACCTAGCCCATTTTTGGTGCTATGGCAAAGGAGGATTCTGCAACGCCGACACACTGCACGGTTTCGTAATAGGGTATATGGTATTACTTTTAGACGATGATCATCCACGCCCGTTGCGGATGCAGCTAGTAATATATGGACCAAAATTCAACTCCTTTGTACATACCTATAATAGCCATATTATATGATGTCATTTTATAAATAGATAGATAGACAGATTGTACATTATAGATATAGAGACGAGATTATTGTAAAATTGAAAAAGTAGGTCGCAAGAAGTCGTACCCTCATTAGACATTTCATATATAATTTCTAATATCACACTCTGCTATATATTTACAGCAACCTGACGCGATTATATCTATGAATATTTCTCGCCCTGAAAAACGGTATTTTAAGTCTGCAATTAAGACTCTAGGTTCATTATTATTATCATATTATTGAATTTTTTTTCGAGGGGGATTCTTGCAGATATTTTATATAATTAGTTATGGAAATTTGGAAGCTCTGCTTGATTCAAATATGTGGAAAATAATAATAATCAGAAAGATAAGAACCTGTATCATTTGAATTAATGAGTAAAAAAAAGGACTACGACTATTTCCGAGCATTAGTTTCTTTCCTTTTTTCCTTTTTTTTTTTTTGTTTTTTGGTCAATTTGTATCTCATCAGCGCAGTGTAAATACCGTATTTGGTGTTTCGAATCGAGACGACAAGCGTCGAACGGATCTTGACTTGTGTGGGCGTAACTGGAACATATAGGAACATACATGTATGTGTGCGTGTGTGCGTACTCTCCAGGACTTCGTCCAGAGCTTCGGGTTCGAGGCCACGGTTGTTGGATCGATGGCGGGGGTGGTTGGTCGCAGAGCAGAGCAAGAGCAGAGCAGCGACTGAAAACCACCCTCACACTTCCCCCCCCTCCCACCTATCTTCCTACCTCTACGCCCTCTCTCAGTCCTCTTTCCCGTTTTCCCTGGAACCCTCTCCCTTTTGACTCGAGGTCCTTTTATAGCTCCTGACTCCTGGATGAGGTTCGCCACGGAGATCGATATTTCACTCTCGCAAAATTTCGAGGGAAAAATTTCATTCGATTTTTTATTGTGCTTTTTTTTTAATGTAATTTTTCATTTTTTTGACGCAATTAACGAAACTGCAATACAAAATTATGTATAGGAAAATATTCTGCAATTATTTTGCAAAATTCTTTGCATAAAATTACGCACTTTTTGTCTCTTACAATTTTCCTCCAAACTTGGTAGTTTAGAGGTGAAATGTACAATAATAGTTCAAAAATCTCTAGTAATTGTTCAGCTGAATTTCATGAAAAATTATGTATTATATTATCACATAAGTATACGATAGTGGGCTCCCAGTGATATCGAGTAACGATGACGTCATATGCGATGAGTAAAATTTTCATTGATTATGCTGAAATATAGTTCATCAATTTTTCTTTGAAAAAAACTGATAAAACATAAATTTTGATTGTTAAATTTTTATTTTTATTTTTTGACACGTTCGTCGTTTTTATCGACAAAAGATATAATTTATTTAATTTCTTTTCCCCACTTGTTAGCCTATGTAATAATTATTTAGGTTGTTTGCGGGATTATGTATAGATCCGTGATTTTTGTTTGTAATTTGTATTTCTGATTTATTTTTTATTTTTCGGTTCGTTGGTTCCTTTTATATGAATTTAATTAACGAGAAAATATTTGATACAGTTTGAATTGAATATTGTAGGTATATATATATACAATAATTATACCTACATACATTTTATTTTCGTCAAGCTTTAATGATGCAATAGTCAGCTGGCTCGTTATAGAATACATAATTATAATGGAGAATAATTTGCTTCCAGCTTTAATCACGATGCTTCAGGTTGACTGTAGAGCTTTTTTTTCATTTATTTATTTATTTATTTCCGTTTTTTATACACTTTTAATTGCATGAAATTCCGGGTCAACGATCAGCAGATATTATATTTTTTATTTTTAGAACAAAAATGTGTTTTTCTTTAAAAAAAAAAAAAAAAAAAAAAAAAAAAAAAAACTATTTGCAATTTTGAAATTGACAAATTCATTCGACACTCTAGTCTATAGGCGAAAAAAATCAAAACCTATATCTGTAAAATTAAGAGCAGTTGTTTCACGTCTTCGAGAGACTAGAAGAGAAAATTTTTTTTTTCTCCTAAATCCATGACATATTATCAACGAGTTTACAACTCGAAAAATGAATTTTTTGAGACCAAAGTTTGCGTATAGCTTAGATATGATTTACCTAAATATCGAGCCATGCCCCTGCAGCAGCGTTGATGTATTCATATATATTTTTGCTTTTTTTTCCCCCTTTTGAAACCCGCAATTTTCAGTTTTGTTTCATGTTGTTTAATTTATTTATTTATTAATTTTTTCTTTCTTCTTAATTAGAATCTTGTTACCGTTTGAAGTTTTCTCTTTTTGCTTGTATATATACAATTGCAAGCGAGAAAATAATATCTGCGTTATATACATATATATATATATATATATATATATATATATATATATATATATACATATACATATATACCAGAGGAAAGAAATGACCTGATCACTCAACGAGTCACTGACAGTGGATCGAGCCAGCACCGTAGTCTGCCTTGTTTGTTACAATTTTAAGGTCGTGGAACTCTCTTTCTCCGTCGTCTTTTTCCCTGATAACGAGATTGTCTAAAGGCCAGAGTCAGCAGCCGCTTTGATCAACGCCTTTCTTCATTTCTCCCCCTTTTTTTTTCTTCTTTTTTTCATTTTCATTCTCTTTCTCCTTTTTTTACTCTTTATCCATCCCTCCTTATTTTCACTCACTTTTAAGATAGCAAAGGCGGGACTCAAACCTTATTACAAAATCGAGCAAAAGATGAGTGCGGAGCTGTTAGAGAAAAAAAAGAGAAAAAGAGAGATTTCAGTGGCGAAAAAAAAAATAGTACAATTTTTGTTATACCCACTAGGTAAAAGTCTATAGCTAAAGCGATATCTATCTTATCTCAATATATTTTATACATTGCATATATGTATATGTATAATCGAAATGCGATAAATCTTCGCAGAGTCACGAACCGCGGTCGCCTTATTTCGTGAGTCACAGTGATTTTTGGCTGATTGACAATCGATATACTCCAAACGCGGATTAGATATTCTCATTTTATATATATGTATACATTCGCTAAATAAAATCGGATTAAAACTCCGCAGTGCTGTTGAGAATATAATTGAGGCCAAGGTAATTCCTTCTCCGCCTCGAGTCGATATTCGTACTTAATTAATACATGGAACCTATATATATATGTATAATACTCGTGCTAAATAATTGAAAAAAAAAAAATAAATAAATAACTAATAATCTGACGGAGTTTGTAGGGCAATATGGGGCAATATGGCCCCTTTCAAAAATAAGGGTATGTAGGGTGACATGGCCCACCGAACAAAATAAATAAAAAAGGTACTGCAATATTTTATCATATCACCAATATATTGATATTCTAATACAATGCGATAATATGTATCCTATGCCGTATAGATTTAATAAATGGATTATCAAATTTTAACGGAGGGCCGTTTCACCCTACTTAAGGGGGGCCTATACTCAGAACGAGAACTTCTACAATTCTAATTCAAATGAATTGGAATTAACACAGAATGTGACACTATCTAAAAAGAAAATATCGTACCAAATATGAACTCATTCGAATTAGTAATGCCTAAGTTACGCTGGTTCACTTATATTTATCCAGCCAAGAATACCAAATTTCAAAATGCTCCTTGCGTTAATTAACGGAGGATTTTTGAAATCGGATTTTTTTATGTAGGGGGAGGGGGCATATTCTCCCTACGTTCACATTCATTATTACTAATTATGAAAAATTTTTTGCATCCAGATAATTATTATTTTCTTTTTAATCCTGAACTCAGCACGCGGTCACGGCCTTCGCGATATACATTTACGCGGAATTCGCGAATATCACTGCGCAATAAATACACACGCATGATATACATATATAGGTATAATGACTCTTTGTCTTTGTTTTCGAAAACAGCGCTTCGCAGTCAGTATGAAGAATAAACATACCTATATATAGGTACACGTGTAATCAACAACTGGACTGTTATTCCAAAGTCGTTCGAACTTTCGTATAAACGGAGCAAAAAAAATTCAAAAATTGACGAATAAGAAATAGGAAAAAAAAACTTCGAACTTCAAGGCATTAATGAATTATTATACCGGTTACCAAAAATCTTGTAATCATTATTATCACATAATAATTGTTTGATCATTTTACTCTTTTGGATATAGGGTTAAATATACCTCGCTCACGGATAATTCCGATTCTTCACCGCGGACTGTAACAATATCATCAAGTTTATCGAGCCTAGGTTAATTCACACCAGAAATGAATCCTCCGTTTTGCAGCAGCAGAAAGTATAATACGGCATACATATACGTGCGGGTCGGTGGGTGGATTATAGTTACGATACCCAACTTGCGACACGCGATACAACCGAGTCAGTCTGTAAGACTCTTGGCCCAAGTACAAATAATGTAAGGTATATAGGTGGAAATATTGAGGTGACCTTAAACGATGCTCTTAAGCTCTTATACTTTATAGTATAGCTACTGCAGAGCCGAGGTCATGCGATATCGACATACAATACGAGGCGGCATTCCATGTCGACTGGGCCACTTTTACGATGCCTCAATAATTTTAACTTTTCTGGAATCTGAACATGTTCTAGAATTTCCCAAAAAAAAGATTCTTAAGAATTTTCACGTTTTTTTTTTTTGTAGTTTGTCTCACTGGCTTCACGAGAAAAAAAACGTTTAATCATTAAACTTTTTCTCTTTCCGGGTGAAAACGTACTTTGAAATTTTTTAATCGATAACTTATGATTGGGCAATTTTTTTAAACACTTGAAACATTTTTTTTTTTTTTTTGATTCGTCGGATTTCAACAGTGATTTTTCCAGACAGAGAATCCATTGTTTATACTTGAAATTGTCGCTATCGTAACTTTTTACATACGTATACCTAAGTAATCAGTGAGCAAAGTTCAGAAAAATGCGGGTGTCTCTATGAACCTCGTAATGTCGATGTAGGGGAGTGTCTTAAAGTTAAATGAAAATCGAGGGAAACGACCCGGGTATGTACCTACTAAGGTATGTCAGCGCGGCCTTGTTTCGATGTCGAATCCCGAAGCAATTTCGTTAGTTTGGCGCAGCGGCATAGCAGCAGCAGCAAGATCGAGGAGCCGGGCTAGAAGCGTACCTACTCCTCTCCTCGTTTAAATATAAATCGGATCTCTTAAAGTGGAAAGCTCTAGTCTGAGCGTCGCGACGCTAGAGAAACAGACGGTGGACCGTCGTCTAGCTTCGGGTTTTTTCTTCATACTCTCCTTTTTCTTTTTATTCTTCTCCTCTTACTCGGTGCGCGAATTACAATAATACTCGTCTGGCAAACGACTGGCCAGTTTCTTACCGCGGTCTGACTGCCATACGGATATATCTTGAAAGTTTTGGGATCTCACCCGGGCGCACCTGCCGCAAGAAGAAATCGTCGTTTTTTAGTAGCGGGAAAATCCCAAGCTCCCAAACTCCCGAAATAATCTTCAGGAGTTCCGTAGATTCGATGGCGTATCACATGCATCTCTGCTCCTCTGCACAACGCGTGGAAAATCGCTAAATTCTGTGATAATAAGAGCCAGAGACAATCCGTAAATTCAGAAGAGACACCAAAAACTAAACGAGACATCACTGCAGCTCCGAATTGTACATTTTTGCGATTCCTCAGCTCGGACAGCGTATGGGCAGTTCAGATCTAAATATCAACTGCGAATAAATGATGAACTCCAAAGTACGGTCGTTGAACTGTACTGCAGCTACTCTGGACGCTGAAAGTCGTAACTAACTAACTCGGGTGTCTATATTTAAACTGACCATACCAAACGCAGAGACAAAGAAGCTGGGACGCGTAGGAGCAGGATAAGGATAGAAATTTGCATCCTGCAGTGGCAGAGAAAATGTATTTGATGATCGTACCTCGTTCTTGATTTTTTTATTCGAGTCGTTGATGGAATTTTTCGTCAAAGTCTAAATATCGGAGCTATCGTGGAGGACATAGCAGCTCCACACGCTGCACATGCCTACAGCGTTTGCAGATAATTTTTCAAACTATAAAAGAGAGAAAGTTTAAAGAAACCAGAAACCATGTCCTCGAGAGTTAAGCAAGAGATTCGAATCACCGTGTACTTCAACGACGGTGTTGTCGTAATTTACATCTGATTTCTGCCAATGGATTCACTGAGTCACTGACGATCTCATTCACGGCTAAAGTTTACCGGAGAGTTGCGCAGATCAACAAACAAAGATAAATGACTGGTTAGTGTCTTTGAAGAGATTTACCTCATAGCTCGGGCATGTCGGACAAAGGATTGAATCTCGGAACGATTCAATACCGATAATTTTACCTCTTGATTATCAAAGCTTTGTTGGGTTCTATCACGGCTCTGGCTCACCTTGTTAAAACTATGTATATCGAGTAAACTCCGTCGTTTGACATCGTCGTCTCGTTATAAGAATCGGGTACAAAGAAACCGCGCAAGACGTAGACTGGGGAGGTAAAATGAACGAGACTTTACCGCAAATTTAGGTTTTTACAATATTTCGGGGAATAACTCTTTGTCATGAGGTATAATACGAGTGTTTTTACGCTATTACTGGCTTCGTCATGTCTCGCCGAAATGGTTTCGCTAAAAATCCAAGAAAAATATCTGTCCTGAAGGTGGTGGATAATAGATATACGCGATAATCCTGACTCACACACACACACAGATATAACAAGGTCTCTGCGAATCGTCGAGACTTAGCAACGGTGATTATAATTGGATCGCTAAATCAAATTTAGGGATCTTCACGGTGGATAAAAACGGGGGAAAAAAATTGAAAAAAAAAATTGAGCAAAGGAGAGAAGAAAGACGAAGGATGAAAGACGAAGAAAAGTGAACGTTATTGAGAAAAAGTCAGGGCAGTATGCTGCTGATGCTGATGTTGCTACTGCCGAGTCAGGTCTCTATAGACTGCAACTCAGTCTGAGTCATTTTGCAGAAGCGAGGCTGCAGTTCCCGTCGTCGCATGCTTTGTGAGCTCGACCAACGTCAGCGTCAGCGTCAGCAGCGTGGTGCAGGCAGCAGTCAGCCGGGTCATCGTACCGTCTGGAAGCAACAGTTTCTGCTTTCTAATCCCTTGGCACAGTCTAGTGTCACGTGGCTGAATGTGCGATGTTGGAAACTTTAACGATCGATCAGGACGGTGCAGCGCCATCAGCATCAACATCACACCATCACCATCACCATCAGCATCGACACCTTTCGATTCAAGCTGCAGTCTTTGTCCAGGTCAATGTCGCTCGATTGTAAAGTGCGGTTTGTACGGCCTGCAATGCACATGGGGTTACTTTTAGATTGATTTATGAGCAATTGACGAAAAAGTGTTTGCTGCAACGTCCGGCCTCCCGTGACGCCTAGCTCCTCTGCTTCTCCACCCTCCCCGAGTCCTCCTACGAAAAGCTCTTCATCGAGTTCAGCGCCAACCAACTGGAGTTCCCAGTTTGTTGCTTGATCTCGACTACGAAAGGTCCTCTGGAAAAGGCTCTTTATCTTCGGTACTGAAACGCAGAGAGAAGGAAGGAACATCTTTGCTCAGTTTTTAAAACTCCCAAGTTCAAAACGACTAAAACGTACTTTTGTTACTCGCCTGTGGAAACTGCTCTTTTAAAGACTTTAATCGGCTCTTTGTCAGCTCGTCAGTTCCACTGCGGTGCAGCTTTAACAAGAGAACAAAGAAATCGATCGAAGCGTCGATCTGAAGTATCGGGATAAAAACAACCCAGTGGTATTCTCGGCGAGGATATATACTCTCGTCTCTCGAAAGTTCTTTCGATATAAAATCCTCAATCTCCAATCAAGATGACTTGCTTCACGCCGCCAGGACACAGAAACGAACCTGTGATCGTACCGACGGTTGCTTACTACACCAGAAATGTCCACACGCCGGTTTTCCGGACCGTAACTATCGTCAGCACAGCATCCGTCATGTCTTTACCTTCGCCACTGAAGATCCAGCCGAAATAGCGATGGAATTCTTGCTCCAACATCGCCTGGAACGTTTTTCTTTATTCCTATTATCATCTCTGCGTGTGTACGTGTGTGTGTGTTTTTTTAATTACAATTAGCTGTAAGAGGACTGTTTAAGGATGCGTGCAGAACGTAAAACGATTTTTTACCTTCTTTATGTGGAAATGCGGTAGTTTTAGAGGCGCGTGGTCGGACCCATTGAAAACACGTTAGAGCGATATATAGGTCGACCATGTGTCTGCGTCTAAATATAACAGCTGATGAAATTTCTGTTTTTGTAAAGAAACTTTTTTTTGATTTATTTTTTTGTTCATCTTGTTATCCAACCAGTCGAGTGCTTCGGGTCTGTCCGAATCAATTTTATCTCACATATATAACTGTAATAACCAATTTTCAAAGAGTATATTGACAGCTGTTGTGAACCCACGAGGCTGTGTAGGTACAACTCGAGATCGAGAAACTGTGACAGAATATCTAAAGTTATAACCGATCGCAAATCCCTCTACGTAATTACAGAATTAGGATTCAAAATTCCTACAGATTTCTGTTCGACCAATTTTCTTTGTTCTGAATGTCTTAAATTTATTTGCAAATTCATTGTCTATCTTGCCAATGGTATGCCAGACGTGAATTCTCTAAAAATGTTTGATCGGAGGTCAGATAGGGCACACGTTAAGATATTTCGTCGATAAATATCGGTACCCCTGCCCGCCGGAAACGTTAATTATTTCTTTTTACTGCGTCGCTGTTCGGTCCAGAAAACCGCGACTGATTTATAGTATCTAGTCAAAAAGTAGAATCTAGAATTCGAGAAAGAATCGGACGGATCAAATTGGGCAACGTATAATCTGGGGAATAAATATGACGCTGTTTACATTTTTTCCGCGAAGGTTATGCGACGCGGGTTTTTTTTTTTTTCCGTGTCCAAATAGTAAACTCACATTTGTAAAACGCACATGTATAGGAACAGACGTATAAACACCTACGCCTGCAGTGAAATGTACCGTCGAAAATGTACCTCGGTGTGCTCGGATTGGTTATAATGTCAGATGAATGACCATGAAATGTATATTTCCCATGTCCAATAAATTATTCGATTACGTATCCCTTGTGTAAATTTTTTCTTCTTTCATCACTGTTTACCTTTTCTCAAATGCATATACTTTCCCTTACGATATGGCTCACGCGTGTCGATAGACATCGTATGGCACGGGTCCAGATCATAACTACGGTTGGATGGAGTGAGTTGATCGTGTTCAAGAACGTTTTAGCTTTTTGGCACATGTATCTTTCGCAACGTATGGTATGTACGTCGCGGGCGGCAGCAACCAAACCAGTATACAGAAATAGAACGACCATACCTAAGGCTGTAGTGTAGTTTATTCTTTCCTCTTTCTCAGCCTCTGTACCTGCACCAGCATATAAGTTATTTCTGCTAATGAGGGATGGCCGTAGTACTACTAATCACATGCGCTCAAGAGATGGGCCAATATATCCCCGACTCGAAAATCCACTTGAAGTAGCTTTAGCTAGATTAGCGATAAATTTATGATCAACTAATCGCGGGCCCGTAAATTGGGCTAAAAATAATTAAGGAGTAGCCAGCTTCATTCCGTAAAGTCAGATTCGGTAAAATATTGTGTTTATATGTAAAGGAGGTTGGTGTAGGCGATTAATCGCCAGATTCTTATGACCTGAATCAGTGAATCACCGGAAAGCTGTCCGAAGAAGAAGATTTACGGAAAGCCTTAGCCGCGTTTCGGCGTTTCCTTCTGACAAAGAGTATTCCTATAGGTTTTCATTGGCACAACGTTAGAGCAATCGTTTCCCGAAATCTACTTAGCCGTGCAGTTTTTTGGTGCAGAGCTACGAGCCATGAGGGTAATCCGTGCGTGGAATTAGTTTTTCGTACGTTTTGGATTAACTCCAGGGACTTGACTACTTCGGTGTAGTTATATCAACGTTGAACTAAGCCGGCAGTAAGTTTCACCCGCTTTAAGATTTTCTACGAATTTAACAGTCGCGTCATATACGTATCTATACCGCTTTTCGTCATTAAACTTTATTCCCCCCACCGTGGTTTCTCGTCGACGTTGAGGTGGTGTGCACCACATCGTCGCTTTAAATGTCGTTGCTCCAAGTTCGTTGCCACAGTCGTCGGCCGTTTAGTGACGAGTAAACTGAACAAGACTCCAGTATAAGAAGAAACTCGAGGAAATCAGTCGACTTCGTAGTTCACTGTCGTCGGTCCATTCCAAAACCCGATAATCTCAGTTTTCTTCAATTCCCAACACCGTTCGGTGAACTGACTTCATATTCTCTGCCTGAACACTGTCTCAAAGTATTCGCAAAAGCTTCAACATGATTTTACTATTCGACGTCGAGGAGGAGGTGTTTTATGTGGTCTGTCCAAAGGACAGCGACAAGTACGTGATTGTATTCAAGATTTAAGGGAGCAGGAAGTGCGTGGTGGTGATCATCCGGCGTTGCTCACCACTTCGCAGGGAGTTCGTTGGTTAATTAACACTCCCGTGGTCAGCAGGGTGGATTTGTCCACAAAGCTTAATGTCTCTTAATTTCCTGTTGAAGTCGTGGTGGTATAAAACGAGAGGACATTCTGCACAGTGAGTGGATTTTCGAAGCTGGAGAAGTCTGTCCGAATGACATGACTGGCATGATTATGCAATATTGATTTAAATTGCGCTCAGCACAGCTGTACGCCTAGCAATTGCCACTGATCGTTGAATATTGAAGCTGATTTATACAAGAGAGAATCGTGATAGTTGTGGCTTATGTGGCACGACTGTACAGTTACTAGAGGTTAATTCAGGACCTTGGAAAACAGAAAGGATCTGCACGAGCGCAAGTGCCAGAATCTGTGGTAAAGAAGAGACATGAAGATAATTTTACTCGTCGAAATACCAAGGAGGAAGTATTTCGCGTGATTCGGTCAAAGTCCAGCTTACAGTACATACGTGATCTTATTCAAAATTTAGACCTGCCGGACGTGCGCAGTTGCTACTTTCCGGGATAATCCCCTTCGGGAAGTTACTCAATTAATTAACCCTTCCTGAGAGGCTCGAGTTTTCGGGGCCATGTGAGTCCTCCGGGTGTCGTCCGGGCCAGATGATGACCCTAGGACGATTTCCGGTCCTCGATGAGAAAGGACGAGAATTGATGGCGGTCACGAGACACGTCCTTGTACCAAATGGTTGATAATCGCTCCATTGGAATGAGGGTTCATAAACGACACCTTATAATTTTTTTGGGGGGAGGTTTTGTCCGAAAAATTGTGAAGGAGTAACACCTTTCCTTTGCACCCAATTCAACTACGTACTGAGATGCGATACGCCACGTTACATAACGCGGTGAAGAGTGACGCGTCGCGGCATTGACAATAATCATCGTATTACCTGAGCCGGACATAATTATCATCATAAAATGTGAACGCTGGTACGAGTTTCGCGTTACATTGATGACCCAGTCGTCCTCGGGTCGTCTTTGGATCAGCAGCGCTCCTTCGTCCGCTCAGTTTCATTTCCCAGTGGTACTTTCGCTTTCGGTCTGACATACGCGTATGCATATAAGCGTGAGCGAGATAAGCGAAAATCCGAAAATAGAGTTTCTTCGTACTGACTGCTTGCCTGCCGCAGCCGCGTTGTGCGTTGTGGGTTGCTGGTGCAGTCGATGCACCAGAGTCGAGACCAACCGCGGTATAACCAGCTGCTGCAGTCTTTCGGCTGGAGTCGGTCTTGTTGTATGGCGTCGCGGCGCCGCCCTTCATCGTGCGAGATAGATTTTTTTCTGCTGCGGAGATGACGGGCTCGTTAACGTCGCTGTTGGACTAATTTTTTTTTTCTTCCACTCATATTGTAAGGGAATATTTTTACCTCTTAGTAAAGAGCTGCACAGGGAACGTGTGTTTCTCTTAACTAAGAAAAGAAAATGGAACTGTCATCCCTCCTCGGCAATGTTCTTCAGGGTTTTATTCAATCTCGATTCGTTTCAGCGAAAAGAAAATTGCGGCGCGAATTCTTGAGATATTATGTTAACGAAAGAGAGGAACTGCTGCTCGAGGATCAAGACAATAGCAGAGTTTAAAACCCGGACAGTTACGGCTGTCAAAAAATCGCAGGGAGCAAAATATCGAAAAGCTTGATCTGATAATCGAATTTTGCTCGATGAAATATTGTTCTTGATTGAAGAAAATATATATAATGGACGATACGACGACGATGACGAAAAATACGACTAAGCTATCCAACGGACAGATCGACGCTGATATAAAAATGATTGCGAATCGGATAAACGTTTTGAATATATTTCACGGAAATAACATCGCCCGGGTACGGGACAAGCTCGAGAAATTACCCATCAAGCTCACACTCGGAAATATTGGGATACTTACTCTTTCTCTCGCCACTACGATGCCGAGAGCCTTCACTCACATTATCGTCTATCCGATTTTCAGATTGGTCTTTGGCACCCTTTATCCGGCCTACGCATCCTACAAGGCTGTGCGGACGAAGAACGTCAAAGAATACGTAAGTCGTGAAAAAAATCTTATCCTCTCTATCACACTTTTTGCTTCACTCCTTCGAAATCAATCATTCGATTACTGTTGTCACATTGCAGTTCTAAATTTCTTGTGCATCTCTTGTCGCGATTTTTGATTGATTTTGTAATTGGACTTCCAGATTTGTCTTCAATTCATTTGCAGTGAAATTCAATGGCAATATTTTCAAAAATTCAAAGATTTTTAGTCCCTTCGACGAAAATTTTCAGACTTTTCAGCTTTTTCATGGGAAGAAATTTTGATTCTTTGATTATAGGTGAAATGGATGATGTATTGGATAGTGTTTGCACTGTTCACGTGCGCCGAGACCTTTACCGACGTCTTCCTCAGCTTCTGGTAAGAAAAATGAACAATTAAAACCGGGTATATTAAAGCTGGTGTCGATGTACGCTTTTCAAATATATACCTATGTAGTACAAAGCTGTATCTATATTTGCTGAATTTTTGGTGCCGTGATTTGAACCGGGGAACTTTTATGGTACCGTGTAAAATTTCTGAAGGGGGCAATAAACTTTTCTCTTCTCTTTTTCTTTCCTTCCTATATAAGCTATATTCTCTCTTGTTCAAAGCT
This sequence comes from Macrophya alboannulata, assembly GCA_949628255.1. Lineage (NCBI taxonomy): Eukaryota > Metazoa > Arthropoda > Insecta > Hymenoptera > Tenthredinidae > Macrophya > Macrophya alboannulata. The sequence continues at coordinate 24,580,937 of OX451209.1, read as the reverse complement.
TCACGGGGAATACCGACAGTCTAATTTCGGCCAGGATAGATATCGGCTTACGTCGTGCACTTTGCAGGATGCCGTCAGCTCTCGTTCCAACTTATTTATGATTTTATTTATTTATTTTTTTTCTTGTCTTCATGCTCGAGGTATTATTACCAAAAGACAAAAATTGAGAGAAAGAGAAGAGAGAGAAGAGAGAAAGATAAATCTATCAAATCATCGATCATAAAAGGGACGATTTCCTCGATCCATGTTAATCGATTATTATTCTGGGCTTCGCGAAGGTTTCCCTTTTACTACGAGATAAAAATCATCTTGGTTCTCTGGCTACTAAGTCCAGCGACAAAAGGGTCCAGCATTTTGTACCGTCGATTTGTCCACCCTGCTCTGAGCCGTCGTGAGGCTGAAATTGATGAGGCTTTAGCTCGCGCTACTGAACAGGGATACACAGCTGTCTTACACCTCGGATCAAGAGGTGTTAACTACGCCACCACCGTTCTTATGCAAACTGCAATCAAGGTGAGTTTACACTTTGCTCGAAATCTCTTAGAAGTCCTTTTCACCATCTCAATCAAATAACAGACGCCCAAGGATCGGTGAAAGAATAAAATATTCGTCATCATCTCAGGGGTTGAATCATTTTTGCCAAAGTTATTTTTTGGTTTTTATCTGTCTTCCTTTCGACTCACGTTTTTCATCGCTTTGGCAAATAATGTTAGATTTTTGTTTGAAGCTATTTTGATTATTTGCTCATCACTGTGACTATTATTATTATTGCTTATGACTAACTTATTAATGATTATATTTATTTTCTCCGCTCGTTCCGCCTCGCCCTTTTTTTTTTTAAATCCTTTAATTTGATCCCAACTCAACCTTAATCATTGAAATATCGTGCAACCACACGCACTAACCGATAAAATCATTACCTAATACCTATAATCACCCTAAAATCCGGCGTTACATTCTAACGACAGAATTTTCACAACGTGGTAACCATCTCACCGACTACCGTCCCTGCAACCAGCCAATCAGAATCGGCGATTTCTAGCTTAGTCAACCCCAGAACATCGACGGAGATAACGACGAGAGACAGTCCAGATTCACCCCGTACACCAAGAAGGCGAACTAGAAGTGACCCGGCGCCGGTCCAGTCGATGAATATCACGAATTACGATTCTTCGCCGAATAGTTTCGACGAAACTGAGGATATTAACGAGATATCAACCGATGACGAGGATGTCGTGTTTGAACCGGAACGGGAGTTCAAAAATCGGGTTGATAAATCTAGAAAGGAAAAAGTTATCACTACGAGAATGGAGACTCGGGCTAAGACGAGGATACGTAGAGACAAGCAAAAATCGATTTTGCAGTCTATAGAAACAGAATTCAGCGACGAGATTGACCTTGATTAATACGATTTCGTTCGGTAAAACCGATTGACGAGATTTAAAGACTGGACTCTACTATCTTTAACCTGTTTTTTCTACTTTTTTTTTTCTAACAGTGTAGGAAACTAAATCCTTTGTATTCGGAAATCAGACGTATAAGGTGGTTGTGGTGCAATTCTCCCGATTTTCACAATTTGTTATATATCTTTTTTTTTCTTCTGCTTTTTCATCATTTTTTTCCATTTTTTCATTTTTTATTTCGTATCAGATTGTGGTTTTTCTTTTACGCAGATATACAGACAGTTTCGGTCAGATTTAGAATGAGATTAATCGTTTTGTAAACGTAGCTCGAATTTAACCATCGCTTCGCGGTATCCCGTCACTGCCCCGTTTCTGCAGAACCAATATTTGAGACCTCGTTATTGCTAATTAGTAATCACGTGCCAATTAACACTAGATGTTGGTAATAAATCGCCCTCCCTGACTTCGAGTTACGCAACCTTGTACCAGAACTGACATATCGACTGTTTTTCCTTTTGGTTTAGGACAAAAAAAAAGAAAAAATCATTAAAAAAAAACCGTAGTCATCTAATTATGTTAATATTTAAACTTTTGCAAACTATATATTTATCTATGATACAGTAGTTTTATTAAACTCGGGGAAATTGATCGTCAATAATTTCACGTGGTCATTGCTGTCCGTCAGAAAAGGAAAGGGAAAAAAAAAAGAATTTTTACAGACGGTTTTTGGCTCGAGGGAATTAAATTCTAGCAATTTGACGTTGCAAAAAAAAAAAAAACCTAAAAAAAAAAAAACACGAGAGACGGATTCATTCAAAGGTTTTTGTATTCCAAGTTCCACGGTTTTTAAGCCAAAAAGCAACATCCTGTAGGTTGACGAAGCTTTTTTATATTTTTATCGCGCGGGTAAATTGGAAGCTGTTTTTTCCACGATCGACGTCGAGGCGTCGCGGTCGAGTTTCTAATTACTTTTTTTGTTTTCTCTATAAAACCTATACATGTATACAAAATCTCGTCAACTATGCTACGTAATAGTTCTCACGATCGAATAAACCAAATCATCGATTATTATAATATTGACGAAACAAATTTTCAACGATCGATATTCAATTTTGTTTCTAACGATTTCTCACAGTTTTCCGATTCATCGGGTGACTGTTTTTTTTTCTAATCTTTTGAATTTTTTTGTTTCTCGAAAAAACTGCTCAAAACGACTGAGAAACTGATAAAATTGACAATCAATTTCGACGATGATATCTTATACCTATATAAACAACGTGATCGGATTTTTCAGAGCGATTCCGATTTTGAGAGCAATAAAACCATTCAGTTACCAATAGGTTTCCTTTTTAGTTTTTTTTTTTATATACTTTTTTTTTTTTTTCTCTCAGAGTTTTGAGGAAATTTTTCGTAGGTTTTGGACTTTGTGTTTCCCCCAACCTCTACACGTATTTGCCATACTTCTGTTTGATTTTGTTTAGAAACTAATAGACGTATAATAATATATAAAATTCGAGTAATATATACTTAGTTCTTTTTGTTTTTCTAGTTTATTTTTTATTTTTTTTTTTCAATATTTGAAGGGTATATATATAGTACAATCTACGCCCCTCTATATAATACATAATAACTAGTTGAAAAAAAAATGACAAAAAAATTAAAAAATTATTAAAAAAATTTTTTATTTAGAAAAAAAAAAAACAAAAAAAAAAAAAAATTAAGACTGTGTGATATATTGATATTCTATAAGTTAACGAGTGTAAGAGTGAGAGAGAGAGAGATTTATTAAGTACGGTGCCTTCGAAGAAATATATATATACATACATATTATATGATGTAACGATCATTGATAGGAAAAAAATCTTTAATTTATATTTATTTTACTTTTTTTCTTTACCAACATTTACATATCGGAGGATATCACAATTATTACCATATATGTTATGATCAACTTCTTTATAAACGTAAATGTAGTAAGCGTTTTTAATTTTCGCGCTAAAAAATCCTCCAAGTATCATTAAAGTATAGGTATACATGTAATACGCACATATAGATGATAAGTTGTTTTTATATATAATATCCAATACTATAATCCAAAGAATATCGAAAAGAATTGAAAGTTTTTAAATAAAATGAAACAAAAAAAAAAACATTATTTTAACCCATATTTTTATCTACGTGTTTATCCCCTAATTTTGTATTTCCTGTTAGTTCTTTAATTTCTTATCTTTAGATACCTGTTTTCCCAACTTACATCGCTTTGACGTTAATTCATCACATTTAGCTACCTACTACGTATCGGTGGATACTTAATAAAATTGCAATACTGCAGCTTTGCTCAGATCTAATTAACGTTGGCTGTTCTCACGCGTTTATAATACGTATAAAATTACTAAATTCAATAATAAAACAACACCAGAGCTATAATCCGCTGTATTGGCATTAGCATAGATTTACCATCACATTGATAATAATATTAAAAAAAAAAGATTCTAAAAAAAAAGGAACCAAAAGTGCTTCGTAGGAATTAGCTGCTACCGCAAAATCGTCGTAGAAATACGAGAAAAAAAAAAATGCAATAATAGGATCCTGCACTGGTGACGGCAGATAACACATTAACCCTTTTTCGTCGGTAAGATTACGTTATTTGTTATTATTTTTCCTCCCCTTCTTCTTCTTTTTCTTCTCATTTTATTTCTCCCAAAAGACAAAAAAGCCTCTAGGTACCAACGGGGCCCGAAATACTAAAAATAATTATTTTCAGGGAGGTGGTGGCCTCGTACAACAGCTTAAGAAAAGCTACAGCCTTAGCGACCTCACAGGCGACAAAGAAGACGAAAATCGAAACACGCCTGATACGCGAGACGAGATAGATATGCAAGGTTCGTCTAATTGCCGTTAAAAAAAATATATTTTTTGTAAAATTTCTCTTTTCCCTAAGATTTTAACAGACTGAAAAAAAAAAAAATCCTTACAGTAGAACCTCGCCGCAGAGAGAATGTCGGTAGAAGAGGGTACAGCCCACGCCGGACTCAGTCAGGCAGCAATCGTGTCGAAATGTACTTTTCCGAGGTTGACGTCGACGTCAGACAGCCGAGGCCTCGGGAACCCATAGCTAGTTTATCGTACGTGTTATAAAAATTGATAAAAGATAACATATCGTTTGCAAAAAGATAGTTTTTTCCCCCATTTTTTTTTTTATCTTTTAGAGCCTGGAAATAACAGGAAATCGATTTCCGGATGAATTTTTAATTCTTCGGGACGAAATTGTAACCCGAATTTTAAATTTCTCCAATTTCTTTATTTTCCAGTAATATTAGGTCCTCCGACGATATTTCGAGCGGGTACAGCAGCGGCGAAGCACTTCATCCAACCCGCGCTGGTTCCCAAGTTGAGCCGTTGGTCAGGACATCGAGTGTTGGCGCAAGAACTCGCCCAAAGCCTCGATCTACTGTCAAAAAGGCGCCCGAGGTTAGTACGAAAAAAAATTAAGAGCAAGGGCTCGGAGAGTTGTCATTTAATTTTTTTCTCAAAATTGGAAACTGATTTTTGTCTATATTCATATCGCCATACATCTATTCTTTCTATTTTGTGAAACAATAATTTGCGGAGCTGATTAATTTGTCTACAAAAAATCGACGTCACTTTTCCCCGATTTGGTAACCCTTTTGAAACTTTATTTTTGGTTTCAATTATCAGTTTAATTATTTATTTGTCGTAAATTTAAAGGACAGTGGCGAAGAGACGAGCGACGTTGAGCTTCCGTATTATCCTAGAGTTCCTTTTCCCATGTCTCAAGCCTTCCTTTCAGCCGAACAGGCCCTTCAATTTTTATTAACACTTTCGCAAAATAATTCTGGTCCGCGCGGTGCGGAATATAATTCTCCGATTGGGGGGCTGGAGAATATTTTTCGTATGCAAGAGTTTTCGAAAAACTCTAAAACCGCTACCTACGTAAATGAGGATCGCGATGATTTCGAAGAAGTTAACAACCGCGAGGACAGATCCACCTCCAAAGAATCGAGCCCCGAATTTTTAGACTCAATTTCAGACGCGGAACATTTTCTGCAAGCTCGATTGCAAATCGGTGTTGAAATCGAAGAAATCGCCGAAGATAAATCGCCGAGTTGTTCTAACAAAGTTTCTGAATCATTTACGGATTCCGTCAAAGAATTAGAGGCCAGTCTAAAATCAAAACAACTAAAATCAGCGAGCGAATCCGAACGCCCGAATAAATCCCCGGACGATAATAATTCCTCGGGTAAAAAAATCGACGTAGAAAAATTAACGAGCGAAATTTGCCAGAGTAAATTCGACGAATTAAAACAGCTAATAAGCAGCGCGCAGAAAGCTGTCTCGAACATCATTTCAACCGAGGATAGCAAAGAGCCTTCGGAATTGGCGATTCGCGAAAGATTTAGCAGCGTTGAAAATGAGGGTGAAAAAAATTCTGACAACGGCATGACGAACGGGAATAATTATTGTCTAGAAATACCGCGTACTCCGGTTATTTCTAGAAGTAATTCTGACAGCTGTAGCGACAGGGCAGGTAAATACAATAAGAAACCGGCGCCAAAAGTACCGGGTACAAAGAGCCAAGACGATTTGGACGATACTGCGTCTCAGAAGGCGTTCAAGGCTACTTTAGTCATTAAAACCGGGACTGTTAAGACTGTGACGAACGTTGACACGTCAAAAGACGTTTTTGTATCTCACAGCTCTCCGAAGGGTAAGAGGAAACGGTCTAAAGCCGCGAAGACCAAGGAGGGATTCTCGAAGCTCTTGACTATACCGAAGAGCATTTTTCATACCGCTTTTCACCACAAAGATGATGACTCGAATTTTTCTAATCGATCTAGAGAGAGTAGTTCTAGTAGAACGGGGTCCAGGTCGCGATCTGTTAGTCTCAGCTCGCGGGATGAATATTCGGACGCTAATTATGACCGAGGGGCTTCAACTTCAGGTAATAAAGATGTGGATATTGAAACTACGCTGATAAAAGCTGCCGCTTTGGACTCCAAGGCCGATACTTACATCGATCTTAGATCAAACAGCATCGATAATTATACTTCGGAAGATTCCAAGAGCGAGGATCTTGATAAGACTGTATACGAGAGGGAAGAATACGAAGAAAAAAAAAATCGCGGAGAAAGTAGTGAAGAATTAAACCGCGAAAGTGAGAAAAAATTGAAGGGGGTCAAGCCTGTTATTGCTATTAGACAATTGTCACATTCGCCTAGTCGTGGAGCGAGAAAATCTCCTTAACACGAAAAAAAAACAAAAAAAAAACAATAGAAATCTGAAATTTTTTTCCCTCTAAGCTTGTTAACTGTTTCCTTTTTTTCCTGTACGTACATACCTACGTCTGTCTCTCTGTGAACGCCTGACTATCGCTATGGAAAAATTGTGGAAGAGAGAAGAATCGTTACATTTGAAACACGTATGAGATTGCAGAATATATTGTTCTTCAGACTAACGATCATTGCCGTTGAAGTAAAATAATAACCGCAAAAAAAAAAAAAAGTGTAGAAACAAGAAAAAAAAAACCAAAGATTAATTCACTTCACCCGATTTAAAATTTAAATCCCAGTTTGCGATCCTATGTTAGTTTTGCAGTACATTAAAAAAAAAAAAAAAGCGTACAAAAAACACTGCCTGATGTTTCTTGTGTAGTTCATTCATTTGTTCTTTTCAGACCACGTCGTGAAATTTTTTGTGATTAATTATAGAAGATTTTGATCAATTTTTTTATTTTATTTTTTTCCTTACGATTAATGAGTTTCATGCGGTTGAAAAAAAAAAGTAATTTCAATATATGTTTCATGTCACTTGATGTATTTGTTGCAGGGGAGATAAAAGACAAAGACAAAGCAAAAAGAAAAAAAAAAACGAAATCGATAAAAATCAAAAAAGATAATGGAATTTGACGAATCGCGGTATTGAAATGCAGAAAATTTATATTTAACGCTTGAACAACGATTTTACAATAATTAACACGGTACCACGTAATGCCTATCTATATATTCGTGTAATAGCCTGCCTACCTATGTGCATACCTACGTGTCAGGTTTGTGTGTGTTATTAGTAGATAACATAACAGGCATTCTCGTTGCATTTTATTTATTTTTAAATAATTTTGTTTCTTTGCTATAATTGAGGAGATAATTTTGTACACTGATCTGATTCGATTCTTTGTTATTTCTATTTACAGATAACAAGCTTCGCCACTTTACCCCGCACTAAAAAGCCCAGTAAGAAAAAGGTCCAATGAAACTTGCCAGCTGCTGACCGAATCAACGAGTTGGACTGAATTCTAAAATCGTCGATAATAAATAGAACAACCAACAAGAAAAGAAAAAAAGAACAGGAACTAAGAAAAAAAAAAAAATATCAAGAATAAGATGAAAATATTGTACGATTTTAACGAGAGAACTAACTTCGCTTAATGCAAAGCTGGTAACACGTACCTAAATCAGTCTGCTGGTCAGCAGCGACCCTAAATGACGAAAAAAAAAAAAAAAAAACGTAAAAAATTATAACTACCAGCGTACCGCCGCCAAAAAGCTTCGTTTTTGCTAACTTGTATTATTCCTAATAAAAAATTTCAACGAACGAAATACGTTGAATAAAAAGAAAAAAAAAAAACGGCTTTATTACGGCTACGTCGAACAACCACGCACAGATATGATGCATTAAGAATTTATGCGACTCATAGGATTGTTTTATGATCATAATACTATGAAAATTAATTTACATTCGCCTTTTCTTTTTTTTTTTCTTTTTTTTCGACTTGAAAAGCATCAATTTTATCCACAGAAAAATGGTCCGTCGATCGAAGAGTGCTATGATCAGTAGTAAAATAAGATTTTATGATTGTTAGACATTTGATTGATCATCCCTGTATTGACGATTATTTAATTAACACATAATTATTACATAATATACTTTATTTAATGTACGTGCATCGTATACATTCAACGCATGATATTTATACATACATTTATACATATATCAATTGGTTGAATAATATTGTAATATTATTATACTTTTAAAGGGTTACGATTGATTCCTATTGTGATAAAAGTATATTAATTATCTCTACTAGGTCGTGAATTCAAATATCTATTAAATGGCAAAAAATGTTGAATTCTAGTCAATGAAAAATGTCGTAACGACAGTGACCAGTTAGTTAAACTAATACCTAAATTGTGCCACTTTTTAACTATCCATATTTTAGTTAATTATCATTGAATTAGTGCTAATTAGTTGTTACAATTGTTATACGTGCATGTCAGAGCCGGCTGATGTGAAAGAATATGTGTTACTTTGGTTTTGTAATTTTTTTTTTGTTCACACGAGAACCAGAAGCCTTTTTAAATTTATTATTACGAAATGGCATATCGAAGACGCGGCGATTCTGAATTATAGTTTTACTTGATGTACGAATTATTTCCCATCTATAATTATCTTGTCGCGTTAAGATTTTCCTAATTCTTATTGCCAAAATTTGACGCAGAGATAAATTTTTACGGATTTATGTATAAAAGAAAAGAAAAGAAAAGAAAAAACAAATCAATGAAAATAATTTTAAGAAATAAATGAAACAACTCACGGAAGTGAGAAGGATTGAAGATCCGATTCTTTAGGCGTGTAAAAAGAAATTTAATATTTGCCACAACTTTTAAGGTATCGCGAAAAATAAAGTAATACTGTAAAGAAATGAAAAGAACAAAAAAAAAAAAAAGTCTGCTGGATCGTGTAGTTTCAAAATATATAATATTGTATTATGTGTACAGATTTTGTATACCGCGACTTCGAGAGGAGATCTGTAAATTGTTTTTTTCGTATACATAATATGTATATCGCGATAATTATATAATATCTGATATGTGATTATAAGATTTTCGCATTTACGACGAAAACTAGATAACTTTATCACCGTTTACGAATAACGACGAGGCTCGTTTCGAATTATGCCTATTAATTATTATCTCCTTTTGTATTAATGTGATTGATATTTTGGTGTGATATACGATAATTGAGCGAAGGTGCAGAATGTAAACGGTTGATGTGAAATTTTGAAATATGGTTATGAGTTCGTGATGAACAAGCGCGTAATATACTACGGCACATCATATCGCTGATTAGATGATTTATTTACTAATGTTGATTACATTTTTCATATAGTTTATCCTAGTACGAATTTAGTGTAATAAAATTGTATCGATTTTTTATTAGATAATATAGTACGTCGTTTAGTTAGTTTTAGGGCTTGGAAAGCTAACCATCAGCGTAACTATTAGCTATCGCAAGAACGCTTCATGGTCGAAACGAGTCGACGTAATATCATCGACGTAGCTCGTTGAAACGAGAGTAAATTCATTGATTGATTGATCGTTTGAGCATTCCCTTACCGAAATTATTAATTTTTCATTTGAAAAATACATTGAAAAGCTCAATCTATAAAATTTATAACGAATAAAAAAAAACTATTCAAGTACTATATTTAAACGTTACGCGTATTTATAACGCTTGTTTAATAATCTATTACTAAATAGAATTAAATTGTAATTTTTAAGAAGTATAATTATTCATTATTAAAAAAAATTACCCTGGAATTTATCGATTTGTCGATATTATAAATAATTACATACACCGCGGGTGCTGTAAAATTTTTAATTCGTTTTATACGTGTCGTTATTCAAATTTAGCCAATTTAATAAACACTAATAACCGAAAGAAAAATTTTATATCGTATCGTATGTCATACGAAAATCATATTGCGGCTGTAGCTGAAGAGTATTAAGTGTGCGGTCTTAATTGTATCGATAAAAAATACGCCTAGATAAAACATCAACATTTTATTTCGACAGATTTGTAGCTAAACAATTAATAATCATTATTCAATAAAGACAGTGCTACTGTTACTAAAATTACTCAGTTTCGTAAGAATTATTCAAAACCCTCAACTCCATACTATAATTTTGAATTAAATACATTTGTTACGTCTATTCATATTCATATCAGATTCCTTTCTCAAATATTCAATCATTACCCCGTAAAAAAATAAGAAACTCACTTTCATAGTGTAGTGTTATTTGTTCATCGATTTTTGCGCCTTGTTTCTGCTCAAGCGGCAACCAAAGACGCATAAACGGCACGAGATACTGCACTAGCTTTACGGAGTTGCGCATCAAGCATTTAGCATAGCAACGAATGTTCAACGATTAGATTATTTACAAATGGCGTCGGAGCAGTGGTTGAAGTTGTTACAAGAGGCTAAAAAAACGGCAATTATTCAGGATGGTAAGAGCGACACGTTTCAACTCCAATAAAATATTTATTTCGATATTTCCGTGAATATAATAACGACAATGTCTCCCGAATTAAATCGTCGATTCTTACCTCTTCTGACACGTGTGTCTTACACTAACCACCAAATGTCAGCAACGTCAGTAATATCGATCGGAATTAAATCGCATTTTAAATTTAGGGAAAAGAAAAGTTCACTTCCTTATGGAAGATGGCAAAGAGATGGTCGAGGAATACCACCTGGACACTAATGTTTTAATGCGAAGAGCCTGGAGGGAAAAGGGAAAGTTAGGACAAGATATTGGATGGGTCGTTGAGGTTGGGGATCCGGAGCCAAAAGTGCAAGACAATTTAGAGATTTCTGGGATCAGAGAGAGCTCAAATGCTGTGCGCAAGCATTATTTTCCACCTCACATGATTATAACTTGATAATTTTCTTTCACAAATTCCTAAATATTCTATACATTAATATTTTAGCCGATCATTTCAAGGAGAATAACAAAAGTATCTTTAGAATGGAGAATAAGAAATTTACCCTACCCCAAAGAGGTGTATTCCGTAACTGCGGAGGACGATGGAACGATAACTGTTCGAACGAGTAACAAAAAGTATTTTAAAAAGATATCAGTTCCAGATTTAGAAAGAGTTGGGTTAAAGCCAGAACCGGAAAGATTATCTTTCACACATCAGTTCAACACATTAATTATCACGGTAATAGGGAATGAGAGCAACGCAATGATTTAAGTTTAATTCGTTAATTGTTTTTTCTTATTATCATATTCTTTCAGTATAAGAAACCGCCTCTGCTTATCGAGTTGGAGAAAAAAATTTTGCAGGAAATCATGCAGCTGCAAACTAGGAAGGAGGGTGATGTCCAGTGTCCTACAAGCTGAATAAATTTGGGAAAGGGAATGAATACATAAACTGAATAAAAACTAAGAGAGAAGAATTCTATGATTTAATTATTAACAATGATCGATCGAATGATAATAAAAGACTTACATTACTTCTATTTATTATATTTTTGTAGAAAATTTAATGTTATCTCTTGTGAATGCATAAAGTTTCGCTTCAGGTTTGAATTTTGAATGATAAATATAATGATTCGGCGCCACTGCGCGATAATCGAGACGAGAAAAGTCGAAAATCGTTTCGCGTCACGCCACACGTTAGCCAGTTAGTCTGTCTGTGTGTACATACAAACTTGTGTGACTGTGTGTATTATTTTGGTGATGTGATGCGATTTATTAAGTGAAAATAAAAAAAACCATTTATCGCCGTCAGTTGTATACTACAGTCATGTCGAGATCTATACCTGAAAAGTAAGTATCCCTCAATATATTATCAATTAATTATATCAGTTTGATGAAGTTTTTATGGCTACGTGCGGATGTTTATTGAAAGAAAATGGAGGTCATAGATTTTATTGAGGTTATGTTATCGTGCCGCTATTTCCCGGCAATTATACGCTGTTATCTTCTCTCTAAAAAATAAATAAATAATAATCATTGATCGAGTGTAGTGTAAGAGGTTAGATCACGGATAGGCAGGAGATTATTATTGAGAAGCATAACGGTAGTTGAAACGGGAGCGTAAACTGAACGGGCGTCTGTATTACCGACCGTATTTCAGACGGTTTTAATAAACGTCTACAGATGTCGACAGTGAACGTAAACACTTGTTCGCTCAGCCACGTGGTAAAAAAATTCACGGGAATCCCCGGGAGATTTGTAAACTTTTGAAAGATCCTTTCTATCGCTAGGATTAGAAGAAAGTGAAAGAAGACAAAAAAAACTTTCTCGCATAAGCATACAATGATTAAAATTTGTAAATAATATAACGAAATACATTAGAGAGTTGTTTGTTTGCGTTTTTTTTTTCTTTCATTTTCCATTCTTCATTTATATAGCCCGGGACACCGCACCTTTCTGTTGAATATTCGACTGTACGTACATGTTCACCATACGCGTTTTTTATATTATATCTATACTCGCCTATACTGAAAAGATTAAGAACGCATTTTTGATTTATTTACAGATGGTTGCCGTACAAGGCGTACGGAGACGTTATTAAAGGGACTAAGATAGTCGCGTTCAAAGTACCCCTGAAGGAGGTGAGTGAGATACCTAGATGAATAACCTAAGTATATAACAATGAAAGGGCACTGTAGGGGGGGAAGGGGGGGTTGAAATAAATGAAGAAATCGATAAATATACGGCTGATGTGTGTAAAATAAAAATACGAAAAGATGGACGTACGTAGGTACCTACGTTGAGAGTTGAATGTTGAACACTGAAATATTGAATTATAGCGCATAACCGAAAATACTGCTGGTCCCGGCGTCGGTCTTTTTCATCTGCGACCCCCGCCGTGCCGACCTCGGCGCCGGATTCAACGAATCGTAAACCACCAAAAGTGCGTTAATGTTGTCACGATTCTTCCGCTTGATTTACGCGTTTCCGATGCCCCATCGTTCGGGCCAAACCACCTCCGCCCTCTCGGTTTTCTCCCCCTCCCCCATCCCTCCCTCTTTGCCCTACGCCCTTAGTCCTTATTTTCGGTGCCTGACTCGCGAGGCAACAGGTACCTATACCAACCGAGAAGGAGACGACGGGGATGCCACTGACCCCTGTCGTTTTATCGCGTAGCTATTCATTTGAGAGGATTTAATAAGAAAGTCGACTATTTTATGCGAAATTTACATACGAAGAGCGGTCAAGAAGGAATGGATGATAACCGATAGTGCGGCAATGCCACTACTTTATAAGATAAAGCATTTCGTCACTTATTATAGTGTGCATGTATGTATTTAGTACGTAGGTATTGACATTACGTTCGATTCGATATATAAAAGTTGTGTTTTACAATCACTTCGTGGTGATGATATTCTCGAATTAAGATACTTCCTTCCATTAACTCTCTTCTATTTCCGGTTTACTATATATATATACTCTGTGGCTTATGACCATCTTTAATCTTATCGTCGTCATATATGTATATACATATATATATACGATTTGGAGATGATTATTTTTTAAGTAACACTTCGACGATTTTAGTTTCGGAATTATCGATATAACGGTGTCACCGTTGTTGAAACAACAATTTTTTTTCCCATTCGATTTCTTCCTTTCTTTTTTCCTTTTTATTCTCATCTTTTCACGCAAACTTTTCGACGGCCTGTCGACACCGGCGTCAACGTACAGTGATTTACATTGACGTAAATCACTTTTGGCGGAGTGTAGTAAGTATGGGTACAACGGCAGCCGAAGAATGATTCTTTTGTTAAATTTAGCTCGTCTCTCTCTCTCTCTCCCCTTCTCCCTCTTTCTCTTTTTCTTTCTCTCGAGGTGCTGCAGAGGTGCTCGAAAAGATACGACCGATTTAATCGTTGCAGGACGAAGCTTCTTCTTCTTCGTATATAGCCACAAGTTTTTTTTCGGTCCCTATTAACGAGGGAAAGACTCCCTGTGGTTTACCAACGGATCCCGATCTCTTCCATATTACTTTCGACGAGTATGAGAGAGTAAAACTCGAATTCATCGCACCTTGTTTTATGTAAAGCTATTGCGAACGCCGTGCCAAAATCAATTAGCGACTTGTCGACCATCCGTTTCGCAATTTAACCAGCTACGAAATCGATTCCCTATAAAGATTTGATGAAAACAAATTAAATAATGATCACTAATGAATTAATTCTGCGATGCAATGTTATGCCTAAAGAAGAAAAGTATTCCGGAAAATCACCACGGTAGGTGAAAACGGAAAAAAAAATAATAATAAAAAGACAACCGCCCTTCAACTTGCACCAAATTTGCACATGCAGGCGCACACAATTAGTAGGCATGGAGGCGAATTTTAATGAGACGCTTGGACAGGTATTGAAGCCAAGGTGAGGTATAAAAATGGTTTATGCCCTGCGAAACTCAGCACTGAGAACTCTCATCAATTAGTGTTTCCATTGGTAGAAAGAAAGTAGGTATGTACATTAGAGTGGGCCAAATAAACTGACTATATTTTTTATTCAAAAGGCCCCTTCAAAAACTTGTTCTTTATGATCAAATAACAAGCCTCGAAAAATCTGAGTTCTTAATTTTAATACAATTTAGAGGTCGCTTATCGTGATTTTCTATTTCCCATTTAAATAACATGGGAAATGTTCTTGTGGTATACTTCGATTTTTATATCTCGAGTACTGATCTACTTAGAAAGATTCTGCATAGCTACTTTTGTCAAAAATTAAACGCTCTACAAAAAAGGTCTCTTGGTCTTTCCCGATAAATCTAGCTGTTTCAAAGTTGGTTATTGGTTGTTAGATATGGTAGTTAACCATGATTAACTTGGAAACAGTTAGATTTATCGAAAAAGACCAAGAGACCTTTTTTGTAGAGCGTTCAATTTTGAACAAAAGTAGCTATGCAAAATCTTTCTAAGTAGATTAGTACTTGAGATATTAAAATTGAAGTGTGCCACAAGACCATTTCCCACGTTATTTAAATGAGAAATAGAAACTGACGATGAGCGACCTCGAAATATTAAAATTAAGAGCTCAGATTTTTCGAGGCTTGTTATTTGATCATGAAGAATAAGTTTATGTCTCGCGAATGATTATTATATTCGTTTCACTCATATACCTACCATAAAGTCAAATAATGGAAATCCTAGAGGTAAATCGAGACCTTTCCTTTAATCGCGGTTGAGTAAGACGTCACGACATTGGATAGGCGAAAGGTAGGTAGGGTATATGGTTGCGCGAGGTGTCCATGAGAAATCCCAATATTTCAATAACGACTCCGTGAGCCCAGCGTGAGCGCGATAGATCACGGAGAGAGCAGAGTTCTCCGAGAAGGGAGGACGAGGATGAGATCGGGCCTTCGGCGTTTGGAAAAGAGATGCGCATACATACATCACGCTTGTTTATAACGCGGGGGGTTTCTTCGGCCAACAATACACCAATTTGGACTCTCGATTGATATCAGATCTCCAAGTAGAGGAGTGAGACTCGCGGGCACTTTCTTCACCCTCAAATATGGTGGCTTCACCTCCCGGAGTTTCCCTCCTCATCCTCGTACTCGTCCTCATCCTCGGCCGCGTCTTCGTCGTTCCGGAATATTCTGAAGCGATCTTTATCTCTTTTCCAAAATTCTACCGAGTATCCAACGCCACTTCACCTATCCGTTAATCTTGTTCGATAGAAACTTTTTGATTTAGTGACGGTATTCACTTTAATATGTGCAACGACGTACATACGTCTCTCGGCAACAGATTTTCATTCCCATTGTGTTACACATCACGAAAGGTTTGTATATGTATGAATTAATATCGACACGTACATACATACCTACATCTGCGCAGAGTTTCACCTATAGATTATTAGACTAACCCCCCTCAGCGATCAGTGTCGGAAATATTGTGTGAGATATGAAAACGGTCGCGAGGAGGAGAAGGAGGAGGAGGTGCAGCGAGCGAATTCCCATAAATTCCTCGAGCGTAGGCAGGTATATCATTTTTAGAGAAGGTACATTCTCACAGCCTTGGTTCTCAAATTTATAGATATTTCGCGTGAGCGAGCGCGGCGACTCGAGAGGCAGGCCCACGTTTGTCCACCAAATCTGGCGTATGTCCCTTGCCCTACCTTCCTTGCATCCTATTTTCTTGTTTGTGGTACCTTGCTACGTTACGACGAAGGCGGGGAGAGCTGGGACCCAGTGGCCAAAGAAGATGAGATGAAGAAGGAAAGGAAAGAGAAGAGAAGAGAGAGGACCACATTAGCATAGACACAATGCGGCGTTCACAACTGCGTTGTACATATTTTCACAACTTGTTCGGACCCCGCGTGATCATCGTGTCGGTGTTGGGCGTCGTTAGAACGTACGAACGAACGAATGAACCAACTCTCTGCGACGACTTGTGTTGCAACTCTCGCGGATGATTATTATAGCCATAATTTCTTCCCATGAGACGTAGATTTCGTTCATTCATTTTTTTACACAATTAATTTGGATCACGATGAAGATGAAGCGGAGGAGGAGGAGGAGAAGGAGGCGTCGCGTGGCCGCGGAATCAGTCGAGGACGAGCGTTCTTTTCAATTAACTTAGCTGGCGCCCAATAGTATATATACGTCGTCGAATTCCTATGTAACGAGTAATTTTTCTCCCTTGAGCCGAGGAGAGAGACGCAAGCGTGCGGTATATAAGATAGAACGAATATAATCCGACGATTTGTCAGGCATAACGAGGATTATGATAATAATCAATTGGTTCTTAGGATCGTGGCTCCACACGACATTTATCTTGCTCGGCTCTGCGTTTATTAGGTACCTACCTACCTACCTACCTATCCCACAAACCAACCCGGGCTATATCGTAGCTGTAGTACCGAAAGGCCCACGTGGGTCCGCGAAGAAGGCCCCACCATTAAACTTTTTTTTCTATAGAAAAGACTCTGGTATCAAACGATACCAGTGAATTCCCTTCTTATCTATGTGGATAACTGTTATTATAGGAGTACTGTTAATCGTTAAGAGTCATAATTTAGGGCTTAAGTAACTCCAACGAGTCTCTTTCATTGTTGGATCGATCATACCCGCAGCAGCTGAACGAAAGGCTACTGCATTATGGTTAGTTTTTTTTTTTCCTTTTTCTTCGGTTGAGATTAATCCCCTGGGCAACATTGAGTAACATTGTACATGATGGAGCTTCGCTCAATCACACAGATCGCATATTGATCATTCGACTATCTCCTGCGGATTTAAGAGACTGTTGAGAAAGGTTTACGATCGGCAAATGAACCGGGTTCCGATATATCTGATCACTAAAGATCGCCAGTGATCGTTAAAGAGGATCTGATCCTGGGGAAAAGGGGTTGCAGCAGTCGGGACGAGCGACAAGGGGTAAACGATTAACCGACTGAACGGACTCGAAACGAGACCCACGACCGATCGCTAAAGATCAATAAATGTCACTAAAAACCTATCGACCTCAAGCCTAGCGGCGGGGATCGTGGAGATCTATGGTACTGCGAGGATACTAAATGCAGCGGATGTTGTACCTTCGCGTATATTCGAAACACGTATGGGGCGTGGAATCCCGAAATTCTTCGCTTGTAATTTGTATTTTTTTTTTTTTGGGAAGAAACAACCTTTTTATTTTATTTTGATTTTGAGAACCGAGAGAAACATTCGGCTAGTTATTTGTTACCCTGGTTTGGATTTTATCCAGCGATTTATAAGACAATTTTTTATATTTATTTTTTATTTTTCCTCTTTTGTTGAACCTGCGAAAAGTTAGAGAGTCTTTGAGACGGAGTAGTCGGAGGAGGAGGAGGATAAGGCTTGTGAGGTATATATAGGAGAGTTTCGTTTAGTGCCTATAAAACGAAGTTTTTGTACAAACCGTTTAATTTCACTTTCTTATCTTTATTCTGCTGCTCGGCATTACCTGGTACAATAATCCTTAAAAATTTATTTCTATACTATTCAAAAGATATGGGGAACAGGTTTTTTTTAACGGACATAAAACGAAAAAAAAAAAAGAAGAAGATCTTCACATCATTTCTTATTTCGGTAGTAAATTATCAGCTTAATCATTGCTAAAACATAAACATCTCTTGTTCCTTTTTTTTTTTTTGACTTAAAACTTTTTTTTAACCACCGATAAAACGAATTTACTACCGATAACCGAAGATCACTTATCGATGAAAATCAAAAAAAAAAGAAGCTACAAATTTGGTATTAAAAATCAATAAAATTATCTATCGATTTACAACTTTGACAAAACGATAAAACTTCTCAACCGCGTATTCCAGATCTTCGTAATCAAACAGTTACGAAATTTGTGCAAAGGACACAAAGCCCTGTAATCGAGTGTTTGCCTATGGGCGCCTCAAGGCTGTAATTTAAAACTTGAATTCATATTCATCGCACACTTGTCAGGCCGTACTAATAGCCGACTAATAGTTACCTCCGAGCCGTTTCTTTCACCGCTAAACATTATCGCTGTAACCACAAAAACAGACGTTTATTACATCAGACTTAATTTTCCCCAGTTTGAAAAAATATTTTTTTTTTTTTTTTTACT
Organism: Macrophya alboannulata; assembly: GCA_949628255.1. Classification (NCBI taxonomy): domain Eukaryota; kingdom Metazoa; phylum Arthropoda; class Insecta; order Hymenoptera; family Tenthredinidae; genus Macrophya; species Macrophya alboannulata. The sequence goes on along the minus strand of OX451209.1, from coordinate 24,562,143 downwards.
TGTGCAACTATTAATAAAACGAAAGCTAAATTTACAACCATTTCGTCCTTGATCACAGGACATGATTTCTCGGTTCTATCCGAAGGGATAAATCGAAGCCCTCCCTGCTTCGAGGACGTCCTCCCTTCCTGCTCGCCATCTCCTAGCATTAAATGCGATAAAAATATTCGGACACCCATGAAGTCCTGCAGGTCCGAGTAGTCGATAGTCCGGAGTAGGACGAACGACGGACACGGGGCCTCGCGCGATATACTCGGTACGAGGCCCACGGGCCCGTCTAAACTTTTCGTTTAATTACACGAATCGGTCGATAAATCAAACTGGCGCGGATGTTTGAGGTCACATCGAACGACCCCGACGCTTGCTTCGATAATTATACCTTTAAGGTTTGAAGTCCCAGAGATGGCTGTATATCTATATCTATATACCTATATACACGCGTGTAATATATCTGTACAAACACACACATGCACCGCACGTATCACATTTACCCGTATATATGCATATGTGTACGGTATGTGCTGCAAGTACCTCCAGGATAGTTGTTGTAATGTAGTTATGTCCCTTATACCGTCCATGAGCTTGAGCTTATGGAAGTGTAACGGTTCATGATGTCCGTATCCATGCAGCTACGTAAATCAAACTATACGCATCCCGGGTAATTGCGGATAAAGCAAACAGTCGTACAGCGTCCGCCCGCTTACCTTTAATTACCCGTGTAATCGGGTAATTAATTTCGGTATTTTTACACGGTGCTATGGAGAGGTTGTACTGTAACTTATTACAGTCTCTGGAGTTACTTGGAAACGATTATAGTTCTCGAATCGCTGTTTCACTTCGCGTGCGGACGAACTGTCGTTATTCCGGATTACTTTTGAAAAAAAGTAAGTGTCATCCTGGTATCGAAATCTCGTCAAGTGTTCGAAATAAATTGAATAACGCTAATGATGAGAATGTGCATCGTGTCATCATAGCTTTGGGAAGTATAGTGTAGGTACAAAATGTTAGGGGGTCGATACGATTACTGAAAGAAATCGCACTCTGCATGGTGAAAAAGAAAAAAAAGGAAAAAAAAAAGTAGAAGAGGAAGAGAGAAGAGTAAAAGAAAAACGCAACATTGCGAGGTGGAGAAGACGCTTCGAGGATGGCCAGTGTAACCGAGAACTTTTCTCGATAGAGATCTGAACGTTCTCTCAAGCCTGGGGGTTGAAATACAGATATCACCCACGTCGAGAGGTGATCCATCCTTCCTCGAGGCCGACTGTCCGTCGAGTGGCATCCTCGCATTAATATTCCTTTCGTGCAGAAATAAACCCTGCACCAACAACCAAAGTTAGGACCCCGATGGGTCAGAGCTACTCGATCTGCTCGCTGAAGTATCTCAGCTCTTTTTTTTTCACTAAAAAATCCGTTATAATACTGGATTCCATAGTTCGCTAGCTGATACACAAATTACTTAATTGCGTTGAATAATTGATGTGGTTGCTTCGCTTCGCTTCTATTTTATTTATTTTGAACCTTTTTTTTTTATGGAAATTCTTGCGATCCTCGCGAGACCATCTAGGGATTTCAAGGGCCAGGATGAACGCCTCAAGAAAAGTACTCCCCACGGAGGGACATCGCGGCGTTGTCGGGACAGCAGCGAAGGGGCTTGGGAAAAGATTCCCGTATAGCCGGAGGAGAGAGAGGGTGGAGTAGGTACGGCGTGCATTCCAGGGTTATCATAACGGAATTAATCAGACAGGTTGCCGGGAGGTTCGGGCTTGTAGCTTGTTCACCGATCTTGCGATGCCATGTAAACTCAGTGACTTTCCCTGAGGAAGAACCGCGCCGTACCGCAACATTTTAAGATCATGCCCCATATAGTTCTTCCGGTTTGCTTTACGACCTCAAAACACACCGAACATGATTTCCTAGATTTTAGTTGTTTGACGAGAAACAGAAAGAACATTTCTTCTTGACTGTTCCTATCGATTTCACGTTGTGTTGGTTTTTTTTTCTTCTTCCTTTTCTCTTCTTTTATTTTCCTCTTTTTTTTTTCGTGAGTTCGTTCGTTCGTTCGGTGGGCCCTGGGGACCATCATCGGCCTTACTTTACGGTTACCATAATATACCTTGAGGAATTAATGCAGTGAGCAGCTGCAGGGCGCATTGTACTCTTCGAGGCGCTAATCCGTCCGACAAACACTCGATTTCACCACCGATATATTCGGCGGCGGGACCCCGCACGGAGTAAAAAAAAAAAAGAGATGCTCCATGCCCGGTTCCCTAGAAAATTTATATCTATACGCCTTACGAAATTCGTGGGATCGACGACAAAACGTTACCGGTTGCATTACAAAACTCGCGGTGTGTTGTTGTCTCCTCGATCACTGCACTCGAACCATCTCAGAATCTGAAGGGCTCAATATCCTTCATCGTTGAATTATCACACGATATATGCTCTCCGATTTTTCATTTCGAAGGATACTGGTCCATCTTTTTGGAAATCTGTCTTCGAAATCCGGCGCTTGATCACTTCTTTGTACTCGAATTCAATTTTTTGGGTTACCCTTCAAGCCTGGAGTGGATGTGAAGTTGAGTCTGCAGGAATCGTTGGTGTTACATGCGCCGTTTTGTGTCCAGCGAATAGGTCATGGCGTTTGTCGTTTTATAGTAGTGGGTGTCTTTTATGACGAGGGAGAAGAATTGAGAGTGAGGAGGAAGACCGGGAAGGAAAAGAAACAGAGAACATATAGAGAAAGAACGACGTACGCGCGTCACTCGCAATCAAGAGATGATTTAAGCGTCATTTAATATCAGTTTAGTATCAGGGGGGCGTAAATGTCGCGGCCTATTCACAAATTTCATTATCTCACTATTTATTGTTTGTATTCTCGGAGTTTTTTTTTACACCCGTCGCTTCTTGTTCCTCTCTTATTATTTTTTGTCTTCTCGTTCTATAGCGTACTTTTTTTTTTTTTTTTTTTTTTTATGACCACTTTTGAAATGCGTCTCTTGACTAAATCGTAATTCAAATTCAATATCAGGTAGATAAACACCTGAATTATTTAGTAGGACCGTTATGTGCGGCATAAAATATGTATTAATTTTGTAACTTAAAACAAGATTTTTATCTTCGCTAATCGGTGAATCAGATTTAAAAATAGATAAACTATTCTCAATTAGGTAAACGGTGACGAGACACAACAAACGGCGTTTCGGGGACTCCGCCTTATTCGTGGCACGAGCTCGCGGGTGTTCATGCCCATGCAGCAGGCTTGAAGTACAAAAACACAAAAGACACACGTTTGACGTTTATACCCACAGTGCGCCTTCTTCATCCTTTGACTTATTTTGGTATATTATAAGTAGGCCTCTCGAAGGCGACGGTTAGCTGGCCTGTGGGATTCTGTATCTGTTACAACGCGTCATGCAACTCGCTGCACCGATTTGAGAAGTTGCCGCAAAGGACAACCGCCCCGCCTTAACATTTCGGATTTATTGTTTTTCCATGAACTAGGGCGGGGTGTGTTTCTCTCAGCGCGATTAGCAATGGTAAGTGTTTGCTTAGCGCCCTGCGGGGGTGTTTTCTTCTTCCACTACGGCCACTTCAAATCACCCCACAACATCCATCCACCCACGCACCAGAAACCCAGAGAGAAAACGTTCAGGGGTTTGGGAAAACTTTGGAAACGTTATTTATGCCCAAGTTGGCGAACAACTTCGATGACTTTGTGAAATATCACCGATTCCAACTCCAAGATCTTATCTAGAGCCAATGTCCTCTCTTCTGTTTCGTCCGACTCTGGTTTCCTGGCGCCTCACCACTACCGAAACCATACTTAGGTATCTCTCTCTCTCTCTCTCCTTATTTTCATTCTGAGCAGAGCATAGCTGCACCTACAATCCCTTAGGTACGACTCTCCTCAATAATCCCGTTTTGACAAATCTTTGCGATTTTTATCAGCATTTCAAAATCCATCCTTCGCTCGCTCCTGGCGCTGCTAAACGATTCGTATAATTTCTGTGTGTCGAAACTTACGTGACATATTATTGCACATCGTATAATAATCATTTATCGATGAAATCTATAACGGACAATGCATATAGTAGCAGAGAGGACTCAGGTTGTATCCTCATTTTCTTCTCAGTAGCGGGGGTGGATTTTCTATCGTGGGCGAACGGATTTACATTCCGGGCGCCGCGTGACGTCCTGTGGCGTCGTATATATACGTCTTTTGACCGCGGTGAAGAAGTCGCCGCGTATTTATGAAAAGGAAGAGTCAAAGTCTTCGACTTTGCACCGGGGGTGGGGGGAAATCCCACAGCCTCCCGTATTATCTTTAATTATACTAACAGTTGCCAGAGGCTACCGCGATCTTAAACTCCCGATGGCTACGGGTGACTCCAGGAGACTGCAGCAGCAGCAGCAGCAGCCTACCATAAGTACCTACGTACAACTGCAGCGTTGGGTCACCCGTTAAAAGAAACACGTACGTCCAATCGGGCGCTAGTTGTGTGTAAAAGAACGTGTATTATAAAAATTCCTTATTTTTTTCCTGTTTTCTGATGTTTTTAAAAAAATATATACTTTTTTTTTTTCTTCTCTTCTTATTTTTGACGTACGGTCGTCAGAGGTCAGATTTATCCGAAACATTAGCCGTACAATTAAGCTGACTTTCTCCCATTACGTACACCGCCTCACTCCACCTCACCTCCTCCCTCTCTCTCTCTCTCTATTTTTCTCTCTTTCCTTCGTCATATCCTCATATTTATATATATTTATCTCTCTCTCTTACTGGCAAGTCTCCTCCCGCACCTCTTCCACTCGCCATCATATATGCCACACGGCATCTAAAAATTGTTTTCCTTTGAGATACGGTACATCTCTCCTTAAGCCGTATAGATAAAAATAATTTGTAATTTGTGAATCTGTTCTGGGTATATTTACCTCGCTTCTTCTCATCGTTTGAGTCCCTAGTCCTGCACCTAGTTCCCATGACCATAAGACATTTCCAAACTAAAACCAGCGTAAAAGGATTTATGCAAAGAACAACTAGGAGATGTGACGTGACGTGATGTGATGAGCATTCGCAGATATGATGTGATCCAGGCGCATAACAACATTTCTTCACATACACAACCATATGCTGTACAGTGCGCGTGCCAATCGCTTATTAGATAGACCATACAGATAGGCATATCGCCCCTTGAGGAGATTACGTACCCATGTGACGGCTGCGAGAACCATAAAGGGGCGAGGAGGTGGTTGTGGGATTGAGGACACTTTTGTCTGGTAGTTTAGTGTCGCTGTTGCTCGTTCATTTCGTCGCATCAGATACGAAGGACGCCTGACTCTCTCTCGGTATCTTGGCTAGATGAAACGGCCACGCAGTTGTGTTCCCCGACTGTGCCCTTTCTCTCTCTATCTCTCTCTCTCACCTCTCACCTCTCACCTCTCACCTCTCACGGCTCTCCTCTTTTCCCCTTTCTATATAAAGCCTCTATCTTCCTCTTTCTCTCTTTCTGGTCTTTCCGGGAACCTACGGGACCCTGATGCTGCTGCGCGGTCGAGGAAGCCAAATGGGAGACCATGGCGCTCGCGGTAGCAGCCTCTTATCCAAGGGACCATCGTGTTTCGCCGGTCTCATTTTGCACGGGTTCGTTAGACTATCGGATCTCAGAATCTGTCCGGTGCCCTAAACCAACGTCCGTAAGTCGCGCGAGTCTTGGAACAGGAATCTTGCTGTTTGTCATAAAAGAATTCAACGGTCACACTCCTCTTCCATAATATAGGTGGTCCCAATTGGTCACGGTCCATCCTTTTCCCTGCATTATGTTTTTTTTTTTTCTTCTTTTCTCGTCCCCTTATTATCTCGAAGTAGCGTCGCGTCGCTGCAGCGGACGACTTTATATATACCAGAGCAGAATCCCGATTCGAAGAATTACATCGAACAAATATCGTGATGATGAATATCCTATTTTGTCCGGTTTTTATAGAATTAGACGGCATTCAGACAGCGTTTTTGGACACAATTTCACTTCATGGGCGCCACACCCCTTCGAAAGTTACTAAAACATATAGTCGGGTGTTTTTTCCTGTTTCTTTTTTTTTCTTTCTTTCTTTTTCCTTCTCTCTACGTCTCCCGACATGCTGCCTACGTACGTTCATACGTCGCCGCACGCGCATTGTGGTCGTTGGTTCGACGGCTTCGATGGTTTTGGTGGCCTCACCCTGGGTCGTGGCAATGGAGTCTTCTTTATGCCCTTGGGGCATAAATTTTCCTTGAAAGGCGCGCGATCGTGCGAGAGTTCACCTGCCCCCTTTTCCTCCCTAAACGAAATGGACTCCGTCGGGCCCCCAACACGGTTCTATATGTACGTCACGTAAATTTTTCCTTATGCTCTTCGCCCCAGCTACTCCACCTTTCTTCGATTGTCCAAATGTTTACGAAATCGCCGTACCCTGGGGTCTACGCCTCAGCCGTACGTAGTTCGAGTGTGGAAAAATTGGCAAATTTATTGCACCCTTTGTAACACGACCGACCAACACAAAAGAGAAGCTTCTTTTCAACGATGTTTACCTTTGCTGTATAGTTTCATTCCATTTTCAATTCAATCGTACAAATAAATACCTACTCCCCTTCCTTTTCCCACTTTGCTTTTACTGCCATCTGGTGAATTACGAACTTCGATCGGTCGTTTCTTCGATATTTTTTTGTATATCTGCAGGATTCTATAGCATTGGCTGGTATTTGATCGCGATCAGGGTTAAACTAAGGAGAATAGTAAGGCGAAGGATCCACGCGAGGTAGAGAAACGGAGATACCCCTGATATTCTTTGAATAAACATGAATACGGCGCACAATCCTTGTTCTCGAACGGTATAAAAAATAAGACCGTGGACTGCTGCTATAATTCAATTCACACCTAATAATGGGACCAGGGAATTTCCATATTACAGACTGTAATAAAATTAAAAATATCTTAGGGGCGGGTTAGGCACTTCGGGGGGTCCTGCTCTGCAGGACCTGCACCGGCTACGAAGCCATAACACAGCTTCACCTGCTTGAACAATTCTCTAGACGCAGATTCCTCGTTGAAAATTCATTATCCTCTCTTATCTAAAGGGGAAAGATCTTCGGCGGTAACTCAAAATTGATAAACATTCCCCATTAACGTATTAATCATGTAAATAGGAACGAGGAACCCGCGGTTTTTGCGCTTCTCGCTTTCAACGGCCCGCTGCAGTATCTCGGTGATAACGTGTCTCCGTGCCTCGTTAATCCCGATCTTTCTCGAGTGTCTGGACGAATTCCAGAGACGAAACACCGTGCCGCGCGGTACGTAGATTTTGTGGAGGAGGGAACTTAAACAGTGTCGTATATCAATTGATTTTTGGAATGCGGTATCGGTCCGGGTCCGCCGTAAGCGGTCGTACCGTATCGTGCGTCGCGTGGAAACTGTGACAGTCGATACGCGGGGATAAAAAAAAAGTCTGATGTCTGATGCAATACCCGATGCACGCGACCCTGGATGACCTTAGTCGACCTCTGCTGTGACCTTTGGGCGACAATCTCCTCCCTACATGGAGATCACGGCTCGTATAGACAGACCCAACCTCTCTCACGTGCTGCGAGCTTCGAGACTCCCGAGGAGGAGAACAAGATGAGGAGCCAAGAACGTCAGCTTCGAGGTGTGCGCTCGCCCGCGACAAATGTTGCGACATCGATATAATGCGTATCATCTCTCTTGTCGGCGCGTGGTTATCGCCTCCGATACGTAGGTACATCAAAGTACCTTGCGTGGGCGAGGCTGGATTGAAATTCATTCGAAGGAACCACCGTGCTGCGGCGCAACCGCGCCGTAGCCATGGCGTCGTGCTTCTCTTTCGCAGGGAAAAACTGTGGCAGATATTCGCCCCGATACCTGCGGGGCTTTGTTAACTAGACTCGAGTCATTGAGTTTCCATGAAAAAATGAAGAGCCTTTAGGCTGGGGATCGGAGGTTGACCAGGGGCAAGGCAGACCTGCGGACGGGCTCATGGATGCACTTTTTAAAAGACCCGACGCTGATTGTTTTAGCTACGGGGGTGAGAATACATTATATTAACGAGCGACCGCCAGCACGAGGAAGATCCGAAAGATGAACGACCCTCGAGCATTTACGGTCGTGACTTGTCGGGCCCGTTTAAACAAATGTTTGTTTCTTCTCGGGGCTTGCCTGGGTTTCTTGTACCGTACTCTTCTCAGCCAGTGTTTTCTTGCCTCCTCGAACGAACAGAAACGCCCATTCCTAGCGCCAACCAACAAAAGTTTCTGCTAAACAGTACAAATGTCCGAGAAATGGCTTCTTATTATGTAACGACCACTTCGGAGGGGATGTTTTGGAATTTAGATAAATTGCTCCGGCCGTTTAGGAGAGAGGCGTTCTCTCACACATTCCAGTTACCATTTCTCCCTGCCATTTTCCATGTCCACGATCTCTTCATCAATTAATGTATTTTATTATCTCTTCTTCATCGCTGGAGTTGCGACGACAAATGTCACGACGATTCCTCTAACAGACAGAGAAAATAACTCTCTTCAACCTCCAATCAAAAAGTAATAATTTTCAAAACTCTAACCTACACGCAGACGTTATCTGTTAGAATATCTCGAAATAAAAAGGAAAACAGATGGTCTAGAACCGTATCATGTTTTAAGTGGAGCACTTTGGGATCGGGAGTCGGGGAGGACGTGGATACATGCGTATGTATAACATAAAGGTAATATATATCGTGCATGCGTGCATCACGCGTTCTATTATCCTATATATCAGTGTGCAGCGGTAGGATTCATTAGGTCGAGCGTCAACAACCTGAGTTGTTAGGTAGTTCTTGAACTCGCTCGTTCAGCGTCAGCTATTAGCTGAAAGACTGGATTCTTTTTAGTTTTAAATCACCGATTTACCAGCCTGACGCGAGTTGCCACCATAAATCCATCGTGCTCGCATTAGGAGCGTTGGCATACACGCGCGGATCACCGCTCCTCCTCGGTTGGAAATCATTAATCTCTTAGCCGCAGGATAAGGTACTTTGTGCGTTTGCTCGTTTGTGCGAGCTTCCACAACGATCGGCAATGGAAATCCGAAATAGACTCACGCCTTGACGGTGAATAAAAGAATCTTAGGCTACAATGGCCGACCGATTATGATTTCAAAGATATCGTTTCGTGAGTTGAAAAGTGGAAAAGGGTGGGCGAGAATCACCGCTCTTGGCGCTCTTTCTCTCTCGCTCCGTTTCTCTCCACTTATCTCTTTAGTCCGCCCGCTCGCCCAATCCGGAATATAAATTAATTTTTCTTGGATTCGCTCCGGCCCCGTGGTGGTCCCATTGTGCTGTTGAATTGGTCATTACAATTTTGAAGATATCATCAAGGAAACATACTTCAAACGAGTTTATTGCCAGCTTGGACCTTCTGGTATTTCAAACTGCCATCTGTTGCTCAGGGAAACGTGCAGCTGACTTTCGGATCTTCCTTGACGTTTCTGCGAGAGAGGCAGAAGAGCTTCTTGTAATGGTAGCTCGAGCCGCGGGGGATCCTGCGGCGTCGGTCCCAGGATCAAGAGGCTCCTGCAGCGGCCTCCTCTCTTTGCAGCAGTCTTATTTATGTACCTCAAGGATCGTCCGTCCGTCTGTCATCCCTTCTGCCTTCCGTGCCGATCCCGTCGCCGATAACTCCGGTAATTAAAAGTGTACCCAGAACCTCGAAAAATCCCGTTTCCCATTAATTTTCAAAGTTCTGTCTACAAGTTTGAAAAAACTACGCGCAAAGCTGAGTTAAAATCGAGAGAATAAAGGCCGCCTATGCGTCGTCCGGACGTCACAAGAGTTGCTAAAGCACGGAAACAAGAAACCACAAAAGCTCACGCCTCGTAAACACGCGTAATAAATACCTTCGATGTCTGCCTACCGTACGTTGGCCAGCGCCCACGTCGCGAAATTATATAGCGATGTATTCGCGATCTCGCGAGGGACAAAAAAAAATTGCTCTCGGCGCACGTAACTTGAAATATTTACGACGGCCCCGTGCATTTCGACGGTGAAGAACGCGACGATGAGCAATGATTTGCCATCCGGGAGATTGACTTGTTGATGATGGCTGTACGAGCGATCGATTTTTAGGACCGCTGTGATAAATGCGAAAGTTCGAAGCCGTCGCTAACTATAAATGCAGCGAATATATATCGTACGGTAAGTTTGCCGCAGACAAGCGCGAGGCAAAGTATGATTTAATGTCACCTCGCGACATTCACAGCGAAAAATTTGTGCGTGTGAACCGAACCACCGACGCCGTGGCACGAAATCGTCGCAGTTTGACCCTCGGGATTTAAGTTTAAAGATCCAGGAAATGTTTGGTGATAAAAATCTACCGATTTATCGTTGACTCACAAATATAGTATTTTAGGTACCTACGTATAAGGGTACGGATTTAACGCGGAGAACATCCCACAGATTGTCTCCAACGTTAGAGAATAGCCCGGGTCCATTCTTTCTAACTGCGGTATCTGACTCCTGGGGTACGTCATCGTGATCGTGGAGGCGCCGCCACCGACCCCAGTATACAATGCACTTCTTCTCGGCGCTCAATAATCCTGATTTAGGTACGGTCATATTTTAGGCTAAGGATCGTGAAATTGAATAGTAGAATCAACGCGCGTGACTCCTCGTTCACCAAGGAGAAGAAGGATCACGGACGCACGCACCGCCGTGGCAGCAGAGAGTAAATCTTGCAGGTGGGCTGACTTTACTCCTCTTCTTACCCGGCTTCGTCCGTTGGCGTCGTTCCCCTGCAAGTATCTTCTTCTTCGGTTCAAGATCTGCGAGCATAATAGTCCTTCTCCGGCGAGAAAGCTGTAAATCTTTCAGCTGCCCTCTCGCCTCGACGCGACTTGACTCTTGTCTGCTCAGATCCCTCGAATGCAAATATACGCGAATCTTGCTAGTCACTAGGGCAGCTACACTTCGCAGAAGCCTTTCATCAAGTCAAGGATACCAGCACCATCCCACGGCATACATCAGACCATGAATTCATCATGAACCATCACTCAACGATCTAGAAACAGTTCATCTAATTTTCAGGATATTGTTACTTGTGCACCGAGATCAGAATAGCACGAAGAACTCAGAAACAAGCAGCGAAATTTTTGAAGCATTTACTCCTCGCGGGAATGATTCCTTTGGCAATTTTTCCATTCAGCCACTTGACTGCACAATGAAAATTTCTGCATGTTGTTTTTCAAATTTTGAAGCATGCAACGGCTCGTTGATATCATCGTATCAATCTGTGAGTTGATGCAGATAGGGAGTCTCGTTTGAGTCGTGAGGTAGCTGGCGAAAAGCCTTAAACTCCCGGACATTGTCGTATAGATTTTTTATAAGAAATTCTCCGCTGCCACCAGAGCGTCGTGACTTATCCCCGGGTAATAACTCTAGTGCAACAATATTTCCAGCAATGTCCTCGTACCCGCTGGCTTACCCGGCCAAATTGATCCCTAGGCCGATATCGCGCGATACGCCTTCTCGTCGAGCCTGGCGAGGTCGGTGAGGTCGTGGGTCACACGACTCCTGGAACTGTGTCAGCGTGTTCCTTGCAGTGATAGTCCAACTATATACCTACTGTAATACGTGTATTTATAGAACGAACATTAATTCGCTGGCTAATATCTCGATTATTTATTACATCATCCCTGACGATCGATCGTTCTCACATAAGCCACAAATCATCGTCTTATCTCACAGTCTGGCGTAGTTCTCCCTCGTCCGTTCTCGGTTGTGTAAAATTTTTCAATCACCTTTTGGCAGGCATGAAAACCACGTACTTGTGCATACCTACCCTGCGCACTGCAATTGCAGGCCGCACACTTAACATATTTGCCAAACGTGACAGGCAGTTTGAATTCTTTCAAAAATTCAATTCCACCTCATGAAAATTTACGAGCTGTAAGGAAGGTACTTTCAAGCAGTTGATGGTTTTTCTCCTTTTTATTATTTGCACTACATCCATCCGGACCTTTACGTATCGCCCAGCTTGTGCAGTTCAAATTTCTCCGTCATACCGAGAGCTGAAGCTGGTAGGTACGTAATAGGCAGTTTTAAAACTGGAAATTTTACGAGAAATGGCAAACTCAATAATTAAGCCATTTCTCATTGGTCTTGCGTAATTTTATCGGTGTGAGCTTTCTAGTATCTGATCGCCGTTTTCTATACCGATGAATTGATTGGTTCTATACTGAAATTAGTTACCACCTATAATATATTTAACGTCCTACTTTAATATTATCGCTGGCGAAACGTGCCGCGGTTCAAACTGACAGCAAAGAACCAGTAAATAAGCTCGCGCCGTTAAAATTCTCATAGCCGGCATATGCTTATATGATATGCCATGATATCCTACGCTATGCTATACCGTATCTACTACTAGGCCCGTACGATTATTACGTTAGGCTTTAGACTTTGTAGCGAGCTCACGAACTCTGCAGGGCAAGGAGTGATTATTAATGTGACCAAACCACGACCAATATTCAAAAGCCACGTATCAACTACGACGCCGCCGCCTCGTCCAGCTCTTCGGCTGCGCACGAGAGATTCTCACCTCGAATATATTCCCGCCCAACCAATCGCAATGCTCTATCGAACCTGTAATTATTTTTAGCCCACCCATATGATGATTCGAATGAAAGTTTTACGGCGTTATTAATAACGCGCATTCCTCAGGGTTCGGACGCGAGTTTTAGGCGAGCTCATCTCTGTTAGGTAGGTTGATATTGCCCTATTTTCATCTCTCATAGAGATAGATTAGTGACTCGATGGATTTGTCCCGTTTCACTTACCTGCACCGTGCCAATTCGCCATTCTCTACTTCATCGTCATATTTTTCCGTGCCCTGTTCGGAATCGGAATGAAAATTGGAAAATTCCGATCTAAAGATAAATCTCTGCGGGTGGAAAGGACGCGATGATTTAAAAATTTGCGCCAGAGCTGATGGACTCTGCGTTCCCGGAATCCTTAGCGTCCTTCTTTTCTGTTGCACGGTATTTTTGTTTTATTTTATTTTATTTTTTTTCTTACTGACGAAGTGTTTTCAATGGTCGCTCATTACGCTTTTGAATAGAAATATATAAATCCCCTCGGGCATTAGAGTTATGGGGTTAGTCACTTGCAATAAACATCCTTCATCGACGAAGTCTCGGCGTTATGCAATGGGTCCATGAACGGCCGATGACTTTCACGCGAAATGTAGATATAGAGGGGCGAGTTCTCCATCGCGAAGAATTTTTCTCTCCTATTCTAAAGCAAAAACTTAGTATTGTAGTACTTTTTTCTCTGTTTTATTCTTCTTTTTTTTACCTGGAGGGTTTCCCCGGGATCTCTCAAGTCTTTCGCGTGATTAATTATCATTTCGTCCCGAGCCCCGCGCTCACGACAGCTTGGCGCGATTAATTATATAAACTTGTAGGCAATGACGCGCGTTTCAGAGGCCCGTATCTTACGCAGGTTTAACCACCATATATACCTACCATACCTGCACGGATTATGTCTTAGTGCCAACTCCATAAATGATGAAGCCTACGTTGCTTAAGGAACATGTTAATCCAGTCGGGGTTATGGGATACCAGGTTATTAATTATTTCGAGCACGATTTCATTAGCTCTCATTAGCTGTCATTTATTTATTTATTTTTCTTTCTTTTTACTTTTCTTTTCTTTCATCTTCTTCTTCTTCTTCTCTGTTTCAGGCGGTGGCTAACAACCTGCATCCGGATAAACGGTGAGTTTGCGCTATTTCCTTTTCTTTTTTTTTTTCTCCTCGTATTCTCACATATCTACAAACTCAGAAATTATTTCCTCTCAAGTTTTCCGTAAATATATCCCTGCAGCGTGCAATATTTTGCAATTATTTATCTCCACTTGTACATGCAATGATCATTTGCGTAATTCGACCTCCTCATCCTTCTCCTCTTCCTTCTCTTCCCTCCATTAACACCTGCCGTTCTATCTCCGCACGCGTGATTTAGTAACTACTATAAAGAGGTGGAACTGATATTAACACTTAACACATGTGTTATCACTCCCGGAAGCTGTTCTTTTTCCAGACTCAACGACCTAGCAATTCTAATTGCAATTTGCCCTCGAAACAGTCGAAGGAAAATTACTTTTTTGTTCAAAAACCATTTTCATAGAATTTTTTTTACCGCCTCAACGGGACGAAAAAGATGAATTCGGGTCCGGCTTTGAATTATTCGATTACAAGCTATTAATTTTCCGAATGACCGCGTAGGTTCCGAGAAATTTTTACGAGGGTATAGAAAATCGAGTATATAAAAACTGATTTAATGATTAAATAGTCGTATAACGTGAGTTGACGGGGCGCTACATAAATCTGTGGATCACATTAGCGGTTCGTTAGTGGATTTTAAATCGATTAGCCTTCCGATAAATTTTATAAAGAGTTTTCTATTTTAATAGGTCAGGGATGGCGGGTGTTTATTTATGGGGGTGGTTCGTTAAGACAAAGGGGCTGCGTTTTTCTTCGGGTCTTGGTATGCGCGTGCCTACCAGTTGCCTCTTCTCTCCTCCTAAGGTCAGAACGATTTGATATATTGAAGGGGCTGGGGAACTATTTCGACCGACACCCCCGCCCTTGCCATCCCTTATACACAGAAAAGACTTTAAAAAATCCTAACCTATCTCTCTCTCTCTCTTTCTATCTTTATCCCTACTGCGATGCATCATCGAGTCATTGCCATTCCAACCAAAGAACTTTTACCGCCATGGTCTCAGCCACGATGACTAATATCCCCAACAACTCGTTGACATGATGGTTTTGTACTCGGATAGGACACTCAACGTCTTGTGTATGTGACGCGTCTTCTTTCCAATTCTGTTACAGATTCACACCAAAAATGTTGCTGGAAGCCCTTCCACGGATCAGATACGTGATAGACCTGACGCACACATATCGCTACTACGATCAAAAGGTAAGTTTACTACTTCTAGGTATGTGATGTGTAATGTACACATTCGTCATAGCTCTTGCCACACCTATAGAGCATTAAACTTGTACTAGCTTGTGCAAGCCCTATTAGTGAGCCACGATTAGTCGATCGATCGTTGTCTCGCTACTATCGTATTCGAGATAACCCGATTGCTTTTCTAATACGGGAGTTAGACACAGCAATTGCAGGCATCCTTAGGTATATCTAGTACTGTAACATAGAGATCGATCGACGCCTCGTTTACTCGTTGACGATCGAATTAAGTCGACAATGTCTCGACTCGTACGCCAACTATGGAGATCTGACATCGTCACTCGGCATGCTGTCACCTGCAGCCGCATTCCCTGATGCACCAGATATCAGAGAAATGTCTCACTGATCCCACCACTCTTTCACATTTTCTCTCTGCCTTTCACACTCGTATCCGATTTTATTTCTCTCTCAACTATCTCATACCCACTTCGTAAAATGCATTTTAAGGCTCGAGACTCCCGGAGACAAAGGCGAGGACGAAGAGACAAAGTCTTTGTGACTTTATTAACCGTTTATGATAGGTGGAGTTGATTTAGTGGCAAGGGGACGATCCGGAGACCGGCTAATCAACTTGTTATTAGATTTTTGGAATAGCTTTTATATCTCTCATCGCTCTCTCGCCCCGCCGTCGTTCAACCGGGAGAAAAACTCGGCCGGTTTTTGAACCGGCTGGAGAACCATCCGACCAAGAAACTCCAACTTTGTTGTTTCTAGGTCAGACCTGTCAGAACCAAAGACCGATCAATTATATTAATAAGCTTGGCTTGAGTCGGTTTTCTTACACCTTTTTTATTACCTCCTTCTCTCACAGGTTCAACAAAAAAACGTTAGCTTATCTTGTAAGGAAAGTGAGATTTCTAGTCCACCAAAGTTACTTTTTTTACCTCAAGTCCAATGACCGGCACGCGTGTCTACAAATTTCTCACATTCAGTTGCTCGGTCGGGATTCGACTTTGAAAAAAACTTTATACGATCAGCAGTAAAGGGAGAAAAATTTTCGCATCTTCCCGGAGCGAGAAAAATATGGCATATTCGTTAGGCAGGAACTTTTTATGGACTTGAAGAAGTTCGCGAAACTCCGTCTTCCGCAGGCTTTTGCCGAATCCAAATGACGGTCGAAAGATTGAACGGCTTAATTAATTATACCTCGCATAGATTTCACTATTGGTTTGCTTCTAACAGAGCCGCTGATAATCGGTGGTAGTTAGGGTTAGGGTCAGGTTTTGGTATGAGAAAAAGAAATGTTAAATTTTAACAAGGGTATGATCATGAATAATTAATATACAAATTCCTGGGTGTCACCCCCGCCTAATTGGAGCAGATTACTTAATGAATCCGTCTTCCTTTCGCCCCCCGGGTCTGTCATCGTGAGGACACCCGAAAACAAGGGAAAAGAAGAAGCAAAAAAAAAAAGAAAAAGACAAAACTGAAAAAAGAGGAAAAGAAAACTCATTCACTAAAACAAAGGGGCTTATAATGAACCGTGAAGAGATGCTATCAAGGGCTGACTTGTGTGCTCTGCTGTCTTAATAAAGTTACTTCGCGTCGAGACATCTCAACCGAGAATAAAAGAACATCTCCTCGCCCTCTCGTCTCCAGATTAATCTTGTGGTTTTATAACGATAACGTAATAGTTACGGAATTTGTTTTTTTTTGTTCCTTTAATGAAATCAATAAAATAATTTTATCATCGGACGAGTTCAAGCCCTCGATATCATGATTACTGCTCATCCTAACCCGGGGTGATATTCAACATATGAAAATGCCTCGTCATCGCGTCTAATTCTTTGCCTAAGGGGTTGCAACTCGGAATATGTATCCAGCGACCTCATGCTTCGGCGAGGCATCGTAGATAGGATATCGTCGTGTGATCATCGGTCACCAGAGGCATAGTCCAGCTCCGATGCTGTTGCCAGTATATGGATGTATGTTGAGGACGAGGAAGACGACGGGGAGTTTTTTTTAGAATTTCTACCAAGAAGGGGCATCACCTCGACAAGTTCGAGTAAAGGTACCTATCGCTGCTGTCAATGTCACGTCTACCGATCAGCCGGATATAATTGGTTTAATATAACCCGACGAGCCGAGCAGAACTTGCGGTGAGAGACGATGCTGGGGCCAGCTGTCAGTGGCTTTCATTTGATCTTTCACGGAGCTGGACTCGCTCGCATTAATTCCGCCCCGATTTACGAACTCATTCCTGATTTTTCTAATCGGTATCTGTACTCCTTGATCGAGATTACTGAGATCAGTTCATCCCAAAAGCAGATTCAAATAGTATTTATTGTTTTACGTAATTTTTTTAGTCAACGACGAACTAAGCTAGTGTCACATTTTTAGGTATAAGTAATTCCCTCGAGATTGTAGTATATTATTGGAATGTTGTTTGTCTTTTTAGTCGATTAGGTGAAAAGCAATGAGAACCTGTTTTCCGTTAGATAATGCTGTTTGGTCTCATGCATATGCATATCCATATCCATATGCATATGCATATTATACGCGTTCTGGCGAGCCAACTAAAGGGGAGATGTCTCTGTTGGACTTGAAGGAGTATTTTCGGGGAGATCGTTTCGGGGCCCAGCCTGCACACTGTAGTCGAGACGAAGTCTGCTACCTTTCGGACTACGGAGGCTCAAAAGATTGAGCCGCCACGGTACGGCATGGCATAGCATGGCAGCAGCATCTTGTACAACCAGATACCCGGGTCCTCATCGTCACGCCATCACACCCACTTATAATTATTCATAATTAACAAAGGTTGTGTAATAATTAGCCCTCGTAATTAGCGGCGTGGTTAGCCAACCCGGATAGCTCGCGGTCGATACAGATACAGACGAGTGGTACCTGTATATTGGCCCGATACGGATTATCAGTAAATGATTGATTCGTAGGTGCCTTTCTACATGTTATATATACCTACACTCGTCGTCTATATGTGTGGATACCTGGCTCCCCTGATAGAGGTGTACACATAAATGTATGCACACAACCATCCGTATTTAATCTTATCCTTAAGTTCTCAGGCCTCCCGCCTGCCTTGCCCTGCCTTACCTTGCCTTAACTCGCCTTGCCACTGGCAGGTATTTAACGACGAGTAACGTAATATACGTAAATGTTGATGCTAATAACCGCATATGTATTTCTTATTACAGGAGTTTACTGACGCTGGTTTAACGTATATAAAAATCATGGTTCCCGGAAGAGAGCTACCATCTCTGGACTTGGTAAAGAGGTAAGTTTAGTGACAAACTTATTACTTTGTAGAAGTGAAAATGATTCGAAAAAAAAAAAGTGATTTGGATTTCAATCCAGACGCGTGTTAATTGGCTTCTTATTCATCTCGGTAATCAACACCATTCGATAAGTATAAGTACTGATATAAATTGTACATGCAACGGTCTTCGGTTTTCGCATCGGAATCTTTTTGCACATATCAATGCAGAAAGTTCCGTATATATTCTACGACCTCGCTGCATCTTTGTATGTGGGAGCAAACGGGAGCCTTAACCGATCGAGCTTCTGAAGAAGCGGTGTGGTGCGTCCGGGTGCAAGCGTAGCGAAACAAGCTCATCCTCGGCTGAACAAGGCCTCGGGGAAGAGCTAGCTGATAGCCTTCTTTAACTGGTACATTTTCAATCTCGGTACCCGACGCAGTACACTGTGATCATTTTCTTGTTGCGCCTACTCTCTTCCGTACAATTAGATGTCGAGAGAAAGGAGCATGTTGGGTTGAGGAAGCTTGGAAGTCGAACTGTACAACGACTTGAAAGATCGCATGTATTTAAATTGACATTCGATTTGCGGTAACGCTTATGTACCACACTGCGCATTGGTGGGGTTTTATCTTTTCTCTCTTGTCTCTTCTCTCTTGCTCGCCCGCGGGAATGAGGACCGTGTTAACCCTGTCCAGAATACGGCGCCGTGTACGCGCCTTGGTGGATGCAAAACAGGCCCGCAGACTGGCGGCCCGGGTAATTAACTGCAATAAACGTCCGATGATTTACCGAAGCCTGAACCTCGCGTCGTCGTTGTGCGAGGGGCCCGACGCTGCAGCGTGAATTGCCCATTTTCACCGAGTCTCTTTATACTCTCTCTGCTTGTGTTCAAAGTATGAGAAGTTAAAGAATAGATATTTACTACCCTCTCAATGTCACTTTCAACTTTTCGTTCATATCGTAACGAGGGCTGAAGCAAATTCCAAAATTTGTATCTTTTTTTTTCTCCTCTTTTTGACACCGATTAACAGCTCCGCCCTGCCACACGGAATCTCTCTCTACTGTCTTCATTTGCACGACGACGCGATCCCTCCAGAATTCACGGCGCGGGTATTATACCTACGCGTCTTTACATATTCTTACCCTTTTTTTTATTTTTGTTCGGTTTAACGCGAACGCGGAACCCTCCGATCAGCTTAATAATGATTATAAAGAAAATTTATCATCTCTTGGTAACCGAATCCACTTTACTATCCGGTTTCTCATCTACCTTTTGGTATATTTCGATACAGAATATTGTAATTGCTGAGTTTCCATCAACTTTCTACGTCACATTGTACACTCCAACGATCGGGATAAAATATATGTATAAACGTTTGCGGATAGATTTGCAATATTTGATCGCTGCCATGTCTTATCTAAAGTTCGTAAATGATGAGTTATATAGGAACGACTTGAGTTCAGTGATGAAAAAGCAAGCTGAAACTCTGACCAAGTGTAATCTTGGAGTCGTTACTATCGGCAACGACGTCGTCAAACTACGCGGGCAAGTTAAGGTTACCGTAGGTATATAGGTATGTGTAAGGTATATACTGCAGCTAGTACCGGGGAATCCCCTGTTGACATTTACAACGCGATAATCGTCGATGAAAAAGAAAAGTTAACAAACTTTTCTTGCAATCGTAGTGAAGAACGAATACGGGTATACGTCGACGGCGATAAACCCGGCTAAAGGGTTAACGGTTATTATCGTTTTTACAAATTAATTTGTGGAGCGATATTGTCGTAGAGTAGCGGGAGATCGCGGTTAGCCACTCATTGGGGGGAGAACGAAATCGGGCAGTTCGTATAATTTGAAAATAAACTCGTGATTCACGTTCCTGTTAACGTCCTGCAGGAATTCCTCCAGCCAAACCGAAGCCACGCTGCTGGTGCTGGTGCTGGTGCTGGTGCTGGCCTCTTGTTGATCTTTTACAGTTGTCCGCTTCTTCTTCTCCGTCTGCCTGACTGCCTGACTCTTTGCCTCCCGGCTATCGCTTTGTGGTCACACTCCGCGGCTCCGGGTAATAATTAACTGCATCCTTGATAGGTTCGGATTGGTTATTCGATAAAAAAAAAGTCAGAGGTTAAGCTAGGCGCCACATAATATTCTAGATATCCTTGAACCCAGCCGTGCATCGTACGTCGTTGTCGCGACACTCTCAAACGGCCGGGCAGCGCGAGACACAAGGCTGGTCAAACCGATTCCCAGCTCTTTTAATTAACGTATTTAATTACCTTGCGTACAGGTTTACACACTCGCGTTTATTTACACCGTGGGCATTGACGCTCGTTTATTAACCCATGGTGGAAATTTACGAAATATATATATTATCGCAATGCCCGTATTAACGAAAGGTCAAAGATTTCACTCCCAACGAGTGAATGCACACCCTCGAATAGTGTATATTCGGTATTATCATCCGCCCGATGTCATTCTGGATAGAAATAGTCTCTGTATCGAAATGGGTTAATCGGATGCGGTTGCTAGCGTGTAAGATAGAGCTTATGTAAATTGATCGGGCGATTATTGTCGGCTGTATTTTTTTCCCTTTTTTATTCATTTTATTTACGTGCTTGCTCTCATCCCTCGCTCCGAATCGATTATTTCGTTAGTTCTTGCTGCTACCCGGTGCCTGAAACACCCACGCACTTTCGTAGTATTGTACAGTGTACACCCCAGTGACCTTTACCTCTAAAAATTTCGGTCGCACGAATCGTGACGAAAAATGGGCGGAATTCTTTTTATTTTTTCGCGAAACTCCGAAGCGAAGGGGGTCGGGCAGGTACGAAAAATTATGTTAGTCGCGTGTCAGCTGGACAACCGATCCCCATACTTGTTGTGACATCGCGTCTCGCCTGGTTACCGCACACTCGGTTGAGTCCAGTTCTCGTGTGGACTCGTCCTAATTGACGGTGCTTGTAAGAGGTGCGATTTTTTAAAAAGAACACTGAAAAAAAACGGATTTTTGAGTCTACCCCGAGTACCTTTATTCTTCTCTCTTCCTATTTATAAATATTTCATACTCCTTTCCAGTCTGGGGTTTTATTGCTCGTCTTGGCTTATCGCCTTTTACGTACGTTTGAGTGGAATAAGCTGTTTTACTGTAAAGCACCGCGAGCTTCGCGATTATATTCCGCGATTAGGCACGCCTTTGGTACCTACTGATTGCGATAGGGAACTCCCGCGTCGCGATATATCCGTGATGAGACGGAACCGTGAGTGTTGTTGACGCCGGTGATAATCCGTGATATTATCCCGGATAGCTTGGGGGCTCGTTAGTACGCCCGGTACTGCGGATTAAGCAATTTCACGTGGAATGCGGTGTTAATTGAAATACAAACCTGCTAATGCAACTGATCGCTCGATGTTTCAATCACAGCACCAGTTGGCACTCGCACACGGTACATGAGTGCACGCGTGAGTTTTTGCCTTCTCTGTTTGAATGTCATGCGTTGAATGCGGTTCGAAGTCCGTAAAATTTTGCTTCCTCGATAATTACTTATATCGGATTTCGCGGACTTCGAACTTATTTTTATTGCATATCGAAATGAGAATCCCGAAACTACTTATCGGTGAATAATTTCCGAAGCGACCGTCACTATCGTGGCCTCGCGCGACACACGCGAGCTGTCCGAGGCGTGGGAGGATCCGAGGATCCGGGGATCAGAGGACGCGAGAGGACGAGATGGCAAGAGGCGAGGAGTCGAGGGGAAGGATGGCGCCTGCCTCGACGTCTTTATTCGCCAGACGTCGAACATATAACCTATGTTGCCTCCTGTCGACTCTCAAGCTTTCGCGTAATATACTATACTGTACTGTATGTACATACGCGTGGAGTAACAGCGGCAAGACAATGCGAGGTGATGTTTGGCCGGTTGTAAGGTGATACCCCGCCCGCAAGAAACGACAAAAAAAAAAATAAAAAATAAAATAAAAACAGGAAACAAAAAGGATCATGTTCATTGGCATTGCAGAGACCGTTCCTTGTACACGGTGGGAAAACAAGCGGGAGAGAAGTGGAGAACAGAATGTTGTATATCTCGCCTTAGGAAGGGAGTAGAATACAAGGTACAAGTACGAGTTTCCCTTTCTCTCTCTATTTTCGGAGTAACATCGTCGACGCGCTACTCGCATGTCTCTATTTCCGATTTTTGGAATCCGCTAAGTGTTGAAACAAAAATTATTGAAGAACATAATTATGAAGATGGTTGGCTGTAGAAGAACTTTACGAAAAATCGTGAAGAACCAAAAACCGAGGACCAACGTAAAATTAAACTTTCCAATTAGTACACAATCATAGCCGATAAATTGGAGAAGAGAGATGCCGAGGATCAGGAATATAGGAATCCTTCGTCTTGGGGCAAAACTCCTACCTGCAACCTTTGCCTATCCTAATTTTTTCTCGATTGGGTCAGCTAACGAAGGATTCGAAGAGGAAGAAGGCTAAGAAACAGAAGAAGATGAATAATAAAGTGCGATAGGATTTCATCCAGCGTGATTCGTCCGGAGATGAACCCAACTCAAATGTTTTGACGTGGTTTCGCCCATGTACGGGTCTCGGGTCCCGAGGGAAACGGACGTGGGTGGCAGGTCGTCACGGTCGCTCATATGCATAACGCGCTTCGCGTCTTACTTCTTACCTCGCGCGTCTTAAAGTGGCACGGCGAAGCTTACACGCTGCACTGTCCGGTCCGTGGGACTGAACGACGGCAGAGTTTTGGCGTCGTGAATCGGGAGTTGGGCGCCTCGCGGTGTGGACCACCCCGGCGATTTTTTTTCCGTTACGTAAATTTGCGTCGGTTTTTCTGTGCCGCGACTTTTGTCCTTTTCGTCTTTTTAGGCGCGGAGCGGTGTAGACATAAACGTACCGGATTTTCTTTCTCCTCAACTCCTTTACTCCTTTTTCTCGGTTTTTCGTCTACCCATCATCGGACCCCTTCGCGGCAAATCCTGACGAAGAAGTCCATTGCTCAGGAGCGAAAAACGATAGCCTTGCTAGGCCGTTCCGGGTTCCGGACTGTACGTATACTATTCAGAACCAGTTTTATCTTGGACCGC
Organism: Macrophya alboannulata; assembly: GCA_949628255.1. NCBI lineage: Eukaryota > Metazoa > Arthropoda > Insecta > Hymenoptera > Tenthredinidae > Macrophya > Macrophya alboannulata. The sequence goes on along the minus strand of OX451209.1, from coordinate 24,538,775 downwards.
AATTAACCGCTTCGTGTACCGTTTGTTCTTTTGGAGAACGCCGCGTCGCGACCTCCACTTTTAAGTACCTCTACTCGCGACCGCAAACCAAGACCGACAACTTCGTAAATACAAGCGCCACGCGATTGCCACCTTATCGAAATCGTCGATTATCCGGCAATACCAACAAATATAGCTATGTACTTCCCCAAGAATCTATATTGCTCTGTTCGGAGTGGATATTCACGAGTCTGAAGCAACCGGACCAAAAAATTCTCGGTAATGTAAAGTACCGATAGATTTTGGTCTTTCTAATCATCAGCGAAGACAGTCAATTGCCTCGATCCACGAAATTCTTTCGACGAACAAATCCTTCGTTTGGGTTGCATATCGAAGTGATCCACCGGCTATGAACTTTGACTTTATTTATGTGGATAGATTTCTTTTTTTTTGCAATGGCAAGGCTTTCAGGATTCTCTCTGAGACACGTGCTTTGTCATTTTGCCGGCACTTTAGGCTGTGCTATTTAATGAAGGAGAGTCGTTTAGAGTTAGGAATGTAGAATGTTCAGTCGCGAAAACGAATTTACAAATTTATGATCATCTTGAAATTCTTTGAGGTTACACAACCATTCGAGAGAATTGTTTTATCCGAATTTAAGTATCTTTTTTTTTTTTTTTTATTCCGTTAGTTTTTGGCATCATCGTATGCTGTTTTGTACTTTTTCGTTGTTTCGCGCGCGAGGCTTCATTGAGATTTCGTGAAAGCTTAATCTGACGTTACACGCGAACTCTATATTTCCATACATATCTTGCTCCTCTCGCAACAATACACGACCGCGTTTCGCGAGAATTCTTTCTCTCGCGAGATAAATAACACGACATCCTTTTATCGTTGAATACAACGCGATTAATCTGTCGTCTTTCTTGAATAACTTACAGCCTCGGGGTACTTACGAAAAAAACCTACGTTTTACTATATGTCTATAGTCAAAAAAACTAACAGAATTTTATTTAAAAGGACCACGGGGAAGGCCACACGCGTGGCCCGCGGTCATATTCAAATGAGCAAACTCGCCTTCGTCTATACATTCTCTAAACTTATACAAGCGCCACGCAAAATGCCTCATTCCCGCTTACGTTTATCGTCATCTAATTACTCAGTATCGTTGCCTCGAAAATTTTTCTGAATCGTGGAACCCTTCCTGTTTATAAATTCCGTAAACTCGAATCGTTCGGCGATTTCTTGGGCAAATCTGATCAGGTATTCGTCTGGTTCGGAAAAATTCTTCTCACTGATCGATGGAGGGTTGTTTTTTTCTTTTACATCCTCTTCTCTTCTTTTTCTCTCCGTTTTTGTTCTTTTCTTTTATAAATATTGATGACGCCGGAGGCAAACGGTTTGGTCGCGAGCGACGTGACTCAGAGATGCAGGGTTCTTCTTCTTTGATCCGAAGATCGTTCCTTGGAGCTTCGGGGCGCGGATACCCACTGTGACGAGCGCGTGAAGTCTCGTGTTCGCCGACACCTCTCGCTGCAGTGGTAGAAAAAAAAATTTGTAATTCAAATCAAACTCAAATTAATTTGACTAGCGTCATTTTTCACGCGGTTTGGCTAGGCGCCACGCCGGGCTAGACCAGCTCCTATCAATATTTCTTCCCAGTTTCGAAGCCGGACTCTCCCTGATCGATACCCTCGCATATTTCTGTCCCATCACCCTTTGTCTCAGACCGCAGATACCGCACACTTTTACTTTCGAGTTTCATTCTCTTCCAAAGAATAAAAATCAAAACAAAAAAATAACGATCAAGGCGTACAGGTAAGGGACGTTCTTCTCTCGTCTATTCAGACGTCCTAAACCACCGAAGGAAGTCCAAGGATCGACGGTCATTACAAAGCTAAGGGCACGTGCGGCTATTAACACGCCGCTTCACAGTATAGAGTTAATATTAGAATGAATGCACCCGCTGAAACGAATCAGTGGTAATAATAACGTCCGACTAATCGGTCAAGAGTGGGTGAGGGTGAGTTGAACCTGAAGATGAAAAGGGATGAGGCCTATTAGGGGCTAATATGCTAGACAATCGGGACTTGCACAATGGCCAAGAAATCCCGATCTCATGGAGTCCAAAAAGTTTGGAAATAAGAGAATAACAAATCTGATTTCGACTGGTATTTTGAAAATGAATGAATAAATGTATAAACGAAAATGAGAATCGTAGATTTTTTTTCCTCTTCACAGCGTGGTTGGAACTGTTTAAAAAAAAATGTTGTAGGTGTGCTATCCATAAGAATTTCGAAGCGTCTTCGCTGTTGAGTAAAAAGAAATGTGTGTTTTTTTTCTGTTTTGGAATTCGTTGAGTTATCTCGTAGCTTTACCAGGTTACCAACACCTGACAACGACTCCCTACGAGGGAAACTTTGAAACTGAACAACTCAGTGCTAATTTATCGACAAGTCGTCGGCTCGTTCGTTAATAACTCTAGACGCGAGCTGTGAGCTGTAAGCTGTGATCAGTGATCAGTGATCAGTGAGCAGTGAGCAGTGAGCATCGTTGTTGGAAGAGGTTTTGGTATTGGATGAACGCGTGGAATTCAGCCGTGAATTATTGTGAGCGCCCGTAGAGAAGCTATCTTCGAATCTGCGAGGAGCAGATATTTTGTTCGGTGATCTCAAAGAGCGCCGCGCCTCTTAGGAGCCAGCGGCTCGGCCTCGCCGAATCTCTAATCAAATCGTTTAGCGTAATGGGCTCCGACTATTAAGGGTCTCTCTTTCTCGAGCCCCGCCTCGCGTCTCTCTTATGTTACCACGTAGCAGTTTTTCCATCGATATTCATCCCATATTACTATATGTACCACAAAAGGAGGGCTGCTGTTGCTCGTGCTGATGCTGCTGCAGCAAAGAAGAAGCTTAGTAGACATTTCGAGCGTTATATAGAAAGTCAGAGGTTTTTTCCTACAAAGTTCGTTATTTAGAATCTGAATTTAGCGGGAGAAATTAAACCGAAAATAGTGTAGTCGTACATAACTACATTTACTTCGTATGTAACTACTCCAAGCTCTTTAGGAGGTTTTCGAATCGTGCGTGTATTATAATGTGTAGCAACACTTTCGGATCTCGTTACCATATCTCTTGGTGGCCCAACGCCCCGGCGTATTACATGCATACCTATTACAGAGCTATTACACGACCAGTTAGAGGGGCCAGTTACCATATTTGAATATTTATTTAGCTGATTATTATTTTTCTTAACTCAACAGAAATTTGATCACGCCGGCCGTAGCCGGAGCCGGAGCCGGCCCGCGTCGAGATTACACGCATCCTTCTCCTCTCCTCTTTTCTCTTCTCTTCTCTTCTCTTCGGCTTCTCTTTTCTTTAGTTTTGAGATGAGATTAAGGAGGAGGAACCGTGAGCTACCCTAAAATTAGCAGTATAGCGAAGATAAATAAGAGAATTTCGTTATAAATTATTACTTATACGTCATTTGCCTGAACCGAACCGAGCCGAAAAAATTCCCGTCAGAGATTATTTGCGTAATGATTCTTCGCTCTTCGCGGGACATCGGACACTTTTGCAACGTTTGCATCGTAATAGCGTATTTCTTTTTTTTTTCTTTGGTTTCTTTCTCTTTTTTATTTTTTTTTGTTTTTTGTTTTTTCATCTCTCTACTTCCAACAAGAAGATTTATTCATACCTTCGTTATACCCAACAAGAATTTATTAGAGTAGATTGTATTATTTATCAGCATTTTATCGATCGACTTTTTAAATTACAACCTTTTCGAAAACCTGTTTTATTTATTATTAAAACTCACGAAAATCTCACCAGAATTTCTTACCATACGCAGATCTATGTGAAAAATTTCATATTTTTCTTTTATTACAGATTCTTCAAGGCTATGGACGACTTTATGGAGACCAGTGACGCCGGTGAGTTCCATCAATCTTTCATTTCTTTTTATCCAAAGATTATACTTCTCTTCGTACAGCAATGCGCGACAAGTACCTACACAAGGGGTCGATAACATTACCGTCAATGATCCGCGCGCGATCCATCGCTCCAGCTTCCGTAAGCGATGACCGCGACTCGGTCGAGCGCCCACGCGGCCGCGGTGTTTCGAAGCACTGTTAATTATCTCCCGTCATACATCAACCGGCCGAAAAGAAAGTTCCCTTCGGCGAGACGGGGGGAGAAACGAAACCGGGGTCTGGGGACCACAGGGCCGGGCCTTATAACGTCCCCAAAATCCCCTACTCTGAGGCTCCTTTACCACCGTTGGTAATTTTAGATTACAAAATTTAGAGAAGTTCTGATTTTTCGATGAGAGAAGTATTTTGGGGCCCTGAGTAATCCTCTTGGCGAGCGTCTTGGAATAATGGCGTCAAAAAGTGTAGCTGAGTAGCTGGGGCGTTTTTTTTTTTTTTTATTTTCGATGCGGTACCTATCCCCAGATCTATTCTGATGATTAAGGAAAATAGCGAAAGGTGTGGTCGATTGGGACATTGGGTCCCAAAATACTTCTCTCATTCAAAAATCAAAAGTCCTCTAAATTTTGTAAGTCAACTGCCTTGTTTCTACCCTGGCGATTGGGCTGTCATGCTGTTGCTGGTAGAAACTAGAACGGCAATTGAGGAGAGGGAAAGTCTCTTTTCCTTCTTCTAATCTGTCATCTCTACCCTTTTCATGATCGTCTCCCTTCACCTTCATCAATTTCGACTTCTCTGAGCTCGTGGAATGCCGCAAAGAGACCACAGCTCGGTTTGAAGAATGAGAAATGGGTAATAATCGTTGCGGGGGAGTCAGAGATGGTCGATGAATTCCAACGCTAAGAAGCCACTGCAGCAGGCCGTCCATTGCCTGTCACTTACAATTTATCAATACTCGATTCTCGACGACCGATGTCGACGAAACTGTCCATCACTTGAAAGACACTTTACTACCACCAGATACGTAATTGACGGTCATTCCTCAATGGAGCCATTCATCAATGAATCCTTCATATCTCATACGATTTTTGCTATTAAAGTAGTCCGGCAATCATCAGACTCGCTTCGATACACATGAATTTGCGGCGAAGACGTATGGCAAATTCGCACGGAATGCTTCAGCACAAATTTATATATTTATAAAATATTTTTTATACGTGTTTGTTGAACGCCAAACGAACGAAGGAATGTATGATACGTGTTCGAATCCTCGGCGCGTTATTTGATCTAATGAAACGGTGAAATCGTTTACGCTCGGAGATGTTTTTTCGGGTATGTACATATTTTGGTAAGCAAACCACATGTACGTCACTCGAGTGCCTTACGCACTCCTTTTATTCTCTGATGAGATGAGTATGTATACCCGGAATTCTTTTGCCACGCGACAAAGCGCGACCATCTCGAGTGTCCGTTAGAACGTCCATATCGCCACCGTAAAAAGGATGAATAAATAAAAAAAAGGTAACCAAAAACCGTCTCACACTGTACGCGCGTATAGTTGGTCTGAAAATAAAAATGTACTTTCCAATTCCTTATATTGACTTGTGGTGAAATCAAGATCTGATACCTAGCGGCTAACCCTGGGTAACTGCGTACGCAGTTAGTTCGCCATCGTAGTCCGTTCAAGTCCTAGTTTTATCGAGTCTCCCGGGAGCTACGGTGTTATAAGTAAGTGGCTAAACGATGCGCCACCAGAGGCAAGTGTTACTCGTCGATCCCCTCGTGTATACATCATATTGCCACATTAAGTTCGGAGAGTGGCTTCGGGACAGGATCAAGCCAAGTCGCTACCATGGTAGCACGAAAACTGTTAGGGAGTGGTGCTACAGTGGCCAAGTCGAGCCTGAGGCTTCTCCGCGTTACTTTTCGGCTCTTTTCGGGGTCTCGTTGCTGCGGTGGCTTGTTGGCGGGACCGTGCCTCCTTGCCCTGGGGCACCTCCGCCCTGATTCGTTATAGGAGTATATTACACGCCGTATATTAACGCGCGCGGTAGCGCCCCCTAGCGGCCCCCTCTTCTTTCGGCAATTGAGTATGTTGCAAGACGGGATGTGCGCTATATTATACTCTGGAGCGAGCCGGCTCATCGCTCTCCGCGTCGACGCGGGTCTCGTAAAAATTAGTGCGGTATTAATTTTATTCCAAACAAGAGAACAACAAAACAATGGGCGGCACAGAATGAACATGCTCGCCGAGGAAGAGGAGGAAGAAGAACAACGCGAGTCAAAGCCAAAGAGCCAAAGCCAGAGACTCTAGACTCGAAGAGACCGAAGGATGGGGTCGTTTGTACAGTACACCGGCACTCCCAGACCATACAGCGTCGGTGTATGCAAGAACGCATCGGCGGACCCCCCACTGTTACAAAGTTGAAATCAAACATCAGTCAACAGAAGCTATACCGAGGCGGTATAACAACTGACCATAATCCCACTGACCGGATTCATCAATCGCAAACGTCCTCTTGATCAATTTTTACCGACGGTTCACTCCCCGATCTCGCCGTTCGGTTAGTTTCGCGAAGATCGTTAAAGCCGGTTGCAACGAGCGTCTTACTCGGCGTGCGACTACTGCTTTTTGGCCCGCGCCGGGAAAGGTGACAATACTTTGGAGGCTGAACCGAGTACGCCCCGTTACGTAAACTACTCGTATAGCTCCAACGTACAAACAATTATGTCTGCAGCGGTTGGTATCACTGTCGATCAAGCGGCTCCATCAAAGCGGTGCACACCGAGCGATCTTATCTTCTCAGGATATGTTGATTTGCTGCACGGGTGGTAGCTGCACCGCCGTCTTCAGTCTTAGCTTCCCTTGGCTTGTTTTCGTGGTACACAGCAGCTCATCTACCCGTTATTCTTTCTCCTTGACGTGCGTAAACCGGCGACGAAATCTTAATACGAAACCAGGAGCCCAACTCGCTGAAGAAGCGATCCAGATCCACATTGGATGGGTACGTGATTCCCGGAAAGGTCCTTATCCCGCGGAGTAGTAAGCACATGCAAAACCGTGCTCGATGACCTCTCCGCAGATAACAGTTGCGGAATTGCAAACGAGAGCTACTCTCGTATTACCAGAGAACGGAGAAAGAGAGAAAGAGATAGAGCGAGAGACCTGGATTGCCCAACGATGCTGAGCCGGACTTGCCAAGTACCAAACTCTTCGCTTCAAGTTGTTCTGCATTTCTTCGTCGACGTCGACGGGTTTGGGCTCAGATTACCGCCCGCACCAAGACACCTTCGGGGCACCCGCGGCGTGGCCTCCACGGACTATCTTGCCATCTCCGGGTTTTCTCGTTGTTGTTGTTGCTCCTCCATATATGGCCACTTGTGGCAGTTCAGGACGAAGTATTGCGCGAACGAGTAACCCCACCTCGGTGGATGTAGATATTCGGTGACGTTGAGAGTCTTGCCGGATAGTAGAACTCGTTTTTTTTTTTCCCGAATAATTCTTATTTGGGGTAATTTTTGAGGTTGAATTCTTCAGGAACTACGTTCATGGAGTAATTATTTTATTTTACCTCATTTTTTTCGACATTTTGACAGCGTGGGTACAAATCGAGCGAGGATTGTCGCTGAATTCGTTGCACTTTTTTGCCCCGGTAATTTGCTGTAATATTATAATCAGTTCCTCGGCCAGGTTTGAACGGCGTGACCGCGAACGCCTGCGGACAAATTGATGACCCGTGGAATCGCACGTCTTTTAACACAGTTGGTTATATCGTTGTACGCGTGAACTCGCACAACTTTATACTCGGCGTTCATCTCGCCAAAAGACCTGAAACTCGTAGGTATAACGTGTACGTTACACAAGTACAGTACCGTAACGTAGGTTCGATACCGTGTGTCGACGATGCCGCGGATTTCACACATATTAATATATTATTTTTGGCCCACTTTTTTTCCACGTTCCAAGGGCAGCACTCTGTCATTACGCGGGTATTAACCATTAAGCAACAAAATGGCGATCCGAGTTCGGTACGTGGTCCTCATTTTTTGTTTCCTTTTCATTTTATCCTTTGCCTTGCCCTCGCCTGGACACGCACACTCGTTCATAATGTAAATGCACGCGGGTTAAATCTTGATACAATACATACTGCATACGTGTGAATGCTGTAGCGGAGTATCATCGACCGTGCTCTTCAGACCTCTATTCTTGTCGGAAGAAGTGATGGGTACAAATCACTACCGATCTGTTGCCAAATTAACCAAGTGATTGATCACTGGATGCGGAGCAAAACGAGAAGAGTAAAAACTGGTCGTCGTGTTGAATGACCGACCGACCTACCGATCGACGACGATCATCGCGTATTTGTTCCTTGTTATTAAGCTGAATTATCTTCGCGCCTTTATCTCGTCTTCGTAATATCGTAAACCTTGTTCGACTAATTGACGTCTTCCAACGATAAGAGCTAAACGAAGAACGACAGAGGCCAAGACGGAGGGAGAGAGAACCGTCTTTCTCCGTTTTAATGTCTCTCCATTCCGATGGTGTTCCGTATCATGAAAAAATTCGCTTACTCCAGTAAAGGGTTAATCCTGAATCAGCGTATTTATTCTGTTAAAGACGCGCTCATAGGAGTCCACTGCACCCACGGGGTCAACCGCACCGGATACTTCATCTGCCGGTAAGTCGTTGAATCTCAACCAGACACGACCACAGCTCCACAGCACTAATTATTACTAACTACAACTCTAATTAGCTAATTGTATTTATAACCAAGTCAGGAATGCCCGAGAGTCTCTTAGTCCTTAGGAACTGCCTCAGCTCGGTAGTCTTTCGTCCTCTTTATGCTTGGTATGTTACGAATCAAGATCATTCGGCATACCTCTCTTCTCTGTACCGCGGCCCTCATCTCGCCACACATTTAGTTACACTCGTTTAACAGTTACAGGGATAGTTTATACTCGTTTAAAGAATTACTTACGTGGTTATGGTTATTGCAGATACCTCATACAGCAGCTTGGATGGGAATATCAAGCGGCGATCGCAGGTAAGCATCGACATTTTCCTACTTTAGTGATAGTTAGTGGTAGACATTGATTTACGGAACGGATTTAACAGGCAAATTGTAACGGTGCAGCTATTGATTAGATGATATTGGTCGTCAGCTTCTCACGTGGTCTCACGCGCCTCGTTGATAATAAATATAAATAACAATAACAATATACGGAATCTATAGACACCGCCGATAATTATACCGGTAAAACATCGGGATACAGAGATATCCATTTTTTATATCGATAAGATCTAGATGCGTCGCGGCGCCTACACGATCGGACAATACAATCCAACCGCGCTTAATTAGGATTACGGCCAAGTTACATTTTATTACGTATACTCGACTAGCCATCTTGCCAGACGATAGATACGATCTTATTAAACTCAGGCGCGATGACCCTGACCCAAATATTTCCTTGCCGGACTGTGGGGCTATATTCCTTTACAGTAAATCGGTTCAAAAGGACCCCCCGTTTACTTATTTAGGCTACACAAGGCTCGTTTCGATATTCAGAAGATGTTTACCGGTTGGTTACAGCTTTTCAGGAAGCTAGGGGGTATCCCATTGAACGCGAGGTATACGTAAACGATCTCAAGATAACCCCCAAAGGCAAGAAGTTAGATACCAAGGGGGTCTCTTTGGACAATCCAACCATGCCGATGAGGTATGTAAATTTGTATAATGGAATGAAAATTTGCTTGGCAGTTTGTCTCTATTACTTATAGAAATTGAGGAGTTGGATGCAATCGGGATGGTTTCGGAAGAATGCATGGCGTTTTGGGATGATTGAGAAAAACGTGCTTTGGTCTCGGTGCCAAATACGTCTATGTGCCTTGTCTATGAAATTTGTGGAAAAATATCGTCGGTAGCATATAAAAAAATTAGGAAAAAAAAATTACAAGGTGTGGGTGCAAAAAAAATGGGGAAATGACAAAAACTACTATAACAGAAATTCGAAACCTTGCCTTTTCTTTATTTGGGATGAAAATAAATGCTTTAGATATCGTAACTGTGATTATCCCTCGTCGTATTCCGTTCGCTAATTTTTCGTAAGTTTTTTTGGAATTAAATTTTTGTTTCTCGCTTACTTACGCTTGTTCAAGATCAATCACTAATACATTAACAAGAAAAAGGAAAGAGTAATTATATTAACTCTAGAATGAAACTCTGGGGTACCTTCGTGTCCAGTGGGAGTTCTACGGTGTCACGGCGACAATAATATACAGGACTTTGAACAAAACATATATCTAACTTCAAATGAATTTTAAAGCAAAGACTTGTAATTAGGGACCAGAATTTTGGAAAAAAAAAATTTTTAACAGATGTAATAACACGAGATACCCCAGTGTTTCGTTTTTGTTACAGCTCAAGATCTATCACCCCGTTTTTGGGTTAAGATTGAATATATATGATTTGATTTTCATCAAATTTTATAACTTTTTTTTTTCTTTACTGTATTTCGATGAAAATTGATTGGGTATGTAAAATGAACACAAATTATCAACGAATGACATTTGTTTATATGAAACATTCTATAAGGAATTAGAAATAAACCCTGACTTACATGTAAAATTTATTTTACCTATTTAATAGAAATAAATATTAGGAAATAACATCATCCCCTTATGCGAAAAGGGGTACAATCATTCTTAATATCATAACAATAACATCACAGTCATTCCTTAACTCCCAGTGATAAATTTTCCGAAAAAGGGCGTATAATTTCATCCAGTTCCTCAATTCCGAAAAAAACAAATTTTGCATGAAACCACCGCGCGTATTGAATAAAACAACATCCTTCCCGTAATACCCATCAAAAATCTCCCGCCAATAGTCCAGGTTTCAGTTATCAATACTTCAAATCACTCCTCACAGGGGGCTCAAGCGAATACCAAAAAGGCTAGGTCCATGTGGACCGATGGGTCCACCCGGCTTCCACCCATCACGTCGAGGTTTTCCGAACGGTAGACCGTTTCCACCGCCCCACGATCGCTTCGGATATGGTCCACCAGCCTTCAACCCTTCAATGCCACCAATGCCGCCGATGCCTCCAATGCCTCCTCCACATGGAGCTCCGTATGGACCGCGGCCTCACAGATACGGTCCACCACCAAATCGCGTATTTCCTAATCACGGATATCCGCCACGAATGCCACCAGGTCCTCCGAGGATGCCGATGCCCGGTGGACCCCCAAGATTACCAGGCCCTCCAGGTCCTCTGGGTCCTCCAGGTCCCATGGGACCGCCACGATCTTTAGGTCCTATTCATCCAATGGGTCCTCCGGGTCCTGGTCCCAGGTTACCACCGCATGGTCCACCTCAGCCCATAATGCCACCGATGTTGAAAGGCCCGCCGCCCATGCTTCATCAGCAGCATAAAAAGAAGCTGGTGAGAAACGGGGGTGGTATTGTGCGAAATCCTCAGATAGCGAGGAGGAAGAAGCCGATGGATATGCCCCGTAACATTCCTAGGCTTAACAGAGAGCCGGATTTCACGGCTGATACATTTGAAGAGAATTTAACGACTACTGTGATACCTGCGGTGCTACCTGTCGCGCTTATGACAGGACCTAGACGACGCAACAAAGGGAGATTCAACAACCGGGTAAGTCGCGGTAAGTGACGACGCGCCGTTTAGGGGATCGGACAATTTTATTCTGTGTGTATTAACGGTCGCGTTTATAACTAAAATTTATTGTTATAAGTAAAAAAAAATGAAATAAGACAAAAAAGAAAGAAAAGAATGAAAAAAAAAGAAAGAAAAAACTACATGCAACCAAATTGTTTCTATATGCGTAATTTGTACTCTTTACGTGCATCGGTTAAGGTCTGACGCAGCATAAAAGAGAAGCATATATAAGAGAGAGCGCTGTAAGAGTTATGCGAATAATTCTAAGACGAAGACAACAACAATTGTTCGAATAAGCTAATATATAATTATACAGATATTTACACATCATCTTATTCTTCTTATTCTTATTATTCTTCAAAACTATATATTCGTTTACATATATTGCAAGAATGAGGTGTTTACTCTCTCGTCCATATACCTTTATTCAATGACAAACATGTACCGTCTCTTTACGTGGATAGGTACGTCTGCGAAATGATCTTGAATAGCCAGAAAAAAAAAATATATATGGCAATCAATAAACTAATGAATAAATAAATAAATACATACATGCATACATACATACATAGGTATATAAAAGTATTTAAAAACGCTGCGATTTTTAAGCTCAAATTTTCATCAATTATTATCAATATTATAAATAAAACTGATATAATCTTGTGTCCGAATAAGAAAAAAATATATGTTTTTGAACAGAATAATGGTATCGAAGTTCGATTCCACTACCGCACATAATATAATGTGTCTTCTTCGCTGACGGGACGACCGAAAGGTCCCATAAGCAAGGAATGATCGAGATAAGAGATTATGGCGCAAGGCGCAAGGCTCAAGGCGTTTTTTTTCTTTATCTCTTTCTGTGTCTTTCACGTTTTATCTCTCTCTCTCTGTCCCTCTCTCTCGTTCTATTACTCGGTCGATATAAATCAAGGAATAATTGACGGCAACGTGATACCTGTTACTCCGGGTCCGTACCTAGTGTACGAATCGGTCTCGGTCTAGGTGTGATCAATAATTTTTTTTTCTCTCTTTGTTGTTCAAGACCACCGTCAAAGTAACTTGCAAAGCCGAAAGTTCGCGCTCGTGTTCAATAAAATGAATAAATAAAAATGAAAAACAAAAAACATGAAATTTACCTTGTACTATGATGATAGAAGGTATACACATATTATATAGGTATACACATTAAATTCTGATATTTTTTAAGTATAATAGTGTTTAAAAAATGAAATGAAATGAAAGTAGACAGTTGTTGTGTAGAATGAAAAAAAAAAAGGAATCAATACACCAACTGTCAGTATAACAAAAATTAATACTCCGAGACGCACGTAGTTATTGTTAGAAGAAAAAAAAAGGAATCAACATTTTTGTCAAAATAAATTTTAGTTACCTTACTTTGTTCCTTATTAATATTATTATTATTATTTTGTTTTTTTATCATCCTTATTTTTTTGACGTCTAGTCTATAATTTCACCTTCCTGTTGTGTCAATGTTGTACCAACGGAGCTTATGATGATTATAAATAAATCTCTGAAAAACCGATATGATGAATGCATTTGCTGTTATTGACCACAAAGAATCGTCGTTGCTGTTGTTGTAATTTTTTTTGTTTTATTATTTTTTTTTTTTTGGTATTTTACATTTCAGGCAGCCGTGGGCGACTCTCGGCGCCCCTAGTCGGCCTTCTTCAACGAGATCACGTACGTGGCGTTCGCCTTGGTTGTAATTGGACGCCCGTCGACCCGCGTCTCGTCGAGATATTAAAGTGATTCAATATTCGGTCCAGGGTTAAAGGTCGCGCGTGTAGGTGGGACACGTCTCGCGACCGATTGTCCATATATCACAGAACGCTGAAGCGTTGCGCCGTCGCGGTTGACTCGCGGACTCGTAGTCCGTGGAGTTAATTTTTCTTTTCAGTTTTTATTTTATTTCTATCTTTTTTTTTTTTTTTGTTGTCCTCCCGAGAAATCTAATACAGTAATAAAACAAACGTGACGCGGTTCATTCAAACAAACACCCACAAAAAGTTTTCGAAAAAATCTTGACAAAAAATTCCCCAACTTAAAACTTGGGACTTGAAGCTGACCTTTACGGATGAGATAATAAAAAAGAAACCGAACACTTCCCAAAATGCAAATTCACCGGGTACTTATTCCTACACCTACCTTTCTGCGATCGTTCTCTTCATATTTTCACGCTACATATTCTCTTTACCGGATCGATATATTAGTAAATCAGCGACGTAGCCTATGTATAAGCATAATGCAGAGCGGAGAGCGTCGCTTAATGGGGGTCTCGGTGATCTTCCTTGACGCATAAATCGGCGTGCTAGCCGACGTCGAACAGCCACGACCTCCACGGGGTATCAACGTGGCTGCATAATTGCTGAAATTATTATTCGGCCAACCCCCAACCATTTTTTTCTTTATTTTTTTTTTCTTTCAATTTTAAAATTTTTTCGTCATGTGATCACGACCAGAACGTGTCGCCTACGCCGTGGGCCGACAACATTCAAGTTCAGTCCATGAAGTAAGAAAACTTATTGGTAGGTATGTTATACCTACTCCTCATTTCTCTCTCTCTCTCTCTCTCGGCTTGAGAAGCTTAAAAACTCGGAATAGCCAGGTTCTAGGAAGCGTTGATTAATACGTAATATTAATTTAGTTGGTAATTTGTCGAGTAATAAATACGCGCATACACTTCTGCTATAAGCGTGCTGGTGATGTATGGTAACACGCACGGCACGCTGCGCTCCACGCATGGGACGAATCCTAATCGGTTGGTTGTTGGTCCCCAGTCCTCGGTGGTCGATGGTCATCTTCAGATACGTCTTACAATGTACACGAAGATCTACGACGAACGGAGGGAATGCTTCGAGACTTTGCAGGAGCTGCAGGAAAAAAAAATCAAATTTAATAACTGCCTCATTATTTTTTCTCATCATTTGAACGGTCTCGTTGCTCCGAATTCTTCCGATTTTGAGGAAAACTTGATGCTCCTTCAGAGAGGCGTTAGTCCCATTCTAGTGATCCACATGCATTGGTTTATTTCTCAAATATTTTATCCATGTGACTTCAGATTACACGATGTTCCTCTGCTTAGAGTCAATGTCCGTTGAGGATAATTTGACGGTATTATTTGTTGGTTATTATCTTAGGGTTTGGTAATTTGTACGATGTAAATGGACGAGAGGTTTATTCTTCGAACTCTGAATTGGCATTCCGTAGTGAAGACGAACGAGGAGCGTTCCGGGATAAAGTAATATTATTCAAATTAGGTACGCGGGTAATTTTCTCTACCGCATTGTATATTTTTATATATAAGTATAAGCACATACCTAGCTGGGTATAAAGAAGTACGAAAACTACTAGCTACTATATGAGAAAGTGCAAGAAGTGCCGCGGGGTTTTCCGGTTTATATATCCGGCTTACATCGTTGCAGCTGATATGCACGATAACTCGAGTTGGAATTTAACTTTTCAAATAATTTCTAAAAACTCGAAGGAGGCACAAACAAGTCCATAAAGTCACTCCTCCCTGAGATGCTGGGGGTCGACGTCGTTTCTTCTCAACGTTGATGCAAAAGTTTTACATTTATTCACCGAAAGAGGTGTGACGCCTCGACGACGGACTGCGATACTTGGATCGCTTATCGATTATCGACGCCGAGGTTATTCCCCGTTTTCGAAACAACGTAGGTACCTACGTACGTACGTACGTAAATACATATCCACCTACTAGCTGCTATATACTTACCTACTACCTTTGCGCTACCATCGTCTCTCCTCGATTTCTACGACTGAATTGATTTGCGCCCCTGTTTACTCCTTTGCGTGGTCATAGAGGATCGCATTCTCGATTCGAAAGTCCACGAACTTTGCACTATGAGCAATTCAGACTCGTGGAAAATTGTTTTGTCGTTAAAACAGTTATTATAACAGTCGGGATATCAGAATAACTCGCAAAAGACCTCAAGAGTCCAATTTTGATGCGCGAAAGAATCTATATTTCATTTTACTGCGAAGACAGAGATGCAGAAATTAATACTTGACTTTAGTTTCGTAGAAAAAAACATCAAGGAGTAGATACTTATATCGCGGTTGAATTGATTTGCGCACATGTTTACCGTTCGCTTGGCCACCTATTTTCGAACTTTGTACCTCGGCATGGCTATCTACGGTTCGAGAGCTGCAGGAACTACCGTCTTGTGAAAACAATTAGATTCTCGGAACGAGGTGTTTACGGTTGCTCAGATGCGTCGCGCGCAATGATCTTCGGCAATAGCTGTTTTAAGGATAACCCATCTCCGGGAGTCCGGCGAACCGGGAAAAGACGTCCACGAACTGCACCGCGCGTTTCGTGGAGACGATCCGAAAGTTACTTCTGGTCCGTTGACGCGCCAGTCTGAAAACAATCGACCCGTACACCCACGCCTCAACCGTCTTCGCCGAGGATCTAAAAGGGACAAAAATTTACCAGGTTCTTCTCCGAACCAGCTCCCCGCGTCCACGCGTGTCCTATGCAACCTATCTCAGCTAGACTTTAGATTTATTGACATATTTTCTCCGTACTTTAAGGCTTTATTTATTTTTATCCAACGACTGCTTTTCTTTGTTTTTCATTTCGGACTTTTATTGCTCCCCGGTCGATGCATTCGCCTCTCACTACCCGGTGTCGATGGATCCAAAGGGAGTAAATTGTGTCAACGCTATCACATCCGCCGTATTTCAGCTCCCGAATTTTTACCGATCGAGAGAATCGCCGTGCATCGTTTACAGTCGCCGCCGAATTGTACTGGGGGGAGCAGCGAGCTGCCTGGTGGCGTTTGTTCTTTGAGCCAAAAAGGATTACAAAGGTTTGCGAAGGGTCCCGGGTGCAAACGAGACCCATAACTCTTCGGGGGTCCCGACACGATAATTAGTCCCGATTAATTCCCGAAAATTGAGGAATGCGCGGTGATGGCGCTGCGGTAGGTCCAGCCTCGCGTCCACGCGAGGAGGATGAGACTGAGGACGAGGATGAGGATGAGTAGGAGTAGAATGAGAAGAGACTACACTACACGGTCTAGTGCCACTAAGCACGACTGCCAACCGCGTACAAGTCCCGACCTCCTCCGTCTATCACGATTTTTTAGTTTTTTTTTTTATTAGTTTTTATCCTCCTCTTCTTCGGAGCTCTTCTTCGTCTCTCCAAAGTACCAATACTCGAACCGATCCCAGCCGGACGGCGTACTTTAATGCTACAGTTCGGCCTACTTAGCGAGCACCTTGATTAACACGGAATGATTGATAGTGGCTCCCTTTGGTCGCTGGCTGCTACCCCTGCCTAAACCAACCTCCTCTCTCTTCTCTCCCTGAGTTAACCGGGCGCAGCTCGTCCTCGGGAGGGCCGATGCTGCCACCAAAGATCTAATCGCTGATATTTATTACCAGACGCGTTCTACTGCAGTACGGAACGGCTCGTGCGTGGTTTTGCGCTTTTTGCAACCTCCTTAACCCAGCCCTAAGCGAGAATCACTTTTCGCAAAAGGAGGAGGCCCTCGGAGCCACCCTTCAGCCTTTCGGAACCTCTTCGAGGTCGGGTAAAGCGGAGAGACAGACGCGGACTGCAATTCCGATTTACACGCCGTTAAACATAAGTGCGTTGGTACGACGACGACTCATGATTCGACGCAGTTTTCCTAATAATTGTATACCGCTCGCGACGTGCATGTAATACCGAATCGTTGGAAACTACGGGTTATGTTCTTTAAATAAACCGGAGTAATCGCGGATCCAAGTCTTTCTCCGTAAAGCTGGTATGATGTCGCGTTAACGTCATACCCGGGGTAACGTATTGTACAACCGTAACCGTGCTTACGTGTTGCGTCAGCGTTACGGTGGCGCCGCATCCATCGACTCTTGCCCCGTAGCGACCCCGCGCTTCCAGACAGACTAGCCGATCCTCTCAGAGCGCGTTTTTGGTCCTGGTTATTCCATGGATCCACGTGGCTAGGTATGACGGAGCTTTTTTTGGAAATTTCTCGTCACTTGACGGTGTTTATATTCCGCGGCCGGAATTGTTGGTCACCGTGACCCCTCGGATCGATTTAATCAAATCTCATGTTATTTGAGTGACATTTGAGCGGGAGTCTAAAGGGCGAACTAATAAATTCAAGCAGAATATAAATATATCTTGAGTAAGTTTCGATTTTCAAGAAATGCCAAGACGAACTGAGGCGAGTCAAGGACCGATTGCACCAGGTATACCGTCTACACGTCTCGTCCTCTCGAGATCGCTGCAGGTGTCACAGATATTTTTTTTTCCTCCTCGCCGGGTCCTTGACTCCTGAAGTACTCCGGGATGTAGTGGCTCCACCTGATTTTTCCAAACGTCAATATTATAGCTGAAGTGTGAGTTCTGTTGTAAACTCGAGAGGTGCAGCGTACGTTCGGTGTCGATGTTTCGCCATAGACAGGAAACCTCGAAATCCGTTGTCGTTATACTCGTGCTTTGACTACATCAATATTCCGGACCCAAGAGAGAGCGAGAGAGAGGAAGAGAGAGGGGACGTTTTAAGAGGAGAAAAATTAAGTCGCGTCTAGTATTGCCGTAAAAGTGTCGCGCCGGCTCGATGCCGAGATGTGAGAGAGGGGAAGATAAATGAGCCGAGTAGATGACCAGCGTCAAAGCGTATAGATCACCGGCTTAAGGAATTACCAAATTTTGAAATTGACCATTAGTTATTGTACGGACGCTGGCTGGCTGGCTGGCTAGCCCGGCCTTACCTGGCCACTCGGACGCACAGGCGCATGGACATTCCCGCCTCACCTACGCGGGAGATTAATTGCAATCTTCAGGCTTCGTGGGAGGGACTCCGCGCCTAATCAACTCGTCCTCCTGACTTTCTACCTTGAATTTCAGCACCCAGAAAAATCGCAAGATTTTCTTATCTCGCGAATGATCCATCATTCTCCTCCAACGTTTCACAGTGGCTGATAGATACGCGTTAAAACACACTTCACACAAACCTGTCAATCATCGAGAGTTACAGAACCAAGGAACTACCATTTCTGTTCAGGAAGACGTTTCTCATAGATCCGGATAGTTGTTCGATAATTTAGTATCTACGTTTTCGTGGGAGGGTACTATATCTGTGTACGTGGAATAAGCTCAGTGACTGGTGGTCGAACAGGTCCGAATCCAGGAATCTTCACCAGCTGCATCATTCGAGGCTATATAGCAGCATGCATTTGTAGGGAATTCTCGGACCGTGTGCTCCGGATAGTATTCTCTCTGTATATGTAATCTTGACCATAGTTGGAACGAAACTATGCAATTGACGGTGAGATCCAATCGATTATTACCTTGGGAAAAAAAAAAACTTGGACCGTTCGTTGTAATTTGAAAATTAAGAAACGTCCAGCCAGCTGTCCTGCACTCCTGCCTTCTTCCGACTATCTACATCTTCTTCTATCGCCAGTGTCGGCATAGGGACCGAGCGGTTCCCATAAGGCGTCGTCGTCGTGGTGTTCTCGTAGATTTCTTTCCCCTCGAGGCAAACTAATATCGAAGTTGTTCGATAGAGACGCTGGGACAACCAGTGGATAATTAAAGAACCGTGTAATCGGTAATTACCTCGGTTTATTAACACCGCAAACAATCGGCGGTCGTTTCACAGAACAAAATCTTCTTCATCTCTTTCTCGGTACGTAATACCAGTTTGAGGTAGTCGCATGCGCGTTTAAGATTACACCTACGCTTATGTAGGTATGTACGTCGATGTGCACGCGCGTGCAACGAAAAACGAGTGACCGATTGATGCTTGTAAAGTGGCGCTAACAAAACGAATAACTCCTCTTGCTCGTGGAGAAGATGCAGGAGAAAAACGAGTCGATGGAGAAGGAGGAAAGGAGTTTGAAAGGAGAAGGCCCAAGAAGAAGAAGAAGAAGAAGAAGAAGAAGAAGAAGCGAGCGGACAAGCGCATGCGTGACAGCATATCTCGGCCCTACCATCAGCGGTTCCTATTATACGCTGGCGCCTCGGAATTGATTTCAATTATTCGCTCCGCTGGATACGCTACCTTTGGCAGATCTGATACGGAGGCGAGAAGGAGCGATTTCAAGCAACCTCGACCCGTCGCCTTTCGTTTGTATCCACTTATCTGCCATTTTCTTACTAATCCAAGTATTCTTCGTTTGGATCCTCCGGTTTATTTCGCGTCTGGGGTTAGACTGCGATAATACAACGGGTAGATGTTTTCTAATTGTTCGCCGTACTCGATCCTTGGAATGTATTCGTGGAGTCTGAAAGCGTGGAGAAGGTTGAAAATCAAGGAGGGAAGTCCGAAAGGCAATATCGTATAGGTAGCCCGCGGCTGAGGCGATGATTAATAAATCAAAGATGGCGTTGAGAGAACAGTTTAACCCGTGACCCGAGGCCGATGCATCCCGCTCTTATACACAGCCTGTATCCACACCGTATCCACGGTACAACATAACATAACATAACCCACACGAATGAGAGAACGCGCGCGCGCGAGCGATCGGTACAAGAGACCGCGAGAACGGTGTTATACTACGAAGGAACTTTGTGCCGGCTTCGTCCTCGTCGTCTTAGATGTATAAGAATTACTAAAAGAACTCTGAGTGTATGTAGGTACGGAGCCGGGACGCGTCGCGGCGCTCCTTCGGCGATACGGATACGGTACTGAGCTGTGGGAACAGGTCGACTCTGAATGTTAATTGTTGTTTAAATTTATGACAGTCCTCTCCACAGACCTACCGATACATCGACCTCCCTCACCTCATCAACATGTGGCCATCTTCACGCACCTTCGTACCTTCGGTTAACTGTACCATGAGAAATTCACCTTTCATGGTTCCCGGACTGAATTACTCTCTTTCGCTGTCGGTGGACGAGTCCACCTTCAAACGGCCGATTTGCGTTTGAGCTTCGATTCATTTTATCCTCTCTGATCTTTAGACTTATTGATTTTTCCCTGGACGTAGATATGAGCTCAGGGTCTTTGGAGTGAACCTAAAGACGAGTGACTCAAGGAGTTCAGAATTTCCGGAGCCAACTGACAGTCAAATGGGTCAGACACCGTACGGTTAGTAAAGGCAAAAAGCACGGAGCGACCCCGCGACAGGATTACCATACGAATCCTACCGGCTTGTGAAGCACGACGAAGAAAGATCCCTGGCCTATTGTGTGTGGTCTCGGAGGGCAAACTCGTGTGCGTATACATGTACGCGCCCTGTCATCGAGTGTCACGCCATGCCGCCTGACGAGCCATCGCTCATCTCATCGTCCACCTCTTCCTTCTTTTCTTCATACTTCTTACTCTTCTTTTCGTGTTCTCTTCTTCTTACTCTCTTCGCCTGACGATGAATCAAAGCCGCGGCTGCCAGTGGACGCCACGCGACCGGTTAAACTAGACGCCTCTCGCGCCTCGCGCGGTCCTCCAGTTTTGTCTAATTGTGAGAAGAGAGGACAAACGACCTCCGTCTTTACTTGACGCCAGATCGAGGACAGCCACGACTGAAAAAGAAATACACATTTTAGTCCCGTTCCTTCTTCGTCTTTCTTATCGTTTCTTATCACTAGAAGCACATAGCTCTGGAGCAATTAGCCCATCAAAATAGATATTTTTGTGTTCCTTCACCGAATCTCGTATTTTGATAACGGGCTTTGTTGCTCTTGAAATTTTTTCGAGAAGTGAATTTGGCTGGGGTATAATAAATCAATCCGTTCACCAGCTCTCTCCGCAGTTACTGGCGACGGACAATTACCGCAAACGAGCGATACTCAAGAGGCAAGTAGTTGGCGATCAATCGGCATCCGCCCACGATCTCGCGGACCTTGTTGTACGGGCATACCAACCGGTACTGGTACATTGTTTAGCACGTGCCTAGCCGGCGCGGATGGACAACGGTTACAACAAGTAAGGTACGAAGTCCGCGGGGATTCCTTGCGAGAGAGAAAGAGAAAGAGGAGAAGGAGGAGAGCTTTCCGCATGTGAGGTTCTTACCTGTGCATAAATGCATTTGTAATGCGACGATCGAAATTAAATTTTGCGTCGTCCTCGTGTCGCAAGCGCAATGAACTACGTCGTAACAATAATCTCGTTGTAGTTATTCCTTTAGCGGTTAGAGAGTGAACGTACGTAGTTCGACGCATCGATGCAGCTACAGCTCGAGGAAGAATTTTATAGACGCGCACTCAAGCCGCGGCGGGAATACCTAACACGAATTTTTATGTCACTCGTGCAGTATATAAATACGATTTTATTAGCCACGGGTTGAAAATTAACGATGACGGTTCCATTACAGATAACATAACGAGACGAGACGAGGCGAAACAATTTTAATCGTTGAGGTATACACACATACCTATATACACGTTATTCATCATATATACTCCTCCCTTGAATAACAATCGCAATTACACGTATGTGTTCACCTTAAAAGGAAAATATTTCAACAAGGCTGATCGTGCCGACGAGACGCAATTCTTTGTGTATACTTATAATATGTGCACTAAGCATTCTTATCAACGACAGTTATATTGCTTTTCCAATTGCCTAACATTTTTACGATCTAGTTTATCGTTTATCCAATTTTTTCCTTTACTTTTTCCTTCTTTCTCATTCTGCCATGACCGCAGGTAGCCACAACTCAAGATCCGGAACAATCGACTCGTATGATAAGGGGCTCAATAATTACTAATTGTTGAAATAGCGGTCAGCAAGTGATTTGAAATTTCTCGAACTTCAAATCGCTTGGAGCCAAACCAGACCCCTTAGCTGAGATGCCGCCAACGGCGCTCTAAAAGTCAGGGCGAATCTACAACGGTGACGTTCACCAGGCCAGGCGTTTAGAATTTGTATACCGTATCTAATATCTTCTTAATTCTTATAAATTTTTGTCATGCTTGTTTGTTAGAGCCACGGCGGCCCGCAGCTCATAGAATTTCTTTGGCCGTAATGAAAATGAATGAGATACAGAGTAGTACACACCTCGACAGGTCCGCCAGATACCCGAGGGATGATGCGACATTACCAAGAACTGGTGGCCTGAGACAATGGGGACAACTCACCGGACCTGGAGAGTCAATGCCGCCTCCTGCCTCCGGTCTCTGTTCTCCACTCCCGAGACGTAGTCAGAGTTTACACTTTCCTTGTGGGTAGAGAAAGGAGCGAGTAAAATGCGTCTGCGTTCAAACGTTAAAGAAACTTTGGAAAAGCTAACAGACGCAGTATTTCTTTGAGTTTAAGGATGGAAACTTTGAGTTCGAAATTTTGTAGGTGTGATTCGCAAAGTGTTTGATTTTAGGAGTTTGTGTGATGCCGATTTGTTCTGAGAAAATTGGCCCGGCCTCGTTCGCAGCTTTCGCTTTTATAGTTTATGAAAGAAAAATAAGACTCCTTAGGTTTCTCGAGTCCTCGGATACCGTCGAAAAGCCACACAGTCGTACCACTAAATTACCACACGCGTGCATCACGGGCAGCCAGGTACATACGTTAGTCTCAGCGGTAGGAACTGGTTAACCGAGTGAATTGAATAATTATGAAATGAAGACGCGAGCAGATAACTCCTGCTGGCATCGTATTATCAAAACTCTCCAGCCCTCAGAATTCAAAGGTCCTATCAGCATCCATGCTGCGTGCATAACTGATCGATGTAACGCGGTATAGAGGCGTAAAAATGTGGAAAAAATCATTCCGCATTCATTATTTTCGAGGCTTCATGATCCACGACTTTCACACGGTCTTTTACCAACACCCTGTATACCGTGCGCGACGACAAAGGTCTTGTCTGGTCGCGAGAGCAAACACGGCGTGGCCTCTGACCTTCGAACCATTTGTGTGTGTTAATTTACCACTTTTGTCAATCTTTGAACGCGACAACCTGCTCTTTACTGTTTCTCGAGTAACTGTATACCCGCCGAAAACATATACCTATGTTCAAAGTTTATGGAAGCCCTTATGGTTCCATGGTGAACATCTTCCGTATCCGACCATCCGAGCGTGTACCTACTTCTTTGGTATTATGAGTCCGTGTTCGTGCAGAGCTTGTGGAAGGGCAGAACAGACGCATTCCTTCGTTATTAATACGAGAGATACGTGAGCGCGTCATTGTGCGTAGTTATCCATTATAGGGGACACGGACGAGGGTGTTCTCAGCCGGGTATTTATCAAAGGGATAAACTTAATGGTGGAGAAAATCTGGGCGCGAGAACCGCAGGCCTTGAGCACCGCTGTCAACTCATTAAGAGCTATCAGGGCAGTGGTACAAACAAATGACACTCGCGGGTCGTGCGAGACCGTGGCCAGACGGGTCCAAGACACTGGTCCAGGGTTCATCCTCTTCCTCCTAGGCATTCCACTAGTACGCTATCTCTTTCAAGCCTCGTTCCCCGTTCGAGAGCGTGAAATTATGTAAGCTGGTGATTTATTAATTAACTCCAGACACTTTTTGCTCCGCTCTGCTTGGATATATAGTACCTACGCTAAGTTTCTCCGAGGCTTAGTGACCCGAACTTTTCAGGTGTCTGATTTTTGCTCTTTTTGTTTTCGACTGTACTCGGAAATATGAAATGCTCAGGATTAGTGAAGAAGGTGAAAATCACAGGGAAAGAGCTCAGATGAACAGGAGTCTATCTTTCAGCTTTGGGATTTCAAAACATGGCGTTGTACGTCTGGTCTAGGACCGAGTGGAGTGTTTGTTCGGCGTTCTATTTGTTCCTACCGAGGAGATAGATTTTTGCATAAGCACACACTGCCTGCTGCTTTGCGTCTAACGTCTTCTTGTAGACACGAAGTACCGCTGCCAAAAATAGTACCCATTGATCAGTTCTTCTTCAATGAATGTTTCCCAGTCAATGAAACCATGGTCAACCTCGGGGCGGGGGAAATTTTCCTTAGCTTTTGCAAGGCCGTTAATCATTGTATTCCTGAACGAGGTGTAATTCCGTTACAAAGATCTTCCAACCAAATATGGAAACAGTGAAACAATCGCGATGACCGAGGTAAGGATGGGACGCGTTTCCGCAGATATTAGTCAAAATATTACAAGAATGACTCACGTAGAATTTGCTTCATTGTTTTCTATTCCCCGCCGCGAAATAGACCGTGAAAATCTATTTCTGTCTATAGAGATGGATAAATCAGAGGCTCAGTTTATTTTCTATGATTGCGCGATTCTATTCTCATGCAGGATCCGTCCCATTCGAACGTAACGTTGCGAATTCCTCGGCAACGAAATCACCCGTATAATATAGGAATACCCAACGCCATACTGCAGCAGTCTACGTGACTTCTGAGGCTGTCTCTAATCGTCAAGGTCGATCGAAGGTCAATAGAATACGCCTCCGAATAATCGCCATACCGAATCCATACGACTGACCGACTTAACAACCCGTTGAACTCCGATCGTCTCCAATGTGCCTCAAGTAAATTATCAGAATTTCGATTGAGTGCCATACTTATCAGATAAAGATCGAGACTTTGGAATGCTGTGTCAAAAATCGATCGACGTATTTGTCCAAAGTCCTAAAATAATATGCAAAAATAAATTTTGTGGGGTACTTTTTGTAATACTTGTTTATTCATTTCTGAAAAATTTTTGAAATACAATTTATGTTTCGTTTTTCTATTTTCAATCCTCTTCGGTCACCGACTGGCCAGAGGATTTTCCGTAGTTAGTGGTCTTAACATAGGTGTATACGACCTCCATATAGAGAGACAGACGCGTGCACGGCGCCTCTCAGCGGGCATGGAATGAGTGTTGTTATTTGCGAGTGCATGCTTAGCGCTCGTGCGTGAGCGATGTGTGAACCCTGGACGGCGTAGAACCCCGTGCGTGCATACGTTTATTTAACGCTCGTGCCGTGCCATTATACCTCGACGAGACCCGTAATACGGCTTTTATTAAAAGAAGAAGAAGAGAGAGAATAAAAAGGAAGGAAAAAATTAGCAAACCGACTTACAATGCACATAATAGTTCGCAGCGTCTTTTAGAACGTTGAGCCAACTCGTGCAGCGAGCAATTTAAGTCCCGTGAATCAGCGTTTCTATGTAAGTGGTTATACAGTATTTCCACGGAAGTAGTAGTAGTAGTACATCTACGTCCGTTTGGTGTAAAATAAGAGTCTTGTTTAAAAACAACACTTTCCAATCGAGGGTTAAAAATATCACCGAACGATTCGCATAAATTATCGATCATTTTTGTACACAGCACAATCACCCGTTAGAAAAATATGGGATATTTTCATCATTCCTTCATTTATGCGTCATATCAGGATTTAGAACTTGTTCAAAGTTCATGATGGGGATCTGCAGCATGCCGAAAGGAATGGCTCCGCATCATCAGCCTCCGTTGGAACTGTAACAAAATAATTATGGAATCCTGTTCTGTATTTCATTAAATTTTTCTTCCGATCTTCGGATTTTTTGGAAAATTCTTTGCGCGACTGTGGCAACGACTGATTTATAACGGTGGCACCCACTTGGTCCCCGAATGTGTGTCACGGGAGCTACTCCATCCGGGCTATGAATGATAAATGACATTAATACGATTCGTAGAATTAAGAGATCGTAGAGCAATTAATTTTTATCGCTCGTAAAACGCTCTCTAGCTCGCGACAAATCTACCAGCTGTCACCTATTGTCGACCGTAAAGTATTACCACCACTGACCGCTACCTACTTACGCGTCTAATCAAGCCGAGTCCACTAAACAGTAAAATAATGGTAGGCAATGGCGTATAAACTAAACGACCTAACGTTCATTCGAAAATGATTGACCTGACCGAACAATGCGATGACAATGTGTAATCGTACGATTGACGATTGAATTCTTTGGCTCAGTGTCGGTCATGCGGCCACTGAACGACCTCAAAGCTTACGTTAAGCTTACGTCAGTTCCGGTCGATTTAGATAGACCGTTTCTGCGCTTGACGCTTTCGCAGCAGCGGACACATGCCGTCGACGTAACGGAGGCCAATGTGCATAAGGGTGTATAGGATCCACGTGGAGTAGGTACGTATCAGTACAAAGCAACGGTCTACGTCATAGTATCCGAGACCATAAAAGACTTTTTACTCGTTCGCGTATCTATTTTGCGGCAAAATACATTGTGTAATAGTTGTACGTTCCGGGGGTGTGGGTTGGTGGGTATATACATATCTCCGTATCTACGTCTGCTATTTTTGGCAACCCGCCATCGTCAATAACCTTTGCATTGTTGTCCTCTTGACGATGGGAAGGTCCGATACAGCCGGTGGCTCCAAAACTACATCGTACAAGGCTGCACGGGTCACGCCGAGCACTAGCTTCGGTATGATGGAATTGGATCTGTTTTACATTTAGAGTAAAGGCGAGACTCGATATGGCTCTAGCTCACGATTACGAGATTAGGAATACGGAGATCAATGATTTCAGAAAAAAAAAAATCAGAAAACTCCGCTACGTTTCAACGTCGATTTATCTACCCAAAGCAGCTTTTTTCAAACCTACTTTTTGTACTAATGGTGTTAAACGATTTTGGCAAACTGAACGTAAACGGATAAGAATGATCGATTCTAGTTTTCTATCGCAGACTCTGAAGGCTCCGATCTTTTTGAAATATTGAAAATTCATAAGCTTCACGAAATGATATAGAGTGAAATATTGGACTCGTATGTATTTCACTGATTAAAGGATTTTTATTATAATCTGGTACTGGTGAGAATAAGACAAAGCGTTTCTACGCAGGAATGATACGATTCTTGGATTCAAGTTAAACCCGGCTAAAGAAGGAATGCGGTAATTTTCCGGAGGACGAACAAGCTCGCAACCTCCGGGTGTTGTTTTCTAAGCAAAACTCTATTTTTAATACACGCGTAGCTATCGCGTGCTATTGTAGTCTATTCGTGAACCGATTCCGTCTAAGTTTAGCTCGGGCAATATAACCGAGTTTATAACACTGATTCCGCGATCTTGAAGCCCGCTTCACGGGCCGTTGGGACGACACAGCGCGCGTATATAGTCGTGGAGGCGTAATCCGTGGGTCGTACTCTAAGAAATCGTACAAATTAGTTTGTATTGTGCGGTGGGGAAGCTATACGTCTCGATCATCACCGTTCTTTGAACTTCTTACCGAGAACACTTCACTTGTTGACAGTATAGCCGAGTGTTATACTTACAATAGAATTCTTTGCCAATCAGACCTGTGATGCCGTAATAGGATCGGTATAATGCCAGAAATTCCGTCGTTTCCGGAATTCGCGATGTACTTAACTTTCGAAGGCTAAAAAATTTATTTGATCTTAGCTCGTAAATGTCCGGCAGTATCTGGACTCGGAGCCTCATTTCGTGAAAATTTTTGTTCCTTTCGTTTGGTTTTTTTTTTCAGCCCTTGGAAAAATTTTGTTACGTAATATCTTTCAATGATATACTTATAGTATGTACATACATACATACGTATATTGATCGTACCGCGAAGATTTAATATACGACAGTATTAATATCGTATAATGACATGTTAATTAAGTAATTAGATAGTAATTAAAATCCGAGATCCATTTAGGTATATGTATATACGTTCGAATCTAAATACCGAGCGGGTCATTATATCACTTTATATCTATAGCCCATAAAAAGATATATATATATATATATGTAGGTATACCACACACCCATGTAAAATATCATTGAATATTATTATAAGTATATACGAAAGGATGATGATCATCGGCCCCGACTGTATAATAAATAATTATTATAACATCAGAGTTGACGTTTTTTACTCAGCGCAATCTCCTTTAATCGTTTTCTATTCTTGTTTCATTTCCATATCTGATTATAAATAAAATAAACAAAATCTAGGCTGCGGGGTACGTACGCCCAGAGCCGCCTGCAGCTTGTATACGAGCTAATAGTATTAATTCATTAAATCAGGCATGTCGCACATCAAGATCTCTAATAGCGTTGATTTATTTTAATCACTTTATCCGTATAGACCCGGAGGTAAATTCACGGCAAATTTATCATAAAAAAAAATCTTATTAGTTAATTTAAAATCACCATTAACACTGGTACCTACACCAGAGTCTACACCATGGTGATTCTTATTTTTGTCTCTTTTCTTTTCTTCCTTTTTTTCTTCTCGAGTCCCACGTTGACGAGTGATATTTAAGCGCAGCATTAATCAACACGTCCGCGGGTATCAGTTGAATCGTAAATCAGCTGTTGGCCCCGAATGAATTTATTTCAAGAAATGATTTAATGACGAAATACTATACTATACTATACATATAGCCATTTAATTTCAGAGAGTAGATGAGCTCGTTGGGTGGCCCATGGCTCGCTCCAGTTATCGCACAAGTGATTTGCGACTCGATTTGCATATCTTTCGCGCTTGCGCGCGAGCCTCTTTTCATACTATTCTCATTATATTTTTATCATTCAATCTGCTGGTTGACGCCCGTGACATTTGACAGAGTGACAACTCAACTGTACTCATTCTCGTACTCGACTCTATACACAACCATTCGGTACAAAGTGATCAAACTCTGTATACTTACGGAACTTGCTGCTCGTTCAAGAAAACGAGCTCGCGAATGGAACCGCAATCGTTTAATTAAACAGTTTTCAACTCAAATTGAAACGGTCCCAACTTTTTTCCCGCTCGGTGTTTATCATTATGGAAATTAATGACAGACAATCCGGCGGACGATAACAGTGAGTAAAAATGATAATTTGAGAAGGAGTTGAAAGAGTTGGAATTAGATAGCACCGCTCGGTCTGCGGCGGGTTTTACTGTGACGATTATTCCGTACGCGTAGCCGGAGCCACGCCTTGTACAATGTTTGACGAACGAGGATAAAATAGAATATGATAAGGCCAGTTTTGGGGTAATTGTTTACATGTGCCAAGTGAGTTATTTGGCACGTGGCCGCGTCGGGGGACACAAGGGGATCGAAAGAGCGAGAGAACTGAGAGAGCCAAAGAGAGGCAGAGGCCCACGTGGCCGGCGGCCACTCTAGCTATAAACGGTCGAATCGCCTCCCACACTGACGCTTTGGTGGAGCTAGTAAATAGCGAAGTGCGTTTCACGGAGCAACAAAGTCTTCGGTTTGGTTCAAGTCGGTT
This sequence comes from Macrophya alboannulata, assembly GCA_949628255.1. Taxonomy (NCBI): domain Eukaryota; kingdom Metazoa; phylum Arthropoda; class Insecta; order Hymenoptera; family Tenthredinidae; genus Macrophya; species Macrophya alboannulata. The sequence goes on along the minus strand of OX451209.1, from coordinate 24,509,073 downwards.
TCGATTAGTTTAGTGCGGGTCAGTATTAACCGAGACCTGGAGGAGGCACGTCGATTCCTCCAGACCTTCTTCGTCGTCCGAGCAAAGAGAAGCGGCCGAAAACGAAGAAGATCGGAATCGTACGACAAAATCAACCCCTAAATTCAAAGTCCCCGCCGAAGTGACGGCGCGTGGCTTTTGGGGGATAGACAAGGGTAGTTTGGCGGCTGGTTCAAGGCGCGCGTGTGTGTGGGTGTTCGTTAGTTTCCGGGTTGTTCCGGATTTCGTGGGGGCGTCGGGGACGTCGGGGGCGTCGGGGGCGGCAGGAGCGTCGACGGGCCGCCACGACACAGCGAGGCGTCGCGACGTCAGTAGAGCGCCGCGCTATCGACCACCGCCACGAGATACGAGCGTCCGAGTGACGGGACCACGAGAGACCACGAGACCCGCGCGAGATACGATCCCCGCGAGACCACGAGGCGGAAATTAGGACCTACGGTACACGGGAGTTTCGTGCCGTTCACCGTTCACCGTTCGCCGTAATCAACCCTTAAACTCGGCCCTCCGAGCCTTCGAACCTGAAACTGACTTCGTCTCCCTTCAGTGCCGGAGACCAATGACTGTCCATCCAGAGATCACGGGATACACATGTTCATTATAAGGTCAGTGGTGAGACTCTAAATTATTTTTTTTCTTTCTTATAAGTGGCGAATTGGGGCGCGAAATGTCAGGGTGTCCTTGACTGGCAAAAGAGAAGACAAAAGCACGCTTTAGGGAAGTAAGTTACGGATTTAAAGTACGTCAAAAGAGGCCAGGAAAGTTCTCGGAGAAGAAGTAACTGATTACTGCAATCGGTCAGTTGTTGGTTCGTTCCAACTTCGAGAGTTGTTCGACGGAACAGTTTTGTGATAAACTTTGTTCGGCTAGGGATAAAGTGCGTATATAGACGATAGCCGAAGAGTTAGGAAAGAAAACACTTGGAATAAATTTCATTCTTGCGTAGCCAGAGACGCCGGCGTCGTCAGCCACTTGACACTCGGTTTTTGTCGTTCCGAGTTACTCGGACAAGTGGACAATCCAACGACCCGGATGGCCGACTCCGTCGACGAGATAAATGCGTTTGTGTACGTCGCGGTTGACTCAGATCGTTCAGCTATCAACGTATCCTCTCGGAAAGCTACGGCCTTCCTTTCGCTTATCCTTATTTTTCTGGAAAGCACGGCTGAATTTGTTAAACTCGGCACTGTGTCACCGACGACTATAAATAAACATCAATTACTCTTCTCCCTTCGTGAGTTTCGCGATTTGCATTCCTCGGAAGAGAATAAAAAATATATTTCTTACCAGTAGTCGAGCCGGCTCCATACTCATCCTTCTTACTTTTACGTAAGCATCAGAAATGAAGAAATCAATCGATACGAAGGAGGCTCTATGGATGTATGCAGATTTTTACTCTAGAGCTCCGACAACCAACTCCACATAACAGCACCATCTACTTTGCAAGACTTCAATCTACCCCGATAACAGTTACATTTATCACTTACAAGTTTCCATTCGATTTGTAATTTAAGACTTCCGTAAGCTGTACGGAATTGTGCTGTGGCTTTCTTATTTTCAGAATGATTATCCGTGGATTTCTCTCGTATCAAAGCTTTCCATGCAGAAGACGTTTCTTCAAAATTGAATAACAACTGTCAAAATACTCAATCATCGATTCGTATTTTGCCAAGTACAAAAGTCTCCCTCTTTTCACAGGCTAAAGTGATTCTTGTCTGTTTCAAATGGCAGTGCAAAATTTGGTGTGAAATTATTGACAATAAGAGGATCGAGCCAATTATTTATACACCATAGAATACTGCGTGAAATTTTCTGGAAATTAATACCCGCAACGTCGGGTAGAGATCTCTTATTTTTGCCAAAATGAAAGTGAGCTCCAGTAACGTTACGCGCGTTGTGTTCGGGAAAAGAAAATCGCGAAAACATGTCTCTGAACTCGGTGGCTGGGCCGAAAATAGGAGGAATTTAGGGTGGCCATATTCGCGAGATGACATGTAATAACTTTGAAATTAATATACGACTCTTTGCGCGGAACGAAGAGAACAAGCGACCGTTGAATTCCCCGGGATATCTCCCCTCGCCCTTTCTCATTCTCTAAATTCTGGCCTACCGTAAAGATCCGGCAATTCCGCTACGTTTATTCACCAAGTAAATAAAGTCCTTGACTTCGAAGAAAAAAGCGCGTTTCACACCTCGACAAAAAAAAGGAGAAGTGCTTGAGGGCGCTTAAAATCCCGTGCAATAAAGCCAATGTACCGCGGCTCATTGATCGGGAGGATTATCTTCTACCAATTGGTAATTTCCTGTCATAGAGTGCGCGAGAGAGAGAGCGAGAGACAGATAGTCGTAAAATCTTTGGTGGTTGCGGAACGCTAACTGAACTCTGAAGTACTTTAATCGCTTCGGTGGCACGTTGTTGTGGGTACACATATAATGCGTGGCAATTTAACAATCTATAATTTGCCTCAAGTATATAATTCATACGTCTATGGTACGCGCCCCGCCATACCGCCGAGGTAGGTAGGTTGGTATATTACGGAATGACGTATCGGCTTTACTATCCCGTACTTCTGTATCGAGTATAAGAAAGGCACCGACATCTCACGGCAAACGCTACTGACGCTGATCGTTTCTCCGCAAGCTGAGATACAGGCGATAGAAGAACCTGTGCTAATAGCATTACGCTACTAGTTGCCTTCAGGGGCGAACTGGTGGCGTAGTAAATACCAGGTAGTGCGTGTAAAGCCGCTGTCGAGACTCTGGCTCGAGGATGTGGTTACGGTCGGTTGGATCCGGTGGAATTCTTTAAACTTGCATTTCAGGAAACGGGGAGAACCTGTCGTATGAATTTTTGGAAGGAGCGGCTGACCGGCCGCTGCAGCCGGCGTCTTCTTCTTCGTCTTCGTATTCGTCTTCGTCGGCGTCGACGTACCAACGGCGTTAGAAAGTCTAGGCTGAGTGTTTACTTTAACACCTAGAGCTGCCCGCCAGGGTTATCCAAACCGCCGGAAACCTGCGGGAGGATAGGGAGGGCAAAGAGAGAGAGAGAGAGAGGAGGGAGCAAGAGCACCTGTAGAGCTTGAGTGGAGAAAAAAAAAAATCTTTTGTTCTTTCCCTCTTTGAAGTTGCCTGGGTGTTGGCTGCACAGGTACCTGTTCGACAGAACTACCTACCTACTACCTCCTCGTCGGACCAATGACTCGTCCTTAGAGCTCACTTTAAAGGGATTAGTGCAATTTTTGGTCTCGCTTCGAGGTTTCAAAATAATGAGAGACTCGAGAATTCTCGCGTCATGGTCAAACGTGAGAAAAATCGGTGTCAAGTCCACGCATTGTTTTAACCGGAAAACGGGAATCGAGTCATCCGTTTTCTCCCTCTCTCTGTATCCATCTCTTTTCAAAAATGTTGTCTCCACGGAACTTTTGCACACATTTATATCCGACATGATATCGATCGCTTTACTCCTTCGTCCATTGCCTTCGTCGTCTGACGTCATTGGCAAAACGAAAAACAAAAAAGGGATGCAAGGGTGCCGTTCCAGCCTTGTAGAGATTCACGTTATGGATGCATCCCTTGGTAGAAGAGATGCAACTTCCTCTCACACCCTATTGGTATAAGTTCGTTCGTCCGTCCATAAATGCACCCATGTAGACGTATTTTATTGCTTTCTTCGTACCGGGTTCGTAGGTACGATATGTATGTGTGTAAGTGCGGGTACCTTAAGCCGGGGTATTTTCGCGGGAGGAATTCTTTTTGGAAAATACTTAAAACTTGGGCGATTTGTCCTCGGCGTGGGTCGAACTCAATAAAGTCGGTCGGGTTGGGACGCATCTATCGCTCGCTCAGAGAAGTGCCGGAGTGTCGCCTGGCTTTTCCTATGGGGGGGGGGGGGGGGGGGGGGGGGGGGGAATATAGTAAGGGAGAGAAGGAGGAGGTGGAGGGAGAGGCGGTACTGCTTGCTTGCGCTAAGGAAACTCCGGGAAAACTTAATCGCGTAAAATGTTTAAAGTTGACCAAGCGTGGATGGTCTTGATTGCTCGATTTATGGAAGACTGCACGCATCGTCGAACGGGTTCACTGTACTACTGTAACTATTACTTCATACTTTACCACATCGTGCTTTTATCAGAGCCGTTCACCGATCGGTAGGATAAATTCATTCCGAACAAAATTGGATCTACTTTCCCAGAAACTTCTCATTTCCCGAAATATCCGAGTTCATGAAATCTACCAAAACTAACCCATCAAACATATCACCGCCTCTAGTTGATCAAGCTTTGTAACAAATTCGTGAAAATTACTCAAAGTACGACTGATTGTCAGCTTCACTGCCGGCAGTACCTACCATTCCGTAGTATGCAATCTTATATTTCTCGTCGTTAACGTACGCAAGGAACAAATTATAATGTAAATTGCGAGGCACGCGAGCATAGTGTGTGCTACAGGTGCATTCGGCTGGCATAAAAAGAGCAACAATGTCACCGGCTCGGGGCGGCAATTATTTCGACGCTCCCCTCTTTGTGTGGAAATCTACTAATCGGTCGATCATTACCTGAGCATTCGACCCGACGCTCGGAGGGACTGAGTTTGAGAATAGTTAACAGTCACCTGGCTGCAGGCGGTGGGATAGAACGGAATTTGAAGCGGAATTCTTAAGCCGGTAAAAGGTTTGCGAGTCAATTCACCGCTGCTTCGGAATCAATCGATCGTTCATAAGAACGTGGAAAAAGAGACGTCAGAATTCCCGAGGACTTTGCGAACGTCGGAGGCCCGGCAACATCCGGCACTAAGTCGACAGCCGCTACGTTCACGGTGTTATAAGCTTCTGTTTACACGCGGCTTACTAAGCCACTGTTCCAATTAACGACAAAACTTTACTCTACCAGCTCTATCCAACGGTTTTTCTCTTTCGTTTAACCGGCGTATTTGTTATCTCGCATTACGTTTAACGTCCAGGACAAACTCGGCGTTCCACTTTGTTCGCGTATAAACGGGGTGGTGCTGAGCGCTGGAATCGCACGTTCGCTAACGTTTAAATGGGTCAATTTCCTCGGAAGGACAATCAGTTAATTGCCTCGATGAGATACCCAAATCTGACTATCTCTCGTTAGCGCTACGGAACGGTTTAATAAATTGGGCAAATATATTTTCCCGAGTTTTGATCAATGTACAGTATTCTCAATCGTGATATGTGCGAAAAAAAAATCGGTATTCTTCATGCAGTGTGAATTACTTTTCCTCATTACCGTCGATGAGCTCGAAACTGTTTCTGCAATCGCAGTTTATATTTCGTTAGTCGTTGGTCTGGCGAATTGCGAGAATATTCAGAATTGGTTGTTATAATAAAAATTGTGGAGCCTTGGAGCCGGCCGCGAGACGTAGACGTGTATAACCAAAAAGAGTTTGGCGAGATTGTTATCACCGCGAGGAGCCATGGAACAGAGACAATGAAAACATCTCGGTAAATCAGAAGAGAGTTCCGGAGAGGTAAGGAGGTAAGGAGAAGAGGCAAGGAGATTAGTGCGGCTTACAAGGAATTACCAAGGCACGCCGACGTCGTCGCCACAGCAGAAGTAGCAGCAGCAGCAGCAGCAGCAGCAGCATCATCCCCTCTACCACTTTTGAGCCGAGATGAATCTCGCCCTCCTCTTACTAAGTATTGCTCTCTTTTTCGCTCTTTATCTCCCTCTCGCACGCCAAGCTTCAGCTTTCTCGCTACTCGTTGGTAGGTAGCTACTCTCGCGGGCTTAACCACCCGTGAAGCGACATAATATATCTCTGAGATGATTCGCTTGTTAGGTCGGAGGCACCTTTGCATTAATCCATCTGGTACCAGACTCTCAAGCTAGCCGTTGTATGTACGATGCAGTTATTTGCGCCGCTACGTCTTATGGACCTACGCTGTAATCCTCGCATTCCTCTTGCTCCCCTAATTGGAACCCCGTACCACTGGCGCCCGAGAAGATACAACTTCGCGAGAATCCGGGGCTCGAAGACTCCCGTGAATCACTTGCTCAAAGAACAAAGCCGGAATCAATTAGCATCGCATTTATGATACGATCGGTTATTCTGATCGACGGACGTCCACGAAGTAAGAAGATTTTCGCACCTCTTTCAGCAAAAATGAAGATATCTTCGATTCTCGATCCGACAAATGTCTCTGAAGAGTAAACCATGGAACAGCTCGAATACCTTTGAGTATTGAAAGTAGTGCGCATAACGTACGAGAGTATCGTAGCGCCGGTCGCGAGGCTCGCGTCCCCCGAGGGCAATTCGTAGCGTCCCGACGTCGGGATGGGCTGCACTTGTCGTCGGACTGATGCCCGCGATAGCGTCGCTCGCCTGTCACTCGGCAGCGATTGATCGGTTCTCACTTCTCTCGATATACTCGGCCCCTTACCACCTCGCGCAACTCACGGTTCCCAGTTCCTCGGGGCAGTCGGGCAGTCGCGTCCCAGTCGACTACGACTCCACTAATTTGATATACAAGAGGCGCGGTTCGGCAAAGAGACGGACTCGCGGCTGAGGTAACGTTCGTGTTTGTAAATGGTACCTAGTATGTAGATTCTAGGTTCGGTGTACCTGTTGGTTGATACTCACGAACCTGTCTCCTCGTTCATCTTTTACGATTTATACCCAGTTCTTCCGCAGTTATTCAAAGCGATAAATATCCAAAAAAAATCTCCGGGGAATCGAGCTCTGAAATTATTTTTATTTTTTTTTTTCCAACGCTCAAATGTTCGTATAGATCATCGATCGTGCGAGGTAATTACTTGATTTCAACATTGTCAAAGGGGGGGTTCCCCACCCTCCGTTCATATTTTTCTAAATTTCTTTTTTTCTTCCTCTTCTATTTTCGACCAATAAGCCGGCTACACGATTTCCTCGTTCATGTTATTTAACGATTTTTAGTCTTTCGAGTCTTCGGGCAGTAATTCAGGCCAGTAAATAATTCGGTGGCAGACGTTAAAGCGAGAGGTTCTTGGCCAGAATTTCTTTTATGGTTTACAATCGGCTCTTTTCCTATATACGTGGTATAATTGATCAACTAGAAGCGGACCTGATTTCAACATTGTCAAGTCGAGCTGCGAGCCATACGAACCACGATCCACGCTTTTTATATCTTTCTTTATTTTATTCCGTGTCCATCACCACGCCCTTGTTCCGCTCAATATGGAACTAAGAGTATTACGAGTAAGACCACAACATCACCCATAAAAATCTCACGGATGGTTTATGGCTGCCTAAGGCTAATTCTCAGCAGAAGGTTACAACGCTGAATACGTCCTGCATCCACGAGCCCGAAAATCTTTGTGCGTTGACCACCACACTGTATCGGGACAAAAGGTGCTGCAGCTTTTCGGCTCCCTTTTCCAATTCGACAGATGTACCGCGTTACGCTTTACCCCGTTGCCGAGGCTCGGGGTGCGAGTCTATTAGTTCCTCGTAAAAACGACTACGCTCCGTCAATACACAAAGGTCGAAATTTATTACGACTGATGCGGTTTCGAGTGACCGGAAATGAGAATCACTGAGCAATGACAACCTCCTGTTGAGGTTTCAGGCGCCAAATAATAAAATCATCGCGATGCGTTTTGATGGGGGACCGGGAGATAAAATACTTACCATAGGTGAGGCTGCAGGCCGACTCTCCTCGACGCACGTCGCGGTGCTCGTAATCTGATTGAAGTCGGTCGACGAAAGCTAATGAGCACAAACCGACGCATTCCGTTCTCACCTTTGAGGTACGCACCATATCTTATGATGCGTGTTACGCCTCCCCCTTGTAACCTCACCTCATCTTTCGGGACTGGAGCACAGGTGCGATACGGTACGGTCTCGCAACTTCATTTTTCATTTCGCAAAACCTCTGTACGGACCTAATCGCAAGATCTGAAAGTGAGCTGGTGCCAGGCAGTCGTTTAATGCTCATCATTCAGCCCCCAGGCATCGAAGCTATGTGCTTTACTCAACCCGGAAAGAAGGAGGGAAAAATTTCGCGTTCCGAATCCGAAGGATTTTGATTTAGATCGAGAGGCGAGGTCCGGTGAATTATTCAATTTAGTAAGTGTACGGTTCGGTATGATTAGGCGAGAGCCATACGCGGCTTTATAATAAGTTCAATATTATCGTAGATTACCGGGCATAGATTTGAAATTTAATTAATTAGGACGGCGCAGGTAGGTACCGATCGTGGTGAGTGACCGGGGTCCAGTTTCCTTTCGGTTGCTCTATCGAAACAGAACGACACACCTGGAGTTAGCCGTGGGCGTATATACGGCTTGCAACACTAGATGGATTTGAAGCGACGCTCATGTGCCCCCAGCATCCGCGAACGAGTTCTAAATCGACGTTTATGATCGGACCCTATTTAGAACTGGAGAAACGATCATAAGGAGAGGAAGAAGAACCTCTGCCGGAATGTCATTGCCGTTGAGTAAAATTAATAAAAATAACATAAATAGGAATATTCAAATTAATATCAATAATTATGTCCTCGGGTTTCGTAAGTCAGAGTCTTGGGAACACGTTTTCACCTGTGTGCCTCCGCGAGACCCGCGGACTCGAAAACTTACGATGTCCCAGCCTCCGTTCGTTCGTTCGTTCGTTCGTTCGTTCATTCGTATACTATAATACACCTACTATAACCACATGTCTAAGTGTAGATGTATGTACAAGCTACTCTCATGGCACTCCCGCAGCACTCGGTGGCTACGGTACGTTGTATTTTTAAATTTTCACGTTCGTGTCAACATGATCTCCAAACATTCTCACTCGCTCTAAGCGCGTGTCTTCGTCGTCTATGGAATAGCAAAAATTGTTTGCGTAGAGACGATCGCGGTGGTGTGGCGATGTGGATATGCTGCTACGTAAATAGTATATAGAAACGTCCTTACACTGCGAGGGGGGATAATTTTTGTCGAAACGCGCGGTCCTTTCGGAATGGATCCTGCGAGGACTGACCTCCTTTCTACGGAATACATCTGTAATCGATTCTCTCCATTCGAAACGAACGGCAAATTTCATACGAATGTTTACACTCCGCTGCGAAACCATATCTATAACACGAGAGTTCGACGTCCTCTACAGGATTCGGCGCAGCTTCAAACGTAAAACAATCCTCCCGCATCCCTCTTCTGCAACAATAGAACAGCGCATGGCAGTCGTGGACCGGTTGAAAACAAAGGGAGCTAACCTAGACTATGGACGGACTCTCGAAGACCCTGTAATAAACCTTCTAGCTTATTCGTAATGCTCGTCGCAAAAAAAAAAAATTATTCGATCGAGAGTATACTTTTGTTTGAATATATCGAGTATCGAATTTACTCGGTGTATCGTTGAAATGTTTCTGTTCGAATTCGTTTTCGGATGATTAATTATTCTCCGAAGTTTTTATGATAAACAAGTGCAACAAGACTAGACCAGACCAGACAGTGACGTTTCTCTGTCTGCAGCCGTCTAGAGCTACGGCTCGTAAACTACTGGCTTTCGGTAATAGAGATACGGAATTGTAAACACGAGAAAGTTATGAGACCGCGCCGCGTTATCTACTAGGAAGGATTTTAAGATCGAATAACCATCCGAAAGAGACGAGAGTCACGCTATAATTACCCAGACCCGGAATATCTACGCCATGTTTAGTTAACGAAAAAAAAACAGACAAAACTTGGTCCTCGATTCGAAAACTGGGCAACTTTTTCTTTTGTATCGTCACTCTTCTGCACTACGTTTGCCAAAATTTATTTCTCCTCTAGGTGAAGTAGAGACAACCAGAATCAAGGCTCTCTGGATGGTGTTAAATTTCAGCTAAAGGGACGAGGACGGGGGACGCCCACGACGTTCGTGCAGAGGGAGAGCCGCGCACGGGGTGACGCGACGGTTGTCATATCCTTTGGCCGACGTCCTCGGTCCTCCGTTCTCTTCGTTTCGCCCGCACCCTCCGCCGCGAGTAATGGATATCACTGGATATCTGGTTACAGGAGCGTTTGTGCCGAGACAGGACTACCGAATCCTGAATTCGTGTCTCGACGCCCAGTACGAGGTCGAGGCGGTCTCCCGGGTGTCGAGGATCGCTTAATCGGACTAACCGATCTGCGCCATACTACGACCTTTTACATCGACCTCGCTTGACCTCGAGACACTGACACTCGGGAATTATCGGTTTTAATTCTCACTCAGATTTCTTCAGCCTCGGTAACGAGGTGACAATAATTTTTGGATCAAGGTTCACCTGGACTTTCTTCCGATAATATTTTGGTCTAGTTGTTAAGGAGGAGAATATATATCCTTCGCTTCGATTTACCATCCTCCCACCGCACGGTTACTCTCTCTTCCTCGATTGCTTAAAAACAAAGCAGGAAATCGCGTCTTAGATCTCGGAAGATCGTCGGTGAAGAGAAACGGTTCCCACGTAAAATGACCGGCAGAAAACAGAAAACAGAAATCGATCCCTAAGCCACGAGTGCATACATTAACACCGCCTACCTTGCCTTAATTAATTTACAACTCACCTATACCTTCATGTATCTATGAAAACGTCAAATCGGGAAAGAGATAATAAACAACTCCAAGTAGCCGTCACATACGTCACTCAGTTTCCAAACCAGTCTTAGTTAATCCGCAATCAAGCACACCACGTTTCAACCGGACACCTCGACACCTTCGGTACATGTGCGAACAATCGTACCGAGTGTTTCGCAAGGATGTATACGTCGATGGTTGCGTTTTATCGATCGTCAACTTCGCGGTTATGGAAAGAGTCTTCGATGTACCTATGTTGAAGGAAAGTGAACATGGGGGGGTAGTTTTTGCAAACTTTATGGTGCTTAATGACCCTCTCATCTCGTTACACATGGGGTGTTATAATGATTTATTTCCAGGACCGTGGATATGCCTGAATTACGATTCGGTCTAGATATAGAGAAGGTGTACGCCGTAGCACGTGGTCAATTATAATATGGTGCAATGTTAACGGTATAAGAGTGAGTGTATTTATGCGAATCCTAACGAGAACTTAACGCCTCCTTAACGAGGTGAAGGCAAGCCTTGAGGCTCGACGGTGGAGTTATTTACGCCGACTTTTCGCGAGCGCGTTTAAATAGAGTTTAAACGAAACGGCCGGACAATTAAGTTAGTCTGTCAGCGTCGAGGGATTATGACCGCGATACCATCGGCGCGCTCGTAAACGTAACCAGAAAAGAGACTCTCTTTTGCCTTCTGTCCGATGAGAGGCACGTGTATCGAGACCCACGTATAGGTATGTCCACGGATGCAGCATGTTAGTAGCGCGAGAAACCCGCGCAGTTGAAATATTATTATTGATTCGGTTTAAGGCCCCTTTTTCGCACCCCATCACCTCGTTATCCTCGCCTCAAACTGACCACAACACTTACGCTTCAAGCTCCGAGCATCTGATTTTAATTCCCAAAACATATCATCACTGAATATTTCGACTAAACAAGACGAACAGTTCAGCCTTCAGGGTGCAGTAACAAATTAAAGTCGTTGATCCTGTTTTATTTTTATTTTTTTTGCAATTAGGAATAAGGAACAAAAAATTTAGTTCGAAAAAAACTATGGGAAACGAATTATAATTGCCCGAGGGGATAAACGGGTCCAGGAACCAAAGCGGTACCTACGCCTTGGAAGGTGACGGTACCTACCTACGAGACACGCTGGCGTTAGTTAATAAATTTCCATACGCTCGAGTCTGTCCAAGCTGAATCCGGAGCTGAATGGAGGTTGATCACTGCAGCGAGGAAGCGCTAGTCGGGTGGCGTGTCCCATCCATCGGAGATAACTATCGCAATAATGCCCTGAAGGAGGTCGTAATTCTAGCTACTAAAAATGACCATTCACTTTTTCTTAATAAAATATTGCTTACTTATAGAATGACGCGGTACCATGCCACCAGCAGACAAGCAGCGGCGCGATGTTCCCTTTGTCTGTGTTTTTATTGCTTATTAATTTACCGTCCGAGGCATCTCGGCCTTGTCGTATTCGACCCACGAAAGAAAAAATTTTCATCTTACATCATAGTCAATGCCGAAAGATAGCTCGGACGCGAACGAGTTTACTCATAAGATCGTCTCTAGCTCCGTACCTACGTTCGTCGTTAAACGATTTCTCTACACACATACGAAAGAATACTCTGAGATATCCGATTCCAAATGGAGCCATTCGACAAAGTCGACAATGTTGTCGGACTATTTGTTACAATTAGGGTGAGATCGGGTCCACCGATAGTCCGGCTCGCCGAGCTACATAACCTTGCAACGATACCCGACTCACCATTCAATTTACCACGGGATCGATTTTTCCCCAATGTTCATCTCCGGGTTAATCCTGTTATCGCGTAACGGTCTTACCTATAACCGGACCACGGAGTCACACGGAGTCACCTGGTCCTGTATAGCAGTCTTCTTTTACGTCGTGAGAAAGACCCATAGAATTATCGTAAAGTAACCCTGTATAGCGAGGTGGGTGAAGAGGCGCTGAGAGACACTCGCGGGTGATCATCATCGGAGTCCTCCACGAGGTATAGGAGCGGGTCTAGGATCTCTTCCGACTTCCTTAGCTCACCTTCGCCCTGCAGCAGAAGCTTCAATAAATTCTTGATAAGACCACGTTTCGTTTTGGTGAGGCTTACAATACCCTCGGGAGCTACGCCGCATGTCCACATACATCAAAGTCCTCGGCACATATATTTCTTCTCGATTCTCTCAACTCACTGACCTCTCACCATGGTTAGGCGTCTAACATCGGTGATTGATTCTGTGCCGGTATCAAAACACTCGCCCCCGAGGCCCCGGCTCATCCATCCATCCTGGATGAACTGCGTGAACTCCGGCTATTTGACTTCCTGCAGTTTATGCTGAGGTGCGGAGATTTGAAATTCCGTCGAATAAAGGATACCTACTCAAACGATCCAACGATCGGTGTATGCAAATCTAGTGACGTCGATTCCGCGCGTCATCGGTGTTAAAAAAAAGGGGGGTTATATTGGTTGTCGATATAAAAAGGATAAGCTGAATGAAATTTGCGATATTAGAGAGGACGGGAACGGAATGGGACATGGGAATGGGATGGGATGGACGGCCTGTAATTCCCGCGGCCAAAAAGTATCGAAACGGACGTTTTGCTGCGGTAAGGAGGGAAGGAGGTAGGACATTTACGGAGTTGCTTGGCGCATTTGTCCGCGGAGAATTCCATCGATTGGAATGTACGATACGTGGCGGTGGTGGACCCGATGCATTCGACGGCTGCCAAACTGGTCGTGCGCCACACTGCTGTCTCGGGGAATCCTCCTTCTCCTTTTATTACTCCTGCTACTGCTCCTCGTCCTGAAGCTCTTCTTCGACGTATAGAAGATGAAAGGAAATATTTTTGCCAATTTTGTGATAATCAGGTGCAGTGCTTCTATCGCCATGTATCCGTATAAGAGTTTCTGTGTCAATTTCGTTTCGAGAACAGGAAGCTGCGGGGCAGTGAGATACGAAACTCGGTTAACCATATCTTATCCATACTGAAATTAGTGAAAGAGTAAACAAGCCCGCGTTGACGGCTTATTACGCATCTTCGTTATATAAACTCACAATCTCCGGACCCACTTATCTCAAATTTTATTCCGATGCTAAAATTTAAAGATATATATGAAACGGGCTGGTAATTAGAGTGAAACATGATTGCGAACAAGTATTAAAAACGGCGTTCGAATTGACCGCGAAAAAAAAACAGAAATTTGGCAAAGGACATTTCTTGCGCAAATTTTTGATAATTTATTTGTAAATTGAGTCTGATTCGAAAGGTGTTGATAAAAAACTTCATGGAACGTGTAATTGCAATTAAAGGATGGAAACTATCTGTAATCAAAAGTTAAGATAGGGTCCGTTCCCGCGATGTTTCCCGTTTTACCTCTTGACCTCTTCGCCTTTATTTTATTTATTAGATGCGCGTACACAGCAACGCGCGCGGCCATATAATAACAGGGAATTACACTTTAAAGCGTCCCTATGACGCCGCGGCTCTTTCTCTCTCTTTTTTTCTCTCCGCCTCTTGCCTCTCTTCGATTTCTCGGATGCTGCATCAGCAGCAGCAGCAGCCTGGGTCTTCGCTTCTTCTTCTCTGCTTGTATACAAAACACGAGAACACGGGAACACGAAACGCGAAACGAGAAACCATACGATATCGCAGAATTCGCAGAACTTAAGTACACACCTCGCGGTTTCGATATTCGTTGAAAAAAAAAAACAAAAAATCCTCACAGTTTTTATTGCCGATTGATTTCATCGGAGTCGTGTATTCGGGAAAAATTTGTAAATAATCGTTAAAATTCTTCGGAATAATAGCCGCTTCGACGGGGGCAGCAGATTCTCACAAGTCTAACGTCAGCACGACGGCAAGTCTTTCCGTGTGTCAGTCATCCGGGCGGGCGTGAGTATAATGAGTATAGAGCGTCCTTAGTCGTCGTCGTCGTGTCCGGCGTCAGCGGCGTGCGTCTTGTTCATCACGCCAGTCGCGAGTCGACACTTCGTTCACGAGCTGTGAAATTTAATTCGAAGTTACAAAACTCTCGAAGCTGCCTGCACCTTGCTCTCTTCGTCTGCCCTGAGGCACCGGCACCGGCACCGGGATCGGGACCGGGACGGCGTGTCGTGGCGTGGCGTGTTGCGGCGCTTCTTCGAGGAACTGGGAGATGGAAACGCGCCCTTGGCGACGACGGACAGCCAGAGAGCCGCCCGGGCCCTCGGTAAAAGCATAAAACACTTCCGAAACAACAAATTAAATTTCACCCTGTCCTCCGCGGTTATAATTTTCTGCGGCGGATTCTCTTTGGCTGTCTTATAGATATATATATATCTATACCCGCGTATACTACAACCGGGAATTCTCTCGAGTTTAACCTCTTCACCCCGGTGCCCTCGACCAGCCAAAGAGCACGCGATACGAGAACGATTTGCCGGCTAACCGAGTCCGCGAATTAAATTGAAATTTATAATAAGAATTTCATTATCTGCCGTCCGGCTGTTACACGCGTTAAATAACACAACATAACATAACCGGGCGATACCAAGGCCTAGCCGGTCCGGGACGAGCGTTCTTTGACAAGTAATAAATAAACAAGGGTATAAATAAAGGAAAGAAACTAGCGCGAGGAATCTTTGGGTTTGGGATTCCTCCTCTTTCTTTATTCCTTTATTTCTTTCTTTATTTCTCCTTTTATCCAGCTCTCACTCCACCCTCCCTCTCCCTCTCCCTCTTTTTCTCTCTCTTTGGCTGTCTTTGAGCGTCTCTGGCGTGTGAACGTTCGCCCACGCACTGAGCAGCTCCGAGAGTGCGATCCCCGGACACATCTCGGTAACGTGATCTTATTCAATTAGTAGGTCTGTCCTTACTACGGCTTACACCTAAAAAGCAATACCTAAATCCATCTATCGACTCCTCCTCCTTCACCACGAAGCGAATCCATTCCTCATCGTATCACACGACTCGAACAAATTTTGGTAAAATTAGTATACGATCAGATATGCACAATACCAAAAGTTCCTCGGCTATAAATCGCGATGTATTGATAAATCTCGTTCTTCTTATACGAGCGCGCATGCGTCCGCATCACTAGACGCACACACATGCGTATCGCGTGATCGATGTGAAGTCGATAACGGCGGGGCCTTAATGCTGTCATGCCCGACGGTTATGAGACACCGTGTATATCCTAGGGGACAGGACTTAGACAGGACCTGGACAGGAGGGAGCCTTGTTCGAACATCGTCGCGGTATCGTGCCGCCCGCTATTAATCACACCGCGATGACGTCTTCGAGGGCAGGTTCTCACGCGTTCGATTTATTCAATTTATCGACGACTGAACTGAGCTGAGATGAACCGAACTAAGCTAAGATCGGCTCCGGGCGACTCTCCCTTATCACCGGCTCCACCCTGACCTAGCCCTTCTCTTACTTGAGTTATTGTCTCTCGTATAAGTAACACGAAACTCTTGGATAGGTATATACACTGCAGTGCTCGAGAGTAGTGTGAACCGCGGGTGTACATCCTTCTTTTTAACTTCTGAATCTCAAAGGGGCCGAGAGACGAGGCTGGAAGACGGGATATACAAGAGTTTCATTTTTTGCCGCGTCACATCCGTCGGAATTACATGTCCCCTCGAGTATTTTGACTGCTCGTTTCTTCGTCTTTCTTTTTGACGAGGAGAGAAGATTCAATTTTCTTCAAATAATCGATGGTATCGGTTGAATTATCGTCGATCCTACTGTGTCGAAATATATGATACAATAGTGTATACGTATGTGTAATACCTACATTTGTATTCGTATTGCTTCCCGGTGGCATCGTTATCGAAGATCTTGGCTAAAGGGGGAGTGGCGATGATCTTTGGTACCTGACCTCCCCCAATTCACTCTGTCAGCACTCTCGTTCGCATCAAACTTAATCGGCATCTCTATCGAGGTGCATCGGCCTTCGGTCCAAATTATAGACCGCGTGTAACAGGCATGGAACATCACATCACATCACATCGCATCGTATCGTACCGCATCGTCAGAATGACTTGGAACAATTACGGATCCTAAGGTTTTCGACCGCAGCTCTTATATACGCGTCACAGCTGGTACATTGTGGCTATCGAACGAGAGGATGATCGGCGCATAATTGCCGATTAGCTGTTTAAGAAGATGGAGATTAACGGCCACGCGACTGACTCGATCCCTGCCAGACTCGATATCGGAGAAAAAAATTTAAAAAAATATGAATAATAACAGAAAAGGAAAAGCTTTTCGCGACGTAAGTTCAGGACGAGTATCGAGGATCCCCTCGGCTGATCGAACATCGATTTTATTTTATACTAGACATTGATTTACGACGGCTGGCCGCGATGCTCTGATAGACCTAAAAGTCAGTGGACGGACCTCCCGCGTTCCGAATAACGATGCAAACAGCTCAACCAGCGGGTCGAGGAGTCTTGTAAACCATTTGTTCTTCAGTCGTAAAAAAAATCTAGCTCCATATCATCGGGGCGTCATGACGCCCCATAGCGAATGAGTGTTCATAACCGGAGCGCGCACGGACGGGGTACGTATGCATGTATGTATGTACATAAGTGCGTTTTTTACGGCTATGTACGGGACACCTCGATCCTTAAGTTACAGCATAGATCCCCCGCGAAACTCTCTCGGGAACTTGGGCTCTCTCTTGCAGGTCAACGGGGGATCCTGATATACGCCATCGTAAAGAGATGAAATTGTGGCACAAGAATCGTCTGATGGCTCTATTAAGGTCCTTTTTTTTTAACTTTTTACTTTTCCTAGCTGTGGGATGGCTTACCGAGTCCGTCACGCTCTCGCGTCACTATTTTAATCTTCTTCTCTATACCACTGAAGCTGTATACTATATGTGTACACATATTTTTATCTGACAGCAGCGGTCCAGGCGCCTCAGCTTCTTCTTCTTCTTCTCCTTCTACTTCTTTTTCAACTTCCTTGTTCGGGTTGGCGCGCGCGCGCCCGCGTTTAAATCAATCACACATTCCGAAGAAATTACAGTCGCTACAACCGCACTAGGCGTACACAAATACACACCCATACACACATGGTTTTATATACATTGAAATTGAGTGTCAATGAGATGTCGAGAACTTGAGTAATGCTTCCTAATAATCGCGCGCGGGAGGCGGTAGCGCTCAATCAGTTACAAATCACGGCGTCTACTTTTTATTTTGATGCTACTCTTCACCACCGGGTACTAAAAAACCTGAGAATTCATCACCCATCCGTCTTCACACGAGTTTAATCTGAAGTAAGAATCTTGGGATCGAGAACAAGCGTTCTCTTTTCCTCTTTCAAAGTTCAAAAATTGAATAGACACATCAGTTTGCGATTGGAAACATTGTGCAGTTCATGGTGTGCAGTTTCCTTATACCCGTTCGATCCAAGAGTTAGATAATCATGATGAGAAGTGATATTCTCTTGATATTAATGTTACTCGTACCTTATACTCTGTGTTTGAATGATGTGTAAAGGTACGACGGCACGGAGTGTTCGAAGATTTTGAACGACAGACGAGCTCTCAAATTGTAGCTTGTAGTTATACGGAAAGGACGGAGTCGGTGATTATCGTGTTGCGCGTTAGCCGTTGAAAGGCAAAGGGGTTATGGGACGTGGGGCGTTGCGTCACTTGTCACGGAGACTTGGGAGAGCGCGAGAAGTCAAGTCAGACATGAATTGCGCAGTTATCGGGCATCACTGAGAGTGCAGAGAAAAAGAGAGAATGAGAGAGAGAGAGAGAGAGAGAGAGAGAGAGAGAGAGAGAGAGAGAGAGAGAGAGAGAGAGAGAGAGAGAGAGAGAGAGAGAGAGAGAGAGAGAGAAAGACAAAAATATAAAAAATAAAAATAAGAAACAAAAAAGAACATTCTGTACCATAACGAAGCCAGACGTAGAAAGATTCGAGATATCGCATCATATCTAAATATGTATGTCGTTTAAACTCGGAGTCTCGTATACCCCGATTGGCCCGGTCAGACCGCCCGTGAACCCCTGACCTCTCTCGATCTTCCTATCTCTGACTCATCAGCTAAATTAATTTTTAAACGGAGCGATTAAACGCTCGAACCGAACCCATACGGAGAGGCTAAACAAGATCGAGAAGAGAAACAGAAGCAACAGCAGCAGCAGCAGCAGCAGCAGCAGCAGGAGCAGGTAATTGGTATAAAATACGTCGAATCATCCCCTAAACTGAAAATTCTTAGCTGGATACTTAATTATCAATTAGTATAATGGTCGGTATTATTATTTATTTTCAAGTAAAGGAGGATATTGTATATAAAAGGCGGAGGTGTCCCGGGCGGCACGTCGCAACCCTTTGTGGAGGTCATCTTGTTAACAACACCCTTCAACGCTTTCGGAACTTCACCCTATCGTATAGTGAATAGCTTATTATACGAGCCGATTCTGGTTGCGCTATCGCCGGGACCCTTTCAACATTTTTTTTATTAGTTGTATTTCATCTACCGACCTGGGCATTCATATGCTAAGACTCAAAGACGTGGGGATTCGGTGGGGTTGCACCGTGTAGCCGGACGGATCTCATTATATATCAGAACCGAGGTGTTCAAACCCCCGTCATATTCTCGGCGGGTGAAATGACCCTGTGAAGTACCCAATTCAAGAATCCCCGATGATTCCTGCACCTAATGGGCGAGCACGGAACGGTTGGGCACCTCTGAGAACCCCCTGTTAACATATGCCAACAACCCTATAAAAATTCAATCCAACCACTCTTAAAATTAATAATACGGGGTCGCTCGTACTTTTGTATCTTGATATAATGTGTGTTTACGTATAGTGTAGGGTAGGTATGTGTGTGTATTATTTGAATGTGTCCGGTATACTACCTGAGCTTTTTCTTCCACCGCGTCGCTCATCGTCCTGTTCATGTAAAGTTAAGACGCCGGACTGTGCGCGTGTCTGAGTATAGTTTCTGGCAGGGATTCGGGTTGTTTGGTTGTAACTGCCGCTTCTACGACCAATTAATACCGAATCATTTGTCGGGAGAATAATTAAATTTAATAAGCGGTCGCTATGCCGCGGCCCGAAGGCGAAGAGACGATCATAGCCGGTCAGCTTTCGGAAGTGGCCCAACTCCCGGAGCCAATTGATGTACACGTATGTTTTTACCGGAGGAGTAAAAATTCTAGGGGAAAGTAACGACAGTTTCGAATCGGATTTAAATTCTTTA
The DNA here is from genome assembly GCA_949628255.1 of Macrophya alboannulata. Taxonomy (NCBI): domain Eukaryota; kingdom Metazoa; phylum Arthropoda; class Insecta; order Hymenoptera; family Tenthredinidae; genus Macrophya; species Macrophya alboannulata. Next base: position 24,489,289 of record OX451209.1, on the reverse strand, counting down.
ATTCCAAAATCGAAAGGCTCGCTGCTGATGCTGCAGCAAGGACCACGAAATTCTATCGTATCTTCACCCACACCATTAACAGTAATCCCGCTTAACACCGCAAACAAATCGGACACAGCACAAATCGTTCAGCGTTAATTAACGCATAATTAAATATTTAAGTACAGCGCACTTTGATCCCGGTCAAAGTTCCCGCGCGTGGGAGCTGGTTTTTTTTTAAATTGGTGGTACTTTGAATTTTTCAGTAAGGTAATTAACACACGGATTAAAACTAGTTTTAAATAATAATATATACCTGTACACATACGTATATACATACATATTTTTTTTTCTTTTCTTTATTCAATTTATTATTTATTTTCGTACTACTTAGGTATACAGCTTCTCACCTACCTGCATGAAAGAGAAAAGTAGCTGAGAAGTATCGTTTTTTTTTTCAATTTTTACCTCTTTTCTACATCATAGGCAGCGGCGGTTTGTAATGGTTGTATCGTACCGTGCAGTGGTTGTTATTTTTTACAAGAGAAAGCTTAAAGATTCAATCAGAGAATCGATGAAATTTATTCAGAAACTTGTAGTGATCAGCCGCGTAATCACGAGTTTGCCACGGTAAGCTACGGTGTCGTTGTCGGATCTGTCGAAGCGTTGGCTCTTCGTAGCTTACTTCGGAACCGAGCGTGTGCCAAGAAGCGATGAAGAGATCGCGGCTTCATTGAAATCCGATCCGATCGGCGATCACCGATCATCGTTCCCCAGCCTTTCCTTGCTCTTCCCCGACCCGCACCGTTCCCTCTTGTACTTCGCTGCAGGTAAGACCAACGGCCCAGAGCCAAAGACTCGCTTTGTGAATAGGCGGTCAGTAAAACCGGCTGAAAAATGGAAAATAAATCGGCAGTTTGATAGAACTCAAAACAGTCAACGTATTATTCAACACGCGGTGACTTGGATTACACAGATTTCGAACGGAAGAGACAAAAATCGGTTCGAAATCGTTAGAGAAAGTGAGAAATTAGTGAATTTTGTAGAAATTTCAATGTGGATTGGAACTTTTGGAAGTTAGTGTAAGTCGTGATGCGGTTCGATTAATCTTAAAAAGTTTTAAATATAGGACAGGAATAACGCGAGGGTATTCGAGAAACGGCAAAGGGCGAGCCGACAGGGTATATATGTAGGTACGCCCGGTAATAAGGTATCGTGCTGTATTGTGGCGCCAAAATGTTTACAAGCAAAAGCGAGTCGAGGGGCCCCGAATATCGGTGGAGAACCGCGCTGAGATACGAGAAAGATGAGAGGTGTGGTGAAGAGAGGTAAGAGAAGGGTTTTTAAGGAGGGAGAGGAGTGGTTAGTTATGGCTTTGCTAACTAAGAAGAAAAGAGAAGAGAAGGCGAACCGAAGCAATCGATTTCTCAGCTCTTACGACCGGCTATACCTACCTTACTACCTACCTCATGGTAGGTAGGTAGGTACATACATACCTACACTCGCCATACGCGTTATACCCGCTCATATACAAATTGATCCGGTTGTCCCACCGCTGTGATCAAAAAAGTATACCTACCTCCACCAATTTTTCGTTTTTTTTTTTTTCTTTTTTCTCTTTGGTTTTTGCTTACATTATCTTACTGCTCGGACAACACCACCACATCTATACCTCGTCTCATTCCTTCGTCAGTAACAACTCAGGGGTGGAGATCGCGCCGTGACGATCGCAGTCGATGAGTTCTGAAGAGATCTGGAAATGAAACAGTTCTTATTGATTCAAAACCTTAGGATCTATATGGATTTGTTCCATGATGATGAATAAAATCCGAAAGAAAGATAGAGGTCCTTCGGATTTTTTAAAGAGTCATGACTGATATTGGAAAAATCAGATGCTCTGATCTGATTGGAAAATTTTCTGATGTGAAGGGCTTAGTATCCGAGCAGTGGAAGAAATTGGAAGAATTTTTTTTTTTGATTGAGGACGACTGTGCAACAGTTACATATTCGATGCTGAAAGAGTGATGTTGTGCCGATGCCGTAAAAACTTTTTTGCGACTTTCGAAACTGTTTTTTTTTTTTTTTTTTATTAGTATGCGGATCAGAGGCTGGCTTCTATATTATTACACATGTCGTGGGTATAGTATAGAATAGATGCCTACGATAAATTAAGCGATTTCGTAGGTAGCGTTTACTTTGCCATTCGGCGGTGCCTTTGGACTTTCGGGGTCCGAGAGGTCGCGTGAGGTCACTTGGGCGGGACGCGAGGTCTCTCGGATCACCGCTCTGAGGCGATGGCTGGCTCTTAAATACAGTATACGTATCCAGGGTGGCCAAAATAAACTCCTGAAGGCTGTAAAAATGCTCCTGACCAATAAAGACACGCGAATGTGGATTCTACGAGGAGCTCTTTGACTTGTCCGACTGAATTAGAGCCCTCGGGATCGTAAGACGGGAATTTGGAAGCTTTGGAGTAGTCGGTTCGATACCTGAACAGCTTTTGAGCCACCCTATACCCACGCGCGCCTTTCTTCTCCTTCTCCTTCTCCTTCTTTTTCATCTTCTTGGTAAAACAATATCAGACAAAATCCTTGTTTACCGTTCTCCTGCAACTACGCCCTCCAGACCCGCGATCGCGTTTCATCTAACACGAGGATGAACAGCTAGGAAGTCTCCTCCTCTAGGTTTCCTTGCCTAGATTCAGCCTCGGGCCAGACATGGGACGATTGGCAAAAGATTAAAACGAAAGCCGCCTACTACGCCAGGAAAAGTTATGTACCTACACACAAGCTGCACCCGTTCGACTATTCGAATGTTGATCTCGAAGATCTGTTCGTCTCTAGACAGGTAATTATGCGCACCGCAGAATTGGAGTCGATTATCGCTCACGATTAGCTCGACTGCCGTAGAAGCAAGTGGAATTATACCACCTCGAGGTGCGACGACCATTAATAAGTACCTACACCTTCACGATCACTGGAACTCCGTAAAAATGATCGGCACATTTAATTCAATGTGAGAGTGTCGTTTTCTCCTTTTCCTTCGAATGGTTACATTAAGAAACTGATCATTAGAAAAAGAAAAAGAAAAAGAACTAGAGGCGTGAGCAAAACCAGATCAGACCAGCCGCCTGTGCGGCTGAAGTAAAATTTGTAGCTGCTCCTGGATAACGGTCGAGTTTTTGCAGTGTAGGATTAAAGGCGCCAGATTCGTACGGGTTTTTTTGGTTTTGCAAATTTTTGTGCTCTTTTTCATTGGGGGTTTTTATATAGTAATTAGGAGAGATTCGCGGCCCACCGGGACGCAGGTAATGCTCAGGGCTACGTCTCTATTATACCGCGAATTAAGTTGAGGTAATCATAACGTTTACCGCGGGTCCGGTGAGATCGGGGTAATGATCGTTTAGCAGCCGGTCCAGTGCAGCGTTGCGAGTCCCTCTTAATACTTAATGGTCACTTTTCATCGATGGAGTCTCACGGAGGTCAAGACTTTCCGAAAAAATAAAATAACCATCAAACCCGGCTCCAGGACCGAAAACCACGTATAGCCCCGGCGCCACGGGGTGTTAGTGCGATATACCGCGAGAGGTAAATTATTTCACTGGAACTGCTGCAGCGTATGAGGTTTTAAAAGGAAACTATTTGAACCGCGGCAATTTCAGGCTCCTTTCTGACCCCAACAATTTGCATACTTACGTATAATATCGCATATTTTTCTTACGGTTTATGGATATTAAAAGCGAAGTCAAAACGACTCGTTGCGTCGTCGCTATATACTCGACGTCGAGAGAAAGAGGAAGACACGAAACGAAAGAAAAAACCAACGTCGAGTGTACAGCGTTAATTTATAAATGTCAAAACTGCTCTAGTCGCCTCCTCGTGTTTGAAAGGTGCGAGCGAGCCAACCATTATGATCACGATCTACTCACACGTCGATACATTCACATTTACATACGGTTAGTCGAATAGTCTGCACATACCGAGGTGCCGGACCAGAAATAATGAAACCCCTTTTACTATCTGCCGTTGGCCACACGGGCCTTCAATAACCCAGTGGATCTCACCTGAGTTTAACACATCTCGAAATTAATCGCGAAATGTTGATGGAAAGGATCGAGTCCTGTTGAGAACCATCGGCAACCCTTTACCGGGATAAATGACTGATCGACCAGCATATGGCAGTCCTGCATATTTATGAGGTTAACGCTGAGTAGGGTCCTCCGATATACACCTAATAGAAACCCCATCGGCTCAGCTATCAACTCCTGTCAAACCGTTTACCGATCCGATCTGTTCGGGCTATTTATTTGCAGAGGCAAAAGCTTCGGTAATACCTAAGGCTCGATTGTTCGGGATGTCGGATTTATCGCGTGTACGTGAAAATCGCGTAAATACTTTGTAGTTGTATGTATGTATGTTTGTTTGTATGTATGTTTGGGGGGGTATTTGCAATATATGCGGGTGAACATACATATATGTATACTTGGACCGAAATTCGTGGGGGTTAGACCAATCGATCAGAAACTGAAGCCCGCGGTATGGAGCGAGCGCATCTCGGAGGGATGCGAAATTGGTTTCTACGAAAACAAACAAATAACTCCAGGATCTCGGGCAACGCAGCGTAAGAAGGATTCGTCCTCTTAAAGGGGATATCGAAAAAGGAGTAGGAAGCGAGCGAGCGAGCGCGAGGGTGGCGCGACGCGACGCGACGCGATTGCGACGGTGCAATAAACCGTCGAGATTGAAAGAGCGAAAAGCTCGCTGCTAGCTGCAAGACCCTCGCCTCGATGCGATATGTTGCTCGACTACCGTGCGCAATAAACCGATGCGGTAAGGCTGTTGCTATCTTGTTAGGGGGCAGGGGAAGGTCGTGTAATATACCGAAGCACGGTGTAGGTACTACTACCTGTAAGCCGGCTCAAGTCCGAGACCAGCAAACGAGAGAAAGAGAGAAGAAAGACGCGGCAAGAGAGAGGGAGAGAGAGAGAGTGAGAGACCCATGAAGACCGCGCGTGAACGTCTTGTGTGTACTCGGTTATATAGCAATTTGTGGCACGCGAGGTTTCTGTCAGCCTCAGGCCAGCCACCGACACGTGCCGGACATCCGGAGCACCGCAAAAACATGAATTTAAATTCTTGACCAAGCCACCTCGACCTACCGTTCAGACAGGACTGGTTTAAGAATTAGCTCCTACATCGATTTAGAAAACTGTCCGATTGCTGCGGTGTATCAGACTCCGATACTCGACGGCTCATCCGACATTCGATACTCTCGCAATTCAATTCCTAAATTCCTCAACGCATGAAGGTGACGTGCCCCAAACTGATAGATCTCGAAGAACGTCCACATGAATGGCATTTTTAATATCAATGGAATTGAAATGATGACTCATTTTTGCGATAACAGTGATCGTCGATACTCTATTGAATCCATTGCACTTTGGGAACAAAGTGCCGTTGATGAACTGCACGGTGAAATTCTTGGTCAAAGCTGTAGCTACCGAATAAGAAATCGAGCGTTCTGAAGAAGAAGAAGAAGAAGAAGAAGAAAAAAAATTGTGGCCGTTGATTAGCGAAAAGTTTAAGTTTCTCCGACGCGAAGTGTAGACCAAAATTCTTCTTTGGCGGTATTCGCGACGCCGACAACGTCCGCGTCCCCGGTTTCACCTCGCGTCTAAATTAGCGATTTTATGCATTCGGGAGGGCGAGTCCTGGCGCATGGGAGTCTTTATACCGCTCGCTTCTGCAGCTTAGTTATTAGCGAGTTTGAAGGGTGGGTGGGTGCCATGGTTAACCGGAGGCGAATGAACCCGGTCTAAGCTATTTTTTAGCGATTTTTTTCGGCCCATAAATTGGACGGGTTGCTTGTTAGCGAGTAAATGAGTACCGTGCCACGACCCCTGGGGGGTTCCCACCAATTGTTCCAGCTTGGATAACGTTTGTTCTCCGTACGACTAGTGGTTCTGTTTGACGCGTACGAATACGATACGAGGACAGCTGCTCCCAGGGGATACGATTTAACCGAACAGTGATTGCCGCATACCTGACTGCTAAGAGCGGGAAAGGACCACCCACGAATTCGGCTGAAGGTCCCTCCTGGTTTACCGCGATTTTAGTGAAAAACGGAACTTAATTCTACCTATATGGTAGAGCTCGCGCTACTACGAGCATAATATAACATTTTTTATTTTTTTTTTTTGTCCACGAAACTTTCTACGAGACTTGACTCGGCTGCGATCATTCGATCGAGGTGAAACGCCGCGGTGAGGTGGAACTAGGAATCCCGTTAAATCGTAGGAGAAGATAAACGAGAGGATTATTAGAGAGATGAGAGCATAGGTCTGGACTGATGTTGCAGTTCTGTCGACTGGTAAGTGGTTACTGCATTGTGAGACGAGTCGATATATACTATATGCACTTGCGGTAATAAATAATAATATCTGTTTCTATTACCTATACCTCGTTACGACCCGTCAACTCATGCGTTACGGACGTATCAATACCATATTTTATGACAGGCTTATGACAATAGTGAATATTGACGACTGACCACCGTCCCGAGGAGCACGCGATGTTTTATATACTTTTACGTGGAATGACAGTTATTGATAATTATTATAATGTAATTAGGTGATATTAGTCGACGATATGGATTATCGAAATCGATATTCATCGCCGTTTCCTCGATTGCTTAATCCTCGGTATTTGATTTATCACTTTTTAATATAACACAAGCGTGTAGGTACCAGGCATACGTAAAACTGAACTGTAAACATTTGGGAAGTAGTTTCTTAATACAGGATGAGAAATGCCTAGTAGTAAACCGATTTATTGTTATACCGGACAAAGCGATTTTCTTATATCCTATGTTCGTGAAATACAGCTGAATAAACCGTCCGGGTATGGGCGGGCATTTAACTGCCCACGGCTGTCGGCGAGTGTCACAATGTGCCTGTGTCGGTGGATTAAGTCCCGCGGATACTACATTTAACGGTGGCTAATTTAATCTGCTTAAGCTCGACGAAAATCCTTCCATACCACTCCGAACACGACCATTCTCATTCTCATTCAGTCAATTGTATATGCGATTACGTGCATTCAATCGTCCAAATTCTTTGTACAGTATATAAATGACGGTCAGCATAAGGTGCAGGTTTAACGCCATTAAATGACGGATTTTTTTCAATCGGTATATCCGGCTTCAGATTTGTGTCAAAATATAAACGTCCGAAATGAAGTAGGTAAACTCGTTATTGGTTTTATCACCGATCCAAAAAAGGGTGTTACCTACTTATAATATCTATATGGGAGGGAAAAAGGCTTAGAATCTTTTTGTACACACAGGCAATCAAGAGGCTTGAATTCCCATTAAAACGGAACCAGTTCCCCTTTAAGATAGTTTAAGATAGTAGAACGGGCCAAACTGCCTCCAGCATCGACTGGCGTTCCATTAGCAAAGACTTAGTGGCCGTGGTACGCTCTACCCCGGTAAAGAACTGTCTACTGAGGGCGAGGAAGCGGCCCTCTTCTTAGTCCGCTGCACCGGGACAAATTGCGGTTTCGTATCGTGTCTGGTTTACAATTAAGATACCCAGGATCCAGGATCCAGGCTCGTACCCCGTGACTCTACCCGCGAAGTAAAGAGAACCTTCATTATTCCCAGCTGAGGAGATTTCAGTACCAGAGTGTCCTCACACGCGCGCAGTTACCAAAATCTCGATATTTTATGAGATAATATTTGCATTTTATGTTCGCATCGCGGAAGAGAGGACCTTGCACTCCGCTTTACTCTCCACGTGTACGCCTTACGGACGAGCAATCGTCCAGACATTATTTATGCAAGTTACATATTTACCGTTAATGACAAAATGTTTGAGTATGCAATATTGACGAGTCGAAAAAGTTTTCAGATTGTCAAAATCGACGAGATATGTAGGTATGTATGTACTTTGATTCCGAAACTTGCGCGATCAGTCGTTGTCGCATCTCCGTTATAACTTCGGCTGCAACTAACTCGCTCGCTCGCGTGTTTCGGCACCATTCGTTCTTAAATTTGATCGCAATTAGTCCTCCCTCGAGAACAATCTTTCTTCGAAGGTAGAGAAGACAGATTTATTTTCAGTCGCGGATTCGAGTGTCACGCTGTGCTTGAACGTGAAACGTCGAAGAACCCTTGCGTTTCCGTGACTGCTAAGTAGGTAGCGGTTGAAAGTTGCGAGTGAGTGCGTTCCTGGGTTAGTGTGAGAATCGATATAGAAAAAAAGACGGTTAAAATTTGTTTACAGTTTAGTAACCCAAATCCCAACCCCATCATTTCGGTATCAGGCGACAGCTTAGCTACCAGCTATATGAACAACTCCCTCGTTCCATCGCGGCCCACTTTATTTTTCCGAGAGTTACGAAAGACCCAGTGAGAGAGTTTGTTGAACCTCTATACCGTATAACGTCCCTTCGGTTGGCAGTGGTATTTATCAAACTATGAAACAAATTGGCAGACAGATCGCGAATACTCGTAAACATACCGGCGAATACGTTATGGCAAAGCTAGTGTGTTATCCCCGGAGAGTGTGTTCTCGACAAACACTGCACAGCAATGCACACAACCGCACTCAACCGCCTTTTCCTCGACGCAACTCATTCCTGACTAATGTGTTGTGTTCGCTTCTGTCACGGACCATGTACCTCGCGTTTGCACAATTTTACAACTCGTATCTCAGTCCGATTTCGTTCTTTACGCTAACGCTCCTCGACAAATAATATCCACCCACTAGTCAACTATATTATACACACACATGCATCTCTCTCTCTCTCTCTCTCTCTCGCTCTCTCTTGTTTAACCACCAAATATTTCATCACCAATAAATTTTCGTCATAAAAACTCCGACCAGCTCGCTGTAAAACTTATGCGGATTCACCAGCTAGCTGAGTTAATATTCAGAAATTTTTTTTGCCAAAAAACCAAACGACAAACCGATAAACGTTCGTAAGCGGATGGAAATTTACCTATCGATAGGATATTACGATACGGTATATCAGGGACCAAGCCTTTTACTTTAAACCGGAATAAGGACGATGCATCTCGGGAATTGACGACGTATTTGCAACGTTGTGGTTTTTATTACAGTTCTAAAGTTCCCGCGAGCACTTACCGAGGTTCTGGATATGGCTGGTATGTATAGGTAAATTTTAGAGTTTAAAGTGTAAAGTGCAGAGTGGGTATTCCGAGAGGCTTTATACTTCGTGGTATAAACAAATTGAAGAATACAGCCGAACATTTTATCGCCGCTATCAACTCTCGAACTCTTCTTCTTCAACGTTGCAGGGTGTACCAAGGATGGCGGTGCCATAGCACCACGGAGAAAAAAATATGTCTAGAGATCCTTCTCTTCTTCTTATTCTTCTTCTTCTTCTTCTTCTTCTTTCGCGAATAATTATCATATTTTTCATAAAATTCGTTACATCCCTATTGAGGCAAAAAAGTTATTCTATTCCTCCAACTTCGAAAGACCCGACGCGAGATACTGCGAAGGGTCTAACAATACCGAGTGGAAAATGAGTTTGCTTTTTTCGAGGACCATTCCTTTCACCAACGTTTCCTACTCGAGGGGACTTACTTAAAATAATATACAGGACGGAAAGTCAAATATTTTTTTTCCCTCTCCGCGGATATTAGCTAATTTTAAGTCATTCAATGGCTCGTCGTTGCCTTTTCACATCGACTGTAGTCCAGAGTAGGGTCGGGCTCAGCGTTGGCGATACTCCTGCAGTTATTTCTCAGAAACTTTGTAACCACGACGATTCACAGATTTCAAAAATTCTTTTTTTTTTTATTTTTATCTTTCTAGTGGAATCCTTTTTTCTTTAAACAGTATAAGCGCAGTTTTATCGTACCATTTCCGATTCAATCTCCTAAAAGACACTCCATGGCATTAGAAATCTGATTAGAAAGGAAGTGGGGGAAAAAAACCGTAAAGAACTTCCGGTGGCTATGTCTCAGTGGCATTCCATTATTCTCTGTTAAAAATCTAGAGTAAATATAAATACATTCGTATATAGTAAATAAATATATATTAATAAATAAGAAGATAATCTAGTGTTTGCTGATCGTATAGATAATCCGCGGCTGCACCGCAGGTATATATTTATATTCTTCTCTAAAGATACGAGGAGCTAATCCTTTGGCGGTTGTAATAATCGCAGTAAAAAATTGAAGAAAAAAAATAGGTTCATGTGCAACGTGCATATAGTGCAAGAATGTTGCGTGTATTTAAGTAACGTATCGCCGGTATCGCAACGAGCTTCTATGAGTATCCAGGTATACCTACCCATAGGCGAAAACGCAAGTCAAGTGCAATAGAAGAGGTTTCTAATCATCATTACTATAGTTTTTGCAGTTAAAACTTGGAAAGCAAACTAATATATAAGAGATTGCGCAAGTAGGTAGATATATACATACGCGATATTCGCCATAAGCGGCCAAATATTTACCCGCGAGAAATCATAAACTCAAGAATATACAGTTTTTTTTTTTTTTTTTTTTTCATACTCAGAGGGAAGGGTGTAGCCTCATAAAACAAAATCTTGGCCAGTTTCCTACAACTTGCTTCCGCAAACTACGGCAGGAGTCGGAATACAATGTTCGCAAATTTCAAAATTTTTTATTTTACATATCGAAATAAACAATAATTGGTGAAATCAATCCGCGATATCGATTTCAAAAAGCTTGGTCACTGCACTCATCCATCGCAAACTAAACCGCGTCGGAGGTGGCCGCATTCTGCGTGGCGCCGTGTGGCCGGCCGGCCGGTCGCACTGACGTCGACCAAGTCCGGTAAACACGCGGGGAAGAGTCAATAAGTCGTAAAACGCTCCACCAAGTATAAGGTGCCTACGTATGACGTACCTACATATGCGTACAGTCACGCGTCTATATAGGGTGGTTCATTTTTCAATACTGATTACAGGTGAGAAATGGAGTATCAAAGAAAATGATCTATAAGAAAAAAAGAAGATCAATTTATCGCCACCAAGTTCAAATTTCCGCGCTATTCCTTGCCGCCAATTTCTCTCCGCAAGACGACGTCGAACTTGTGTAATCGATGCATTTGGAAATTAATTGAGAATTAGGGAAAGGAGGACCAGTTTCATGGAAAACGTACGCGAATGTTTCTTCTGATAATAATCGGGATTGTGTGGGTAATGATAAATCAGTTAGAAATGGTCCACCCTGTATATACGTAGAGGTATTGCGTAGGCAGGCATACCCGTAGAGGCACGCATGCTGGGACCTCGTGCTCAGGCAAAGTCAAAGTCGTGAGAATATTGGGATTCCGATGAGAGAAGAGATTCCCATAAAACCGAAAAAAAAAAAGAATCAGGAAAATGAAAGAAAATTTGAAAACGTTTAAAATTTTCCGAAGATTTGATACACTGAAGGAGATTTTATTTTTTTTATTTCTCTAAAAAAATCAAGATTTGTCTCCGTTTTGACTTCGAAACGCACCCCCCCACCCTCTCAAAAAAAAAATGAAAAAATCAAATCTTGTGCGATTAAGGCGCGGTCAAAACCAAGAATCAACCTCCTTGCCCGGAGCTTTGCAGTGCCGACTCTGAACTACCATAGAAGGAATGTCTCTGGCAAACACCGAGCATCTAGACAAACAGGAGGGAGGTCTTCTTCGGCCACGAAGAAGTCCGCCGCGCCATGCCGCACCGCCGCACCGCGGGACCGGGTTCCCCGTTTCAAGACTCGAGCATAAGACTACAGGCGCGATGCCCGGTTAAAAGTGTTTACACACTATGTGCAGACGCGTAGTCGCGGCTTGGACGCTCGTCGGTGTACCTAGTACAAATTTCTTTTTTTATTTTTCATTACACGGTACAGCAGCTGGAAGGATTCAGTCAGTCAGTCGATCATGGATCAACCGTTCAATCAATTCATCATCAATCAATAATCAACGAAATAAATAAAAGAAAAAATTTCCAAATGCTAAAAATTGCGCGTTGATCGGAATTATCGATACAATGAGATAACTAGGCAAGTACTATAACTCGTTCTTGAAATACTCGGTCAAGGTCGTGAGTATCGAGCACTTGAACTTTGACTGAGCAGATGGCGTACCTATATACCATACATATTTAGGTAATTCTCCGTAATCATTAAATATTCGCGACACGAACGTCTTGGGCAAACGTATTCACGCGGATGATATCTATATATAAGCAAACATTAAACCGCGATTACGAATGATAGTTTTCTTTGAAAAAAGGTAATATTTCTCGGATGAGAATGACTGGCTCAAAGCAACTGTACGAAAAAATTGTTGGTAATAGTGATATGTGCGAATTAGCGTAAATGACCGTTGGTTCGGCTCGAGATTTGTCATGTCACTGTCGTGATAGCCCGGTATTCTCTAGTGTCTGAGGTTGGTTAGACGGACTAATCCCGGCATCTATTATGCAGACATCGTGTTCTGAACCTAAAGACGCTGTCGCCGCTTTGGCGACACGCGAACAAGCGATATCGCGAAGTTTTATACGATTTAAATTCAAATTACATCGTTTAATTTCTTTGAAATTTGTGTGAAATTTTAAGATATCAATTTGTCGATAGTAGGTATTAACTCTGGGTTAAAGTTCCGAATTTTTAAGGTTCAGAACGGTCAAAATTATGAATTTATTTGAGACGTTTTCGAATTTTTAGAAACGTTAAAGCTCAGGGTATTAAAATTCGGAAAGATCGGAATGCAGGCGAATTAAATATTGGTTCAAAATCAAAAAACAAAATGAACAAAAAAATAAAATAAAAACGAAAACGCGACCTTGTTTACTGCGCGGGAAATAGGGCGGCCGAAGGCGGAATTCCTTAAGGGGATTCTCAGAGTGAATCGTTAGCACTGTACCGCCAACTGGTTCCCACATAACGCGGACAGCCCTCTACTGTCCGTAGATTTATTTGAAAAAAAAAAAAGGATAGTGTTTCATTTTCTCTTAGTTCGTAAACAGTCAATGTCTCTAAAGTTTTTCCGAACGGTTAGGTATAATCGATAAGTAAGCACAATATCGGTTTCGACAATTTTCGAGGATTTATTTTTTTTTTGCTTTTTCTTTTTTTGATCCCATAAATTTTTAAGTGATCGATCAATCATCTGTAATAGTAATGCATCGTTATAACATACAGATTACGCGAAGGTTAAGAATGTGAAAAATCCTGTTTTCTTCGAGGTCTTATCTGCAGGCCATCATCGAAAGCAATTGTCTCGAACGGATAATCGACTAAAAAAAGAACGAAAAAATAATTAAATAAAAAAATCGTTCATCGATAAGAGCCGAGTCGGAATTCCAACGGTTTACTGATAGCAAATGTACGCGTTGATTATTGTTTGATCGCATATTGTATGTACGTGGCGCCAGAAAGCTTTGCGCTGTAACACGATAAAGCAATTATTTTTTTTTTTGGGATTTTTTTTTTTCCATTTTCACACGGAAGTGGCGCCGTCAAATTTATTACCAAAGATTTGCATCTAATTGTGTTGAGATATTGATGATTTTCTGTACATACAACTGATCGTATACATATAAGTATTACGTGTATGGTATATCGTCAGCTCTCACCTCCTATCGCTTCATTGAAAGTCAGTGCCGTTTATCGTCTAATTGATAATTATACATTCCTTTTTTTTTCACGCTCTAAAGTTAGACAGAGAAAGATTGCTGCCTTTGATTAATCAATCAAACTGATGTTATCCGTCGATCACCGTGCAATTTGGAATTAAATTAGAAACGTGGACTGAAAATTAAACACCTTTAATTACTTTATCTTTAATATTATGGTTTTTGTCAATATCCGGTACACCCACTCATTCACCCATCTATACATATATATATCTATATATACCCAATTATACAATATCAAAATTCAGTTTCTAAATCAAGATAACGCCGAGATTATAATCTTCGAATATATATAGTCGACTGTTTCATCGCATGTGGGTAAAGTTCAGGTTTTTAATTTACAAAAAATTTTATATCGACAGCAAAAATTTTTTCATCAAATTTAAACGATAATTATGTGTCTATTATATCCCGGGCCGGGTTCAAATCCCGAATTTCAAAACTTCCAAACGGTCAAAATTACGAATTCATTTGAGACGGCTTCGAATTTTTAGACACTTTGAACTTGAGGATAATAAAATTGGGAAAGATCGTAATCTCCAGACAGCTAAGAACTCGGAAAGTCCAAAACTTCGAAAATTTAATCGAGGGGCACGACGTTCCATGCGTGAATTCCGTGTTCCGGAATTTTGACTTTTCGGAACTTAAAAAATTTGGAACTTGAACCTCCAGCCTCCTATATATCCAAAGCTCCTAACGAAATGTCGTGATAAATCCGCCGCGCGGTCACTGATCACTTCTAATTATTACATAGATGCCAGTTAATATATATTAAACCCGACTTATATAGATTTCGAATTAATTAATCGAACCAATGTTTACGCAAGACGGCATAAATACCTGTTGTGTATCTGTTGTGAACGCGAAGAGCTAACCCGCGCTCGCCCGTTATCTATACCGCTCTAGAGAGATATCGGTATAAGAACAATTTAATTGGGGATTAACGTGGCCTTATTGCTCGTGAGATGGTACGCGAGTGGTGTTCGAAATCGTGTAGGTATATATAGGTATCCATGTGTATATATATATTTATATATCTCTTTGACTTAAGTTTGAAGAGAAAAAGGAACTCTCAAATGAAATGAAGTGAGGTGAAATTTAGACGCTATATTAATGCAGATATTCATCCGAAAATTTACGACTATAATTCGACACCGATGGTTCATTATGACAGTTTCGAAAGCCGAGATTATCGACTTCGATTATATATCTTAATTCGAACTATATAAGGACCTCCGTCGAAAGCACCATACCAAACTGTAAGCTCGTCCGATCATCACTTATCGAAACAGTTTTACTGAGTTTCATTGACATTTTTTTGTAATTGCGCAAAACAGTCATTAGCAGGGTTAAATATTCTTTGAATAAATTCGATGGGAGTTATACTCCGCATGGAAAGCTTTTTTGTAAATTAAACTATTCCAGGAATCTTGTCGTCTCATAGATAGTACCGTACCCGATGAAACGATTTCGATAAATCTTTTAAAACAGATGTATAACGCAGACACGGTTCTTGGTAAATGTAAACTTTCTAAATTGTGTCATGATTTGAGAAACAATCTATATGAGCGAGGATTCGAATCGCATCTTGTAGCTCCAGGATCGAATTCTCCGATGGATTCTCATGAGAGACTGCGGGGGATACGCGGGTCTCTCGACGATGGCGAATAGCGAACAGAAAGATAAATCATCGGCTACAAAGTGACTAATGAATCGATTTGAATAGTCAACGAAAAAAAAAAAACAAAAAAAACTTCTGGCCTGTCATTCGAGACCTTCGGTCATTCGCATTTGAGCTATAGCTGTACAAGCTGTGATTAGGTGAAATTATGTAAAATTATATTTTGAAATTATATTTACTTGACAAGTTGACTTTATACCGTTACCGAACTCCTATACCTACTGTATATGCGTGTCTCGTTACTCCTCTAAGACAAACTTGACAGCTGGCAGCTCATTCGACCTTCTTTGTCAATTTAATCGACCAATTTCGCCCAATCTCCTAAACTCGCCTTGTCATCATTCCTCAAAAGTTGTAAAATAACTTCGAATCTACTCGCGGGATACAAAATGGCAAAATTTTCAAATTATTATAACGAAAAGATGCGGATTCAATTAGCTCACGATTTTAATTAGGCATATCTTGAGCCGAGAGTGAGTCAATCATGGGCCAAACGAGGCTTATCATTTCCTATAATTGCTATAGATTCTCTAGTAATAAAATTACGATGAAATAATGAGTAAAAATCGGGCTGTCTGAAACATGGATTAGGCCGCGAAGCGAATTCAAAGAAGGGTCAATCTCTGTGAAAAAAAAAAAATAAAATAAGAATTTGGGTATTCGTACCGTTAGATAAGGTCAATCGGTTGACTCGTCATTAATTTCGTTATTAGCAGAATGAGGAGAAGAGAAGATAAGAATATTATGCATTTGTAAAGTGTACAAGACGCGTGGCTGCAGTTTATGCAAAATCTTGCATATTGCGGTAACGAGTAGGCATATGGTCAGAAAGGCACTAATTTGCAGGGCTAATATTTGCAAGCGAGTATAATAGGCCGTAGAATGGCGCCACTCGATAAGTAGCAAACCGCTGGCCGCGATATTTCGCATTATTTATATTCCGCTGAGAAAACAAACGGAAACTTCCACACGCTGAGTTTCGTCGCGAACGATCATACTTTACAGTATCTAGGTACCTAAGGTAAAGGAAATTTACTGCTCGATGCATCATGCAGGCGCGTGATCGACGTCGCATGTTAAGAAAAAAAAAATTAAAATAAAAAACTGATCGGGGCTCTTGTCAAAATCGTCGATTACAATTCTCTAGGAATCCTCTGACGATGAGTTGAAAAATCAGTGACGCGGTATATTGCGCTCGCCTTAGTTAAATATAAAAAATTATTACGTCAGCTGTAGTTAAGCTCTACTTCGTAAACGTTTGTCTGATGATAAGGCGATTCCGTTAAATGTATGAAAGAGACGACCGCGTGTGGGTCTCGCTATCGTAATTACATGTGTACCCATACGATTTTACAAGTTTACAGATAAAGATTCAAAGTTCCTTGTTGAGGAGGTAAACCACGCTACTTTATTACTTGGCTAAATATTCACAGGGTTCAGTAGCCGCTTATGAAAACCACTGTCCTGCAGTCGACCACACATGCGGTGTTTTTGTTGCGAGATCTTAAGTGGAGGATCTCCCTTTATCTCCTTTTATTTTTCTCTCTTTTGCAGTGGTTCACGAAACTTTGCCATTGACCACTGTTGTTGCAACGAAGCAAATATTATCACAGGATAATGGTCAGGTGTCACAAAACTGCGGTGGGTCTCTTCTTCCAATTCAATTCTACCTCGAAATTAACCACCAACGGTGCAGTGGACCCACGACCAAGAATTACTAACTCCCTCTCATATATCCACAACTTGTTTCAATAACCAGGCTGCGATACACTATATCCAATAAATTGGCAATAGTTTATTGAACTATTGGAAAAACAGAAATAAAGAAACTATTTCAAGTCAGTAAAGTCAGGCAACGAAGAAAAAAAATAGATAATTGACGATAGCGTGTCAAAATTCATCGCTAAATGAATCGAATAATTGATACGAAGAAATGTTAATCTATAGGTTTAACCGCTACTCTGTAAATCAATTAGTATTTAGTGGGACATAAAGAGTGCGGTTTACTGCAGCGATGAATAGTACCGATAGGCGTGTAGTATCTATAGTCGACTTGGTTTTGTCTCGGATTTAAAAGTATAACCCTAAACTAGGCTCTAGGCGATCGACCCAAGTCTTTGATTTTAGGACCCGCATCCACGCCTCTATACTGCACCGTGCCATGCGGCATGGGATGCCATACCGAGAGCCATGCCCATGCCCCGTCGAAGTCTTCTTCTCTATGACTTACCTTGAAATTGAGGTGTCGACGTGAAAACTAATACCTCCAACGTCTTCTTGAATAATTAAAATATCTCCCTCCGGTAATACCTATACGACCGCATATACATGCATACGCGTGTACGGCATACACATAGACGAAAAGCTCGGACGAACGAATACTACATATATCTATATACTGCACTGAAAAATGAACCCAGGCTACGGTCAAAACTCGACAACCCACTAACGACGATTTATCGCTCGTATAGTTACACTATTATATACATTATCTACGCGGAGAACGAAACGGAACGGAACCGAAAGGAAAGGAAAGGAAAGTGAAGGAAAGGAAAGGAAGGGAACGAACCCTCCGTGATCCTTTGTACAGGTTCAATTGCATCCAGACCCTTGCTGCACCTGTTACATAACTTACTGTCTTAACGCAACAACTATATCACAGACAATCTTAATCTCGGACGAAAAATGAAAAGACAAAAATACCCGCGTCTCATAAATTTCTCTTTTTCGTTAATCAAATTTATCGTATGGAACTTTCCATGCCAAGTCACCCGGCCCGTCACCCTAACCATTCTACAATTTTCTTTATATTTTAGTATGAGATGGTTCTCATTTTAAAAACCACCCAAAAAGTGATAGTTTTTTATCTTGATTATTCAAGGTGCCAAATTTGGGCGATTTTTTCCAAAAATTAGAAAAATCTCGTTTTTGAGATAACTTGAATAACTAGAAGAAAATAAAAAAAAAAACGTTTCATCACTTTTTTGATGGTTTTTCAGGTGGGAACTATCACGTATCGAAATATGAACAAAATGTAAAATGGTCAGGGTCACAGGTTGCATGACTTGGCCCCATTTAGCTATTACCCCAATGAAAGAAGTTCGATCTAGCTGTCATTAAATTTGCGAATATTAACCCCGAGTAACCGCTTCTCACAAATTTCACCGACTGCGGTACTTTCGCCCGGTAGGTAGGTAGGTAGGTAGGTACAACATTATGTTAAACCCTTAGCAGTTGAACGGTTGCTGCGCAGCACTGCAGCAGGGGAAGAATACGGTTTGCCTAGGATAAAATGGGATTCAGTTAGTCGTTGAACTAGGGGACAGCTGCATCGTGTATTCGTGGTTCCCCTGCAGGCTGGATGCGGTTCGGTATGCCTAATTAAATAGCGCTCCGTATTTAACGGTACGTGCAGCGTACGTTAACGTCTGTCTCAGAAGTCTTCGATGGTCCTGTTCCGCCGTAACATACCAGCCTATAACCAGGGATGAGGTAGACGCGACCAGACCGAGAATGGGACGGGGTCAGGTACATTTTATTACGTAATAACGCGGTCCAGGAGGTGGTGAGACCGAACAATCTACGCCTGTGTGGTCCGCCTCCTCCTACTTCAAATTATTATACCTCGAATGATCCGAGGGGTTTCATCCTTTATTTCAAATTCGTCAGGCTGCCCGATCCTCTTCTAAATTTTCTTCCTTTTTCTCCATTTTTTTTTTTTTTTCTTCTTTTTTATTCACACTTTTCACACATTTTTTTCGAAAGACCCGTTACATCGCTTCATCCGATTCCACCGTATATCTGAAAAACTGAAAATCCGCGGAAGCTGTAACCTCTACCAGGTGTTGCAGTTCGATTTACCTCATGAGCTTCCAGCTCTCGAATAGGAACGGCTATGGTCACCGACCGCAAGCTGATTAAATGCGGTTTGCGTTGGAACGGTTGGAAACGCTGACGTATGTATGTAGGTACGTTCCGGAGTATAATGGTGGTTACCACTGCATCCACCGTTCGCTCACCTACACCTCATCTCACCAGTAGTTACATACGCCATCAATGGTTAGGGTTAGGGTTAGGTTGGGTTATATGTAATTGCAAGCTTGTGGCGAGCCGCGGAGTCTTATAATCGAATCGGACCTTCAACTTTCGAACCTTCGCGGTTTAAAGGGCTGCTAGGACTCCAGACATTTTTCCGACTCCTTCAGAGCCGCACGAATTCCATTGGCAAAAATCACTAGGCGAGATCCTTTCTGCATCAAAATTCAGAATATGAAAAAAAAAAACAGGTCTGTTTGGTACTGCAGATTTGCGAAAGCGACACCTTCATCGCTTACCCATTACGGTACGGCAAAATTGCGTTAAAAAAAGATCGCAAATGAGAACGTAGGGTACGTATGTGCGCTATTCGAAGCAAAGTACATTCCTACGGAACGTTATCGGTCCCAGTACCTACCTACCTACCTACCTAACTACCAGGAGAAGGTTATTTGCCACGCCAAGAGCAATTAGCTCTTGCTCTTGCCTCTTTTTATACATTTTTTTCTCTCTCACGTTCACGTTCTCGCATTCTGTCCCGCAGTTTTTCACGCGTTCTTCAAGACTCTCGCAAGCTTCCACATACTGCTCTAGAATCTTCGTAACTCCGAGAGCTGAATCAGAAATCAGAGCTGGATCGGAAATCTGCGAAAAACAAAAATAATAATTCTGGGTTCAAATTTCCAGAAAGTGAATTTTCCGTTAATCTCAAATGAGCAGCTTTAAACTTCAGGCAATACTGTAGTAGAGAGTTGGTCTCATGGCCGACGAGTGTAAATGGGCCTTAGAGAACTGCAGCAGCGTCAAACAAAGGATGCCAAGCGTCGTTCTATGATTTACACTCGGTTGTACCCCAGGTTAAGAGTCGGGGTACGGCGTAGCGGGGGCGTCGCGTCGTAGTGCCGCATGCCGGCAGGTAGTAGTGTAGCGGACTATTTGACTGCGAACTAACCCAACCAAACCTCGGCTTGCTGCAGCGATGGAAATGCAACGTTCTGCTGCAGTGCAGTCCGGTGCAGCGTATTACACTGCGTTTAGCGTTTCGGAGTAAAGGGCGGTTGGCACCTTTTGGTATATAATTGAGCCCGGGCCTGATTCCCGCGACTTTTTTAAACCCTGAAATTTTATACATACTTGAGAAGAAACAGGCGAGAATTGCCTACCTTTGGCAAAACCAAACCTCCGCCATTAACCCCGAGTTTATTTCTCTTCCGAAACACTGCGACACGGCAGGGAGTCGGACAGCGGATTCTGGGACAAAGTTGGTCCAGATATCCGAGGCGATAGACTGTAAATTTTCGTTCGCAAGCGATCAAAAGCGCCGATATCCTGAACTCTCAGGTCGCCACGTAGGATCGTTTGAACATTACGCTAAGCCGGGAAGAAAGAAGAAAATTTCTTCTAGTTTTCTCTTTTGCGAAAGTTCGGAGTCTCGCTTTTTTTTACCAATTAACTCATTCTGAATATAACGTCACTCTGATTTAAAGAGACATTGAACCAAAAACGTTCTTTTTTGCATTACGTTCGAAGAGAAGATCGGAAAGCCGATAAAAAATGAACAAAAAAAAAAAAAAACGAAAAGACAGGGGCTATAGTCTCTCAGACACGTACCTGGGTGCGCAGAATTCTCTCACGCGATGGTTGCACAAGCAGGAAGAGGTATATAGCTGCGACTAGCCGCTAGTAGCTGCAGTAGCTGTTAGCGGGACGGGGGACGAATTTATTTAGGGGCATTTTTTTTTTTTTTTTTTTTTGAGGGGGGTGCCGAGATTTGGCGACAAGGCTAAAGAATTTTAACGAAATTGTTCCCAGTCCCTTTGAGTTATATACTTAGTTACGCAGGAGTTAGGATAGGAGTGAGGAATTAGGTGGTGAAAAAGTAAAATAACAGCTATACTGATCGGACCAAGACCAGATTGCAGCTCTTTCTAACTTTCGTGACAAAAAAAGAGGAGAGAGAGAGAGAGAAAAAAGAAAACTAATTAACGACTCAAAAGATACGGCGATTTATTCGCAATGCAGTTGTGTGCATAATATGCATATGTATATATAACCACTATACACTATATACACCGAGGAAATAATGTAACGTAATATAATAACATAGCTGTACTCTAACGAACGTCAATCAGCATACTGTGTTATACCGTGGCGCAAGGCACTGCCACTAGTAGTAATCTAAAACCGATTGATAATTCGTTATCTCAGTCTGTTTTCAATTCTGCAATTCTATTTTTTTTTCCTTTTCACCGATTTTTCCGCCTCGGTACACCAAATATCTGTCTCTCTCTCTCTCTCTCTCTCTCTCTCTATCTATATCTCTCTCGTTCTTTTTTCACGCTATAAATTCTTATACGCGCGAATCATAATTTTTCAGATTCTCAATAAGGTATATTTATATAATTAGACAAATTTTGGGGCGTTTTGTAATTATTTTTGACACAGGTAATAATAATATACCAAATAATGGGAAAATATAATAGATATAGCTATGTGTGTGTCGGTATATTAATCTGCGATAGTAATAAAATACATATTGAATAGTTTAAGTTAATTTGTTGTGCAAGTACATGTATACGTACCTATACCTACGTGAGCTGCAACTATACGTTAAATAAATAATAATTACGGATTTCACTTGAACGTTATTTATTCGGATTACGCAATGTAATATTGGTACATATATATGTATGTAATTATATTGTCAATCTTTCATAGTCGATATATACATATTATATTCGCTATGAAATCTTTATCATATTAACCAAAGCTAAGCATATACATTTTTCAATATGGAACACTAATATTCCATACATTATTACTTAGGGTATACATGTATGTAATGATAGGTAAACGATTTTCCAAGCTTTCACTTAATGTAACATACATATACCAGCCATATATTAATTTTATATCTATATCTATATATACCTAATACATTTAAAAAGAACAACAATTGCTGTATCATATACACACAGGCATACATACCTGTATATATGTATGAGCCTATGTACGATAATTGCATACGTTGTTCATTTTCATAATTTATTATACTGCAGCAACGACTGCTGCAGCGTTTACCGCTTCATATACATACCTATATTACAACCTCGTATACATATATCTACAAAGAGAACTTCGGAGAATTAATACAGCTGGGAGGGCGGGAGGGGGGTAAAGTTTATTCGCTAGACAGTACGATAAAAATAATCCGCACTATCCCCCTCTGTATTTATTCAAATAATTGATTATTTAAATGAGAAGTAATAAATATATATATAGGTATATATATATTGTTGAAAATAACTGAATATACTAATTGTATGTATGTATGTACATGCATACATACAACTGTCTATACCTAAGTACATTATATGTGTATCTATAGGAATGAATTATTTGATACCACTGTAGCTCGAATCGTAACGACAAACTAATAATAATAATGATAAACTTATGTACATCGACTCGATAAAATGAATATGTATATACACCTATATATGTATATATATATATATTAATAATCGGTTAAAAATTAGTCCTAATTAAAATGGCAATTCAATTTATTAAGCCAGAATTATACTAATCGTATAATTTTCCTCGTTCATGTACGCCCACGATATACGTACTAACGCACTGATCGCGAGAGTTAAATCAGACACGCGGTTAGCTCAGTGTATATATATATATATGTGTTGGTATCGTGACCTAATGATACTAGTATCGAGGGTAGGAGAGCTCAACCAACGTTTATACACGTACAATCATGTATGTATAGTGGAAAAAGATTCAATCTATGTATATGAATACACGTATCAAATTTTTTTTTTTTTTTTTATCAAATCTACGTCGATATCAAACCATCGTACTACACATTAACAAAGAGTTTTTTTTTTTCAATTTTTTTCCTTCTCCTAATCGTAAGTGCAGGTACGTATAGGTAAAGTTCATAATGAAATAAGATTAACAGCGAACGTAAAGTCGTGCGTCTCTAACAGCCGCGCTGAGCGGAGTGGACGCGCGAGCGAGCGAGGAATAACGTAGCGGAGCGTTGTGTAGTGTAATGGTTCGCGGTAGAGAGGGATGTTGGTTAGGGGCTGGGGGGGGGGGCGAGAGGGGGGGGAACGGATTGGTTGGGGAAAGGGGGGGAGTACTCGCGCGCCTGGCCAGCCGCTGAGTTTAGTGGTGGGTGCCGTGTGTGCCAGCAAACTTACTGGTTGGCAGTTGGCTCACCGATCACTCGCCTAACCCTAGCTCGCTAGAGCGCCTACCGAAAATCACTGATCCCCACCGGAGTCAGTACGCGTTCAACCGTGATCACAGCAGCACAGGCGTTTCCCGCCGCTTGTCGATGGTGGTGTTTTTTTTTTTTTTTACAAACACGTACTATCCTAAACATTTTTGTGTGTGTGCGGTTTTTTTTTCTTCGTTATATCGTATCGAAAGTGTTTTATCAAAATCGTTTCGCGATTGCGTGACGTTTCGTTACGATCACCGCGATCACGTTCACGTTCGCGTTCCGCGTTACCTTTTCAACCCTGCGCAGTGTTTACGTACCATCGTACGTACATGTGTATCTATATGTATATATAGACGTGGATCTATATACATATATATATAGAAACGAGACGAAAACGGTGGGAGAAGAGTTTGGCGGAAAGATTAACTTTGTGAAAAATTTCGAGGTGTGGGATTTTCCTGAGAAAAAAATTTGGAAAATTAAAAAAAAAAAAACAAGGAAAATCTCTTTCGTTTTTTTTCTTCTTTTTTTACATTTCCACTATACTCGGAGGTTTTTTTTCTCTCTCTCATTATTTCGATAATACGTCGTGTGAATTTGCAGGAAAAAAAAAACTGCAAAATAATAAGTGATTTTTTATTTTCGAAGTGAATTTTTTTCTTTTTTTTCTTCCCTTCATCGAAAGTTGAAAACAAAGTTTCGCAGTTCTTGATCGAGATTCATCGATTATTGTGCAAATGTGATATACAAAACCCGAATTGGATAATATATTTGGTTGATTATAAATCTCATATGACGTCGCTGTAATATGTATACGGAGTGAAACTGAAAAAAGTGCGTTTGTTGTTCAAAAAAATATATATATATATATTTTTTTTCGAAATCTGCTTTCCAATATTCATTTTGTTTTTTTTTTTCTACTTTTTTTTTTTCATTTGGTAATATTTTATTACCCACGATGAGGGAAGAGTGTGTCGTCGATGTAGTGTTTACGATTGAATATTATCAGAATTTCTTCCCGATAAGAGAAATCACGTGTAACGACTGACTTCCGAACACCCACGTTTGATTAAAAAAAATCGAAAAAGTTTTTGAAAAATAATAATAATCATAATAATAATAATAATAATAATAATAGTATAATTATTATTACCTAATAACGAATAAATCGCATCATATATCTACAGTGCTGCTTCTGTCTGTCTGCTTTACTGTTGATATAATAAAGAAACTCAAATTATCTTTTTCTGTTTTTTTTTTTTTAATTTTGTTCTCGTTTTTTATTTTTTAACTATATTATACGAGCAAAGATCTGAATTATGAGCTAAAATTTATGATAATAAAAATTGAACAGTGCCCTGACCGTACCTCATCATATAGAACTGCGAGGAAGTAAAGAAGATATTATTAATAGTGAAGACGAGACAATACAAAGTTATATACAATGATCGATAGAAACACTAGAAACGATCTGTAATATTGTGAAGATAGAAAAAGAGAATAAGAAAACTCATGATTTAAAATCTGCGCGCGCGCCTTTCGTTGGTATAAAAGTGCGCGAAAGAATAAAGAAAAGAAAGAAGAAGCTTGAGAGTTTGGATTTGAATTTAAATTCAAATCTGTACTTCCGCGCAGCGATCTACGACACACGTAGCTACTAAACTCGGATCTAAGATCTTGCGTAGGCTCGGGCTCGCGTGGCTGAAGAGAGCGCGCGCCGATCGAGCGAGCCCCTACGATCATTTTCGAAGTACCATTTGGGGTGTTAAAATCGCGTGTGAACGTAGACGGTCGACGGCGAGGTAGAAGATATATAAGAATAAGAAGAAGGAAGAAGTAGAGGAGTAGAAGAAGTAAAAGAAGAAGTAGAAGAAGAAGAAGAAGAAGAAGAAGTAGGGTGTACACGTCTTCGATGTGCGGTTTTTGAAAGCAGCTTGGAGGCCAGCCCGACGCAATGCGTCGACGCTGCTGACGCAACGCGCCTGGATGCGTCTCACTCTAAGCACGTGAGTTTTTTTTTTTTTTTTTAAAAAAGATTTTCGTTTTTTCATGTCTTCGCTCGTTCTTCGTAACACATTTTCTATTTTGAAAGCGATTAAAGGAAAATAAAGTAAAAAAAAAGAGTTACCTTTTTCTCACGGTTTTTTTTTCTTCTTCTTTGATCCCGGCATCATTTTATTTTGCACACAATTGTCTCGCCGTTCGACTAAAACCAAAACCATAAATCATCACACACATCGCCACCGCCGTTCGTCAAAGAAGAGATTCAGCGGTTTCTTTTTTTTCTATTTTGCTACATTGTCAACGTTTCTGTATATTTGCACAATAAACTAAGTATATTGAAAAACCCGAGGAAAACTGCAAAAACTGTGGAAAAAAAAATCGTCGTCATAGTCATCGTTTTTCTTTTTATTTTTCTTTTCGAATTGGAAATGCAACACTTTTACGGTTCAAATTTGAATGCTTGCATAACGGTACCTTACGAGAAACAACCGTGGTTCTCATCTCCGAGTTCGACGGAGTATTCACGAGGTCCAACAACCCCGAAGCTAAAAGCAGCGTCCAAAGTTGGTCCTCTGCACCGGAGGATTTTGGGGATCGAAAGAAATGAAACGGGATAAATATATGCGTGAACTAGACTGGAGGCGTGCGACGACTCACGACTCCGAGAGACAAATTTTAGTTTTCGCTCAAATGCGTACCTACTGCAGCGACTAAACAAGGCGATTCTAAACAAGTCTGGAGAAAAGAATGGAGCGAAGAATTATAAAAAAAAACTGAAGTAAAGAAAAAAAAAAATCATAATAGGTACTACCCCGTCTTAATCCCCGATTTGGGTATAGGAAACAGCGAAGCTAGGAGAAAAGGCTTTATTCGCTTTATTCGTAATTTCATGCCTCCTATGGGGAGCCCCAACCCTTACTCGTTTCTTATTCACCCCTTGCCTGCATACGTAACCATACATCAAGATTTAAAAAAACCCCTGGAATTATTTCTACGACACCCTACCTGGGCCAAAGCTCCCTATGACTAAACTCTCTTCGAACTAGACTAAACTGGATGGTCAGGAAAAGCGATTTTCGTATGTCCCTGCGGATATGAAAACGAAAGAATTTATCTTACGGTTGTTATAATTCCAAAAAATGAAAATAAATACATGAATAAAGTGTATTACATATATAGTTCTATGTGTTAAATTTGTACCTATTGTGAGTTTCTCTATCTCGTCTCGCGTTATCAATTTATATATGTATTACGTGACATCAGATTTCACGATATAATTCTCTTCATTGCCGTTAGCTGCATGCTACACATACATATATCGCTGATTCACGCTTATCAATATTTCTCGCGACCGATTTCCTCCCGCCTCGTATCTCCCCTTCACGTTTCGCCAATCTGTTTTATACCTATATACGTACTGATTCGATGTTTACTGCAATGAATTAATTAATTAATGAATGACTGAACGAACGAATGAATGAATTGATCGAGACGTTAATTAGCAAGAGATATTCGACAACAATCGTTCTTACTAAGGTATACCTACTTATCTAATTTTAGTGTCGAGTGACTTACCCAGAGGTATATAAGTACAGTATAGACTTTTCTCTCGGTCACTCTGAAATATTCAGATGAATAATGAAAGAAAGAAAGGAAAAATATTCCATTTTTATTATCAGTACTGCAGTTTTTTATTTCGCAATTTTTTATAACTCTCGCACATTGCACACATCGGCTCGTATATAGATATACGATGTATACACATTTGTTAAAACGTACGTGCGTGAGTGAGTGCATAGCAAATTCCGTGATAGCTGCACTCTGCGTCGAAGTTTAACTTGACGCGCAGTCAGGTAGTCGAAGCTACCAAGTCTTGAGCCGCAGCTACCCTAAGGCCTGCTACTTGTAGGTATGCATACGTGTGTAGCTACAATGCGAGTATATGCATATATGTCTACCTAGCTTAGTTCTTAATCGCGTCGTACGTCTACTTCTACTTCTACATCTGCATAGTCTGCATCTGCATCGTTGAACTGCACTGGGAGGCTTTTTTTTGTTCTATTTTTTATTTATTTCTCTCTCTCTCTTTTCTCTCTCTTCGTCGCAGATCGCGTAACCCTACCGTTTTCGTGTTTGATCTGCCGATAATCCGGGCTCTTTTCACTCGAGACAAAGAGAGCTTCTCTCGCACTCGTCTGAGGCCAGGGTACGTACGATGCCTAGTGACTGCAGCAGCAGCAAGAGGTTTACAAATCTTTTCGGCTAACGAGGGTCGCAGAACTGTGCGGAACCCTTTTTACCTTCAATAATTTTAATTACAGTTCAAGTTTGTCCTTCGCTTCGATTTGATTAATGATAAAAAAAAGAGAAAGAGGCAGTTTTTTTGTTTGTTCATTTTTTTAGAATTTTGATTTTCTAATCAACGAACGATATTTATCAACTCCCGCGTGCAGCGAGTGTGCATGCATGGATCCATGCATCCATCCATGCATGAGAGACCGACTACCATGCTATACGTACGTACGGTACTAAAGAGCTTTACTCCGCCCACGTTCATTCGGTAAAACCTCGGCCTGTATTCTCTGTGTACATTTCATATAAACAGATTGGCTCAACTTACTTTTACCTCCTACTTTACCTCCTTCTTCTCGCGCTACTTTCCCATGCAAACCTCTTTATACGACGGTTCGATGTGTACCTATACCTACTTTACTTACAATCGCGGACCGCGCGCTTTAACTCCTGTACCTGTGCCTGTACCTGTACCGCCAATATGATCGTGAGTGCTTACTATACACCTGCTGCATTGTACTTGTAGGGTTTATATACCTACCTGCAGCGTATCACGGTCAAGTTTTTTTTTGGTATTTTATTTCTTTCCATTTTATGGATTTGAAACTATTATCGGATTATTTAGGTGTGCGAATTTTATGATGGGGCCGGGTTAAAATTCCGAATTTTAATATCACCGATTCGCAGTATTTGAAAAGAGTATTTTCTCGGAAGTCTGCATAGTCGATTTAAAAAAAAAATTTTGAATCGAAACATACCGGAGGTTCAAAATTCCAAAAGTTAAAGATCCAAAAGGTCGAAACTCTGGGACTTGAAATTCACGCACGAAGCCTTGTGCCTTTCCATTAAGTTTTCGGATCCTTGGACTTTCCGAGTTTTTAGCTGTCTGCATTCCGATCTTTCCCAATTTTAATATTCTGAACTTGAACGTTTCTGAAAATCCGAAATCGTCTAAAATGAATTCGTAATTTTGACCATTCGGAACTTAAAATTCTTAAAATTCGAAACATCAATGCAGTCCCTTTCAAATTCGGGTGAATTATTCTAAGCGTAAGCGTCAGGAGGATTGAATTAAATTCTCTACAAATTTTGATAAATAAGATTAACATGACGAACGTACGTCTCGTTGTATGTTTTTTCGCGAATCTTGGATTCCAGCTGTACGGAAATCCATAGAGGTGGATTTTTTTTCGTTTTCTTCGTCGAGAATTTGCAGACGGTAATTGGGATATTGTTTCGGCATGGGTCGAATGAAAAATTTGTAATCCGGGTAATTGGATCGTTCCTTTCACTTTGAATTAACGTCGCGGATCACGGAGTGTGTTTAGGAAAGTTGGCGCCTTGATATTTCAAAGACGACAACGACGACAACCACGAATACTACGACGACGACGACGACGACGTCGTCGGCCTCGAGAAAGAGATGACGTACTGCTTTTCCCTCGACCTACGCCACGAAGAAGCGGGCCTCGACCGAGGAGGCAAACATTGTAAATCTTCGACTGGAGCTGCAGCACATGTGCTAATATGAATAATAACCGAACATAAGAAATATTTTAGCGCTACTATGCTGCACGACTAACCACTTCGCGCGCGTACCTATACCTATACTTATATTCCTCTATACCTATAACATGACCAAGCATCGCGGATTCTGAGAGCTTTAAACTTATACCGCCTAATACACACATACTTTGGATTTTTCTTTGTCATTTTTTATTTTATTTTTCAATTATTATTCTTACATACAGGTATACGCCTTATTATGTTTTAGGTAAACTATTAAGAATACATGAAGGAAAATTATTATACTCCGTAAAAAAATCGAATCCCATCATTTTGTATTTAATTACTTAGCTCAGGAGTGATGGGGAAATTTTTTCCTTTTTTTCTTATCATTTCAGAAATTAAAAAAAAAAATTTCTATCTAATTCGACGATATTCAATGAAAAATAATTTTTTTTTCTCTATAAAACGGTAATCGATTTCGATCTACAAATAAAAAAAAGAGCAAAAAAAAAAAATCGAACGAATTCTCTCGAAAATTTCGCAAAATAAATTTAAATAAAATAAAATAAATAACAAGATCGTGAAAAAAGTTCTCTAGAAGTTTATAAAAACTTGACGAAAGACAAAAAAAAAATTGGAAAAAATAAAAATTCACGTTATCATCGGAAGTAGCGTGAAGAAAAAAAAAAAAAAATTGAAATAAAGGAAAAATAAAAAAGAAGTAAAACCGCAGAGTCTTGTCTTCTCGGGTCTTGCGGTTGAAGATTAATTATATTTACATTCGCACGCGCGTTGATGTGTGTGCACCTATGTGTATTTTTGTCCATTTTTTTTTTCTTTTCCTTTTATAAATTTGCGAGTCCGACACCTTTTTTACCCTAATATTTGCGATGAAGTAGTAAATTATACCAGTCCCGTGGGACGATTACCTAAGTTTTTTTCTCACCAATTTCATTTAACCTGTTATCGCGGTGCGAAAAACTTAAGAGGTAGGTAGGTAGGTAGGTAGCTCTCTGCAACGGATATGCAACATATGCAGTATGGAGTATATATACCTATATGCAGCACAAATCTCTCTGGGCACCCAGACTGCAGCGTACATACGTGCATACGTCGTATACTAACTCACTCGCATTCGCACCATATCGTGCATACCTGCAGTAAGCACTGTAATTCGTTACATATAGGTAAAAGGTACGTTACATAGGTATGTATCTATACATACCTTTATATTTATATATACATATATACATTTATGTATATACACTTAT
This sequence comes from Macrophya alboannulata, assembly GCA_949628255.1. NCBI lineage: Eukaryota > Metazoa > Arthropoda > Insecta > Hymenoptera > Tenthredinidae > Macrophya > Macrophya alboannulata. Next base: position 24,458,605 of record OX451209.1, on the reverse strand, counting down.
ACTACAGGAATAGGTATTTCTTATGGCTGAACAATTCACATATGTATACAAACATTTATATACATATATAGATGTATAATATAGGTACATGCAGGCGTATGTATGTAGGTAATAATATGTGCTCAACGCCGCAATACTTCGCGAGCATGGATCCTCCGCGCGTTGCAGCTCGTACCTATAGGTATACGTATGTACTATACGGCGTTGGATTACTTATACCTTCATGCGTGTTTGAACTGCGGTTGGTCAAACCTTTCGTCCCTATAATGCAGCAAAGTTCTATAACCTTAACATACACGGGTATTGCCAGGGGTATGATCGAGTTATGGTTTGTTAGGTCGCTGTCAGGACTGCATATATAGCAATTTTCACATACGCGAAGAATTAACGCGACCCCATGTTTCTTTTTTTTTTTTAATTCTTAAAAAATGTTTCAAATTAATTTGAATAAGATAAATTGCACGAATTTTCAAAGAGGGTTGTTATATATTACATAAATCAATGAACAAAAAATCTAAACAAATTTCGAAAAAATAATCAATAAAAATAAAAATCGATGAAAAAATCTTTATTCCATACGAGAAATCTATAAACTTTCTATTTTAAGTTAGTATAAAATCTCTCTGGAGAGTATGTATATATAAATGTATATATGTGTATGCATGTATTGTATATTAAGAACGGGAATATAATCGTATAAGGTAGGTATACATATACACATGTATATGTGGACGGCCTTATTACTGATAATAATATAATCTGTACCATATAGTTAATCGGTCTGTAATAATCTGGTAATAGAATATTTCGTAAAAATAAACTCTCTCAAGGGCTGATAATAGCGTTGTCGAATATATTTTATATATACATATATATATATATATATCTACTACGATCATAGGAGCCGATATAATATTTCGGGGATTTTTTTAGTTATTTATTTTTCTAAACAGCTGCATTAATAGATCGGACAGTACATGTTTAGCGATAGTTGATATGTACTCATATCTCGGTACATCTGATGATTAATCAACCACAGAAGTGGTTTTTTGATATTCCACTCGATCTGCATCTGTATATTAAGCAGGATTTCAGCCGTGGAATATTTCTAGTAGACTTTTGGGATTTCGGAAAATTAAATTTAAATTTTACTACAAAATTTGAAAACAGGGCTGGATAGATGAAAATATAAAATCTACAGAGTTTAATACGTATTATAGTTACAGATGATCAGCACATGAAAAATTTTCCCATTTCTCATCAATCAGATCGTTTGCCTCTATGAGAACAAAAAATCGAGTTTTATAATTTTTGAGTAAATTTTTTTTATTAATTATGAGGGTTTCTAAGTGCAGTGATTAAAAGATTCTCGAAGAATCCTAAATCCCGATCTTATGTTCCGATTTGTCTTCTTTCTTTTTTTTTTTTTTTACCTATAATTAACCGAATTTTTCGAAAAGTTAGGTTTAATAATTTCCAGCCAAGAAAGTGAGTTTCACGGTTTCTAATGAAGCTGGGGGTTTGACTTCGCTCATTGCTGCGAGTAAACGAATCTAATAAAATTTCTCCTTCTTTTTCTTCTTCTTCTTCTTCTACGTAATGCTTTTGAAGTACCTACCTGTGTGTTTAATATGCATATTGCTACAGGCCGAGGTCAGCCAAGGTACAGGTGTTATGTTATATACATATCGTACAGGTCAAAGCGTTAGTTAGTTAGTTAGTCGGTTAGTTAGTTAGTTAGTTGCTTGCTTGTGCGAATGAATGCCGGGTTCTGGGAAACATATATTTGACACAAATTCCTATATACTATAGCGGTTCTCCGATTGATCATTTTCACCTCATTCAAAATACACATCTTACGATTTATAGCTATACATATATTATAGCTATATATACATATCTACATACATATTATAATATTCAAGTTAGCATAAGTATAATACTCAAGTTATTAAGTGTTTTATATATAACAGATTGCTGCTGCTGACTATATATATACCTAAGAGTACCTACTATACGCAGTGATCGATTCAAAAAAAAATTTCATACCTCCTCAAATATAGGTACCGTCAAATTATCTGTCGAGAAAATTTATATACCTACCTACCTACCTCCGTTTTTTTTTTTTTTTTAATTAGATACAGACACGCGACACAGAAGAGCGCAGTTCTGTGCATCTTATCGAAAATTAGTTGTGATGGTTATTAAATGGTCAAATCATACTTGATGATCATGTATACGCGTATGTAAGTATTGGTACATGTACGTGGCTGAGCGTCGCGTCGTCAGCGATACGTCAAAAAACGTGAATTGTCACGTATCTATACGACATGTATTATGACGTATAAATCTTGATTGTATACATAGATACTCGTTACGTACTTGTATACTTAAAATCGTACGAGTTTCGGCGATGCGTATTGTATAAGGGTATATAGAAGCCCCGTGGCGGATTTTATTGCGAGGTATCGCGATCTGACATTATTACCTATGTTGGTTTAAGGATAATTCCGTTACGATGGCTTATTGTTTCCTTGATTGGATTTAATTCAGATTATATGATCGCTGATCGACCGTATAGGTATATGTAGACTGTGACCCTGAGAATTAGCATTTTCAGATTTTCACTACTAGCCTGGATATCCAATTTGTACTAAAGTTTTTTTTTTCATTTTACCTCATTGACAAAAATTTAAATTAGGTAATTACACATCTAGGTACGTACGTGAAAAGCGCTGAACTTTTGAATTCAAGGATTTCTTTGAAACAGCTATTATTATAGTTCCAAAAAATGTCGTTTATATGTACATTTATAAATATATATTATAGACCTGAATTTCGGAGAATGGTCAATTAATATAATTCGCGTAAATTTTAACGTTCACTCGCGAAATTGTTCGGTTCCTAGAAACAAAATCATTTTTTGGTTTTAAATATGAACGAACGGATCTTCTGAAGAGTCGATAGCTATAAAATTTCTGTAGATTTTGTTAAATTTATTCAAATTTCTCTGATATAGCTATATATTTATCATATGTATATATCTATATATTTACACGTACAAGTAGTATTTAGATATGTTAACAAAATAGCGTAAAGATATTATACTAATAACAGGATTGAATTTCTTGGGGAATTGGCTGCGTTTGCGCATTTTATACGCTGTTACAGTATCCGGTGTGCGTTATTCGGTTTCCTCATAAGCAAACGAAGGTATAAGGTAGGTTGGTGGGTAGTTATAACAACATATACGCCGACTAGTTCGTCGTTGAATATTAGGTAACGTCTAATCTTGGAATATTATACCTTTCAGGGTGAAAATTATTCAGTTACATCAAGTTTTTTATGTATTTATTTATTTTTCATATATCTTAGTCTTCATCCATTACTGTTTTTTTTTGAGCTGGGTCGAAGTTCAGAATTTTTTAAGTCCCGAACGGTAAAAATTACGAATTTGATTGAAACGATTTGAGTTCGGATTTTTACAGCTCTGAACTTTCAAAATTCGACACTTCAACCCGGTCTCATTTCTTCGTCTATTATATATTATATAAATATCTTCGTTTTGTAATTCCTGCCAAATACACCTACTCTGCTAGTCGAAAGAGGCCAGACGACGAATAACGTAGGAGACACGTATAGGTATGCACATACATACGCATGTGTAACAATGCACAATAATATATAAACGAGCAAGGCTCTCGTATGTGGCGTAACTCTCCTGGCCACAGATATGTATCGGGATAAGATTTAGTAGGTTTTTCCAGCCAAAAATAAGTCAAGTAGGTATATTGTTCAACGAAATGGAGTAAATTATTGCCTCATATTCTAAACGAAAATAAAGAAAGAAAGAAAGAAAGAAAGAAAGAAAGACAGAAAAGAGTTCAACGAGTTGAGAGAAAAGGTATATACATATATCTGAGTTACATATGTGCATAGTTTGCAATTGTGGCCGCACGATTTGGCCACTGATATTATTAACCGACTATGTATATGGTATATACTATATACCATACCAAACGCCAAACGATGTGGTTTTTTTTCTTCTCTTTTTTCTTTTTTTTTTGCGATATTATATCGGGTTATTGTATGTACGTATATGTATATATCTATACATATTTTATCTATACGATATAATATAGGGAAGAGATCCAAAAGCTTGAAGTATATCACGAGATGAAAGTGACGTAATGTGTTGTTCACCTAGATGTGCGAAATATGAGCAAATAATTACGATCATTTTGGGTATGATTTCACTATCTTTTGTCTAATATAAGAATGAATTTCTATTCCAATTTCTGTATTGTATAATTGGAAAAAAAATAAGACTTCTAATAGTTTGGGTTTTCTTTTTTTTTTGCGATATAGACGAACACAGATTTGGATTTGGACAACGGTTTTTTTTATATCGATCTGATACACGGACATCCATATATCAAAAAGTTCGTATCAAGTATGATTAATTATTGTTACAAACCAGAGATGAGTGACGAGTGTTGATTTCGATACAAGAAATCACATACAGTCAATTCGAACGGTTTGACAAGTTGACGGACTTTTATAGTTTGACGATTGTTTATCGAATTATCGGGGTTTTAAATCATAATTTTATAAATCCACTAGCTCGCTAAAGTTTTTAGAGTGAGGGAGAGAAAGAGAGAGAAAAGCAGTATTCTTCGAATGTCTGAATTATCTGGATCTAAAGATATATGATATAGAACTTGGGAAACTTTACAACGTGTTATTTAGCAACAAATTCGAACAATTTAAACAACGGAATCGGTTTGGTTAAACAAAATGTCGTATAATCAAAGATCTAATAAAGAAATAAAAAAACAAAAAAAAAAAAGAACAACGTGAATATAACCATGATATTGTTTAACAGCCCAATTCGCAACTATAATGATAAAGAAAAAGATTTTACACCAGAGTTGGGCGAGCGAGATGTCGCGGAATCTCACCGCCTTGTGCTGATCCAGACCTAAAGATTACTGTGTGCGTCAAGCTGACTATGTTTTCTTTTCTTATCGTACTCGTATCATTAACTGATTACAAGACTCTGATCTATCTCGCACACCCACGCATACTCGACTCCCTGGGGTTCTCGCGTATAGATATAATATACGTACATACTTTAGGTGGGTACGTATATTCAGTGACGGCGCAAATTAATACACGACGGGTGCGAAATTTTATGCACATCGTCGGAACGATTTTTTTTTTGTCTTCATCTTTGGTCGTGAAACGAAAGATGCTGTGGAAAAAAAAATTATATAAAAAATTAGTTGACTAATAAATATGCAAATAAGGTTTTTTTTCTTCTTGCCGTGGCGCTACCAGGTTACGCAATTTCAGATACCTATACGTCATCGATTTCGGAAAGTGTTTTTTTTTATTTATTTTTAATTTTTTTTTAGATTTTATACTCATCTCCAATTCGCGAATGCGTAATTTATCGCTGTCCTCGTTCTCGTTCGCGATCTCGTCCTCGACCGTACGGTTTTCCTTTTTCCGTAGAATCCCTGCTCTTCGGGGAAGCGAGTGAAGGCGGGTCTATCCGTAGGATAATTATCGCATATATCTTGATTGGCAAAACCTACATACTTATCGTCTTCCGTGGAAAGAAAAGGGTATACCCATGCATGGTCGACGACGCGACTCTGCTGCTGCTGCTGCTGCTGCTGCTGCTGCTCGGTGGTCGAGGAGATAATTGCGATACTCTCGTTTCAATTAAAAAGTCAATCAACCGCATATCTCTCCTGTGACAGACGTTGCAGCATCGTCGTACGGTCCAACCTTGCGACCATCACCACGACGTGCGCCTAGAGAAACTATCTCGGAATATTATATATCGATTGATGTTCGCGGAATTCCCGGCTTTCTCGAAATCGATTGATTAAATTGACAAATTGGTCATTTCGAGTTTTGCTATGCGGTTGTTTTCCAGGCAAAACTTGAGATCGTTCGATTTGCAATCAAATTTCTAAATTGCCGGTTGTTTCGAGAATTCGAAAGAAGGTTAAAGTGAAGAAGTTAATACTTGTCGAAGTCGATCATGATGCAAATGTCCATTATACCTACTTAGGGATCATTTTGTAGTCTTCTGTGGCGATTTTTGAGCGGTTTGCAAATTACGTATAGGAACTTTAGATATATACCTATGTATGTTCGTATGTATGTATACATATATAACGTATGTATGTAAAGGTACGTGTAGAACGATGTACTGCCAGAGTTTAAACGTGCAAAGAGAAAATAAGGATCGGTGGTGGTGCTCGGATAAATGGACAGACATTAGCGACCGTGTAAACACGACGGCTTCTCTTCGCCGCCATTAATTCTCTCTCGCGTTTCGCTCTCGCCTTCTTCTTCTTCTTCTTCTTCTTCTTCTTTGCCGGCAAATAATAATTATATATTCAAGCACACTACAACTTGGCCACGCGAGAGTCTATATCAATCACCGGATCCGCAGAACCGCGATGAAATTAAAAAACAAATTCATCGATATCGAATAATAATATACCATCGCGGTATTTCAACCCAGAGCTGGGCTGAAGTTTCGAATCTTAAAATTCTCGAATGGTCAAAAATCGGAATTTTAATAGCACCAAATCGCAGTTTTTGAAAAGAGTATTGATTCTGCATAGTCTATTTAAAAAACTTCAAATCTAAAAACACCGAAGTTTCAAAATTCCGAAAGTTTAAGATCCGAAAGGCCAAGACCCCGGAACTTGAAATTCACGCATGGACCGTCGAGTCTCTTCATGAAATTCTCGAATTCTTGGACTTTCGGAGTTTTTCCCTGTCTGCATTCCGATCTTTCCCAATTTTAATATTCTTCATTTCAACGTGTCTATAAATTCGAAATCGTCCCGAACGAATTCGCAATTCCGATCGTTCGAAATATCCAAGACTCTCATTTTCCCATTTTTCCAAGAATTCCTGTTCAAATGTATCCGCATACCGTGTCGTCACGAGGTTGATGGCCTCCTGCAGTATAAGTTCACCGTATCAAACGTCCTCTAAATATTTACACCCAGTAACTAACTGACCTGCCCCAATGTTTTGCCGGCACAAGAAACTCCGTTCCAATTACGTCACTCGATCCAACACCAACGAGCCTGCACACACATAGATATATACATACATACATTGGTACACGGATAGGTATATTCGTAACTGACCATGCTGCAGTGGCACGGGACCCAGAGACCCGTAGACAGTAAACGACGTACATAATCATACGGGTATGAAGTAAGTCGTTCAGGATCATCTCAAACGCTGCCTAGGGTCTTCCAAGCAGCATAACTCGACCACTCGGCCAGATTATACAAATATATTATATAGGTATACTTATACATGTTCATTTTATCGTATAGCATTACTCAGTCCTCGCTACCGCGTATACCTATCACCGATAGATGAGCTGGCGAACGATTGTCTCATACTGATGATGATCCTACTCGTTGTGGTTGATCGGATCGGGTTCGACGCCCTCGTCGGGACGTCACCCCTGGTGAACTTAGATTCGCGACAAACTAAGACGGACTGTACTGGACTGGACTGGACTTTCTTTATTCGCTTCCTTCTTTCTTTCTTTCTATTTCTTATTTCTATGTACCTATCTTTCTATCGGCGAGTCAGCGGCAAAAGTTTTCCCCCCTTGTCGAGAATATAAGAGAACTAACAGAACGTACGGCGCCGAATAAGTTGCCAGCGGCAACTAAAAGTGCAGTACCTATACCTACTTCGAACCTAAACTCCAGATATTTCGGAGTGGCATGGCGCGGCGTCGTGACTGCTGCTGGAAAGATACTCGGGAAAGTAAGTCCGATCTGTAAACAGGCGATTCAATAACGTGTAACCGTTGAACCGCAGGATCCTCCGGAGCAGAAATCTGTCCCGAATGATGTGGACGGTTCGCGAAAACAGGGAAGATACTGTAATGAAAACTCCAGAGTTTCGTTTCTCGTGTTTCGAAATGTGAGATTCTTCGGCGGGTTCTTTGCTGGACAATTAAATGACTCTTGTACATGTTCTTATCGATTTTCGAATTATTCATATCGCAAAGTCCTGTGTTCACATACATACTTCGAGAGGAGGAGAATGAGAAGAACGAACGAGACGTCCGCGTCAGTGAGACCGATAAAAACGAAATGGGATTTCAAATGGTCCTTCAGTCTACAACGGAAGAATGTTACTGCGATACAAAGCCCGAAATTGCCGCAATTCAAAGAGTTATGAATCTTTTCCAGCTTGTGAGATAACGGGAAATAAACTTACCTCGCCAGGATCCTCGTCGATTTCAGTTTCTCAAGTATTATAGGTATACAATAAGGTATATCGTCATTGGCATTCTCGCACCACTCAAGCTCATCGTACAAATATACGCATATAGGTATATAAAATTTTCGTTAATTGGGTAATTTATCGTTCGATTGATTCAAGCTATCCGCACAGATAATGACTAATACGAAAAAAAAATCTGTTATTAAGCCGTTTCGATAAACTCCAATCAATTTGCAATTTGCGAAACTGCCAGTCTCGCAGTCTGGGAGTACCGATGGGCGACTGGTTCTTATCTGGGGCGTATCAAGCTCTCGCAGTAATGATATCTGTTAGTGAACAGCGCAGAGCAGTATATTGAAAACAAATCGGTATAATGTGCACAGTATGACATTGGCAGAATATATATTTCTATATCGGTGATCGGTCTGAAACGCGACCATTAAACGGTAAATGAAAAATAATTTTGCGGTTTATGTATCGAGGTATATATTATAGGTATAAATTTTATTGTTTCAACTCCCTAGAGCGAGGGAGCTGCAGAGCGGCGAGCAGCGAGAAGAGGAGGCGTTATTGAGATCGTTCTGTGTAATCAATTTGTGAACTGGACAATAAGCGGTAAGGATAATAGGTGTTATTTGGCGGCAATTACACGTTCAATCAGAGGTGAATAGTGTAATAATAAAAATAATTGCCGAACGCCAGCAGCAGCTCAACCGAAAGACCGCTGTGGTTCACTATATACTCGAGAGGATAACTGATAATCAACCAGTGTGTCTTGATGAATCCGATTTTGCCCGCGAGGCTCTCGATCGCACCACGCTGCACCGGTCCGAGGTTCCCTACTTCCATTAGATTTATGAGGAGATACTCGTCCGCTCGTTCGGAATTATTCCCGAGGGAATGGGCGATGCAACGCGGGATGATCAGCGCGAGCGTGGCAGAAACAGTAATTGATTTCCAAGTAATTACCACGTCGATTCGAATCAACACATATACCAGCTACGTATACGCTATGTGGTAAAAATACCACACGGACTTTTAGGGTGGTCCAAAAACGATCATTTTTGATTCTTCTCACTGCCGTGAAAATATTCAACGAGCGTCGTATTGCGGATCAAAGGATCGTTCTCAAACACTTTTCCGTATGAACGGTACTTTTTGAGAGTTTGACTTTCAAGCTTTCCTCTAGTTCATAATCGCACTTTCCTTATGCTTCCCCGAAAACCGGAAATCCCTTCCACATGCCGGGGGAGTTGATTGCGGGCAAAACTCGCACATGCGGAAAAGATAAAGGTATATACGCGGGTATAGTTATCGGTGTTGGGTGTTTACTGATTTAAAGAGTGGAAGGTTCGTCCCTCCCTCGATCCTCCCCAGGTACATTGAGTGCCTGCACATGCGTGGCTCCGAAGTCCACACCCACGCATCAACAACCTACCTACCTACCATTTATTATCAGGTACAGTTACTGCGGCTATAAGGTCCAACCCAGGAGCTGTAGTTAGTCGGTATATCCTACCAACGCGCAAATGTAACGCGCATTTCGCTCCCGGGTGTACCGATGTTATGGCTGCAGGGACCGTTTATTACCGCAATCTGGGTCATACGGATCGAGTACCCAGAAGCGATTTTTTAGTAGCTCTGAATCACTTTGTTTCCTTTTTCAATTTTTTTTTTCTTTTTTTTCCATTTCGATTTTGCCAATTTGCGGAACATCCTCAGCCTGTACCTGTATAAACTTTATCAGAGGCATGTAATCCTTATTTTGTACGGGATCGGGCCGAGTAAGAGACCCTCTTGCGAAAGAGACGCGTCGCGTCGTTGAGACGGAATTAAAATTCCGACCATAATTCGGACATAAATATCAGGCCCCCCCTTAAGTTATGCAAAGTGTGATCAGCAGAAAATATCTGGTAATTACAATCACTTTGGAAGCCGCCCGCCGCGGGCCTCCAACCCATCTACTACCCCGGCTGCTCTTCAAGCTGACTGCAGATTGGAATCCGCTTTATAGCCGATGCGATATTCGGTGACTTGATCGCGAAATTCCGTCACTTATGTAATTGGGATAAGAAATGTCGAAGTCATTGTACGGGGGGAGCGGGGGATCATTAATCGCTATCAAACGTATCGTTCGACTTCCGGCCCGGATCAGATTGCGGCCGTGGATCGCGTCTGGTTTTTTTTTATTTTCAACATCACGTTATCGCGTGTCTGTTATTCAGGTATTCGCTATTTTAGACTTTAAAGATGATAACGATACACGCGATAATACTAGATTGATGATCGATCGTAATGCCGCTCGATCAGTAACCATAAACATGTTTCAAATAACGAATTGATCTCCATTGCCACATTCGTCGTCTCAGGCTCTGGGTAATATCGAAAGCTGATGCATTAGTGGATATGTTACATACATATACATATATACAACCGCGAGCCAAATTTCAAACGATTTTTTCGAACCACTACAATCCATCGTTGGTGGTGTCTCTTCGTTATATCGTTGTGCCCCAAATGGATCAAATTTGACTTTGATATAGACTGTCGATAGATTTTCGACCGAGATATATATTATTTCGATTCAAAAATATAGATTTTCGGTCATTCTATAGCACGGCGGCAGTAAACCGATTGGATCGTCCTCTAAAAGGGGGTCTAATCGATCAAGTATAACTCGCGTGTTGTCAAAACTGTCATTCGGAAAGTTTTCGAAACAGGGCTATAAGTAGTCCGCGATTATATTTTCTCGATTCAAACACAGCGTGCCGTTATATCGTTCTCGTTACACTCCCCGACGACGTGGGAATCTGACAAATCGACTAATTGATCACCTTATTGTCTTCGCGGAGGAAAACCGGCGAAAACAGCACGTCAATCATTGCCCGGTCATCATTTTCATTTTCGACAAAATACACACTCCCAATTTTAAAATCGATACGTCTTGATCGTGGGTTAATCGGTTTCGACAATCGGAGAGATCCCCCGTTTCCATTTCACATCCAGGCCAACTTCCGGACTAACAAAATTACCCAAAAGTACAATTTTTTTTGCCATTATTGGTTACTCTCGATATATCAGTTTCCAGGCTCCGCGGAATTGGTAAAATCATCTCTGCCGCGCTGGGCGGATTGATAAAATCTGAATCAGCGACGAACGAGCCGATCTCCGTCATCTTCGTCCTCTATTTTCGCATCCTTTGCGGTGTAACGGAATTAGTCGAACAGTATGAAAGCGAAAGTTGCAGACGTATAATCTGGTTGTTTTTGTATCTAGCCAATATCTAGTAGAATAGATATGCGTAATGCATGTGCGATAACGTTAATTACTTTAGCGAGTTTTAAGTGTCTCTGGTATGTGCTGCGATCAGTCGGTATATCATAGTCATTAGGTGAACGAGTGCAAGTTAATTTTTATTTTCATTTTTTTTTATACCATTTTGCAAAGTAGGTATAGGTATCTGACGATAACTCGTTGGCGCCGCGTTGTGTGTTGATCAACGCGTTGGCACAATATCTAATCTAGCCGTGAGATCGATAAAGAAAAAAATTAAATTTTTAAGAATTTATTGACGGGGGTAGGCGAGAGAGAAGAGAGAGAGAGAGAGAAAAGTAAAATTTATTGAGTACAAATAATCGTTATGCAATAATTAGTTTCATTCGTTCGTTAGAATGAGATGTATGATCCTTTCTATAGGAATTGTGACTATACTACGTTCTGGTCCGCTAATAGAGGTATAATTGTCAGCTGTCTCTATCGTAGAGTGATAATCGCGTGCGTTGTCACTTTCGGCATGACTGACGTACAGGCTTAAAAGAATGATGGATGAACTCGCGTCCTGACTGGGGTCCCAGCCTCTAGCTACCCGCGGAGCTGAGTACGTCTATCTTCGAAACACGAGAAGGAAAAAAAGAAAATGTTCGAAAAAAAAAATTTAAAAAAAAAAAAAAAAAGAATGAGGATAAACGAGAGTCGACTGCAGTCACTCAGCATCGAATCCACTAATTGGTAATCAATGGTTCCTTCGATTTCGATAGTACCGACTTCACTTACAATTAATCAAAATCCCGTCTTCGGTTTTTTTATTTCTACCGTTCGGTATGTAGTACGATGTCCGACAGAATGTTGGTACGTGTACCGATTTTTAAGAAAACCATCCTAAAAAGGCGAGAATCGCGTCATCGGTAGGTTGTGTATTGTACTTACTTATATACAGTATATTTTCATGAACAACGAGAAATCCGTCGTATAGGACAACAATAGCAGCCATGGCGCCCACTCGAGTTTTTTTTTTTTTTTTTTTAGTTTTTTTTTTTTGCGTGGGCTAACTAGGCTTAGGCTCTTCACAATATTATACCGCCAGCAGTCGTCATTCGTCAGGATAAGAAAAAGGCTACCATTATTATTCTACTTCTTCCTCTTCTTCTTCTTCTTCTTCTTCTTCTTCTTCTTCTTTTCTTATAACCATGAAAAATTATTTTTTATTACAACGCGGGTTTGCTCGCTTGGAGAATTTATCGTTTTACAACCCGCCGCCGCCAGTGCAAGCCACAACCCCAGAATTGCAGGCGCCGTTTGAATTAATTATGAGCCTTTTGTTTTTTGTTTTTTTTCTTTTTCTATTTTTTACTTCACTACTAGCGCGAATTTCCTTATTCTTTTCACACCGCTAATTACAACGAGATATTTGCCGAGAAAATTCGCAACGCGGAATTGAAGTCGAAATCTAATGGACGCATGGCTTATCGATAATAAGGACGACCGGTATAATGAACTTACTCTCGTTTTTACGGCGTGTCGAAGAACAATTATCACCTGCATCTCGACTTAGTACTATTATACTGTGCTACTAGCCACTCGCTTATGTTTACGCTCAGAGTTATTGCGAGAACAGTAATTGGCCTGTTCCATTGATAGGAACACTTTCGGTCACGTGCCTCAACATAGGCACGAAAATAGTCGTAAAAAAAATATAAAAAATAAAAAAAAAAAACCAGGCAATCATTCGCTCGTCTGTAATCGATTCCGTACGATTATTTAACTATTATCGTTCTCGTTAACGAACTGCCCTACTCGCGATCGCCGGCCACACTGGTGCAGTACGAGTCCACCACATAATTTTTCAAGCGTAAAACATCGCTATCGAATTGATCGATATTTATTTTTATTATTCAAGGCAATATTTGCGAAATCTTGACGTGTACCACGCTTATCGGTTCATTATCTTACCGTGGACGGTTTTAGCCTATCGGTTTATATATATATACTTACATAAAATTTCGCGAGTTATTGATCACGATAATTATTTATATCGAACTTAGTAAAGAGTCTTTTTATAGACGCCGAGATATTCAGATGAATTTTTAATTTTTTTTTTTCTTTTGGTTCGTTAATATATTTTATCTTACACCTACTCGTCAAATCATCGGTAAGATACTGCCGCTCTCGGTCGGTTTTTCAAACCGATTCGAGTCCGGTAAGAACCGCATTCCCTGGTAAACGCCGTTGACTCCTGAGTGCTCCTCAAACAAGGTAATGTATTTATAGAGAGGGTACGACGTACACATCCAATCCTTGTCTTCAGAGATGCCCGCTCGGCCTCGATCGCTAACCGAGTCTTTCTTTCCTTGTATTCCCATCTCATAAGAGACCGAAAACGTCTCGTCAAAATCTATTCATTCATTCATTCATTCATTCATTCATTCGTTCATTCATTTATTTCGGTTGTAATAATAATTACTTGTCTCGTCATAACCGACAAAGAAAGCTCGCTGCTTAGAGGTACGAAGAATGTAGGTACCAGCCCGCGGGTGAGAACCGTGCGATAGAAGAGGACCCGAGTCTGTTCAACTTCACAACAGCAAAAAATCGAGTTTCTGCAGTCGCGGTATTCTACGTATTCGCAGTACTCAAAGCGGCAATAATTTATATCCTTACATCATTATTCCGACTTCCGATGAATTTACCGTCCGAAGATCAGGTGCAGGAGCTAAGGTCTGGTCTCTTTGCTCGGTGGCTCCTTCATCACGGTGCTTGTCCATGTGCGGTGGTCGGCTCGGCGGCTGAGAAAGCCTCTTTAATTTCTTCTATCGATTTCCAGTGCGATAAATAATGTATAATCATCGTTTACCCTGATTAGCAAATGTCTACGGCATGAGTCACTGTCATCGGCACCAAGGTCCACCGGTTCTATTCCATGATCCGATCTAACTATATATGTCGTCAAAGGAGGATCGGATTGCATATTAATCTGGCGTAAATAATCCACGCCTATAATATAATATAATGCATGTAGTGTGTTGGATTTATGACAGTAGCCTTGATGACATGGGTTGGTTTGCTCGGTGTTTTACACCGTGTGCGGTGTGCGTCCGGTTTCTCGATTACTTACTTACTCGTTCTTCTACTTGACCGATTCTGCAGAGCTTCTCGATCCTCGTATAGCGGCCGAACCCCTGATCAACGATGACCTAATCGTGAGTGCAGGTTTTTTTTTTTTTTTTTTTACGATCACTCAGAGAATATCTCAATGAATAAATACACGAATAAATAAATAAATAAATGAATAAATGAAAGAATGATCCTGACGACAGTATTATAGGTACGACTCCGTTCTAACCAATTCTGCAAACAGCGCATACATACGCTGCGAAAAAAAAATAAAAATTTTAATGTGATCATTGTTACCTGCGGATATGACGTTAGGTATCGTTTACGGGATATGATGTTCCTAAGGTGGTTTAACCCGTGACGTTATTTTCCACTTATAAAATTTACCCAAAAGCTATAATTATTTATAGATTTTATTTCGGTCGATGTGACGGGCAATTGTCTGTGAATAATTTTGCTAAGAATGAACAAGAAAAATAGAGAAAAATAAAATAAAATAAATGAGATAAAAACGACAAAGATCGAAGAGAAAGAGACTCACCTTCTCGGTACTCGCGATTTCATCGAAATTCGAAAGCTGAGAGTATCGCAGTTTGTTTCGGGGATACGGGAATCGGGTTTTTTCGCTCAAGCAAATCTGTTTAACGAGGATATTAATAAGAACATATATTTCCGCAGAGGTGCGGGCTTTGGCTGTATGGAAGATCGAACGTAACGTACGCGCGGTATACGACAGAAGAGACGCACATCAGACATGCAACGACGCCGAGTACGCCCCTGTTGTAAATTAACTTGCGGGAGGCTTACGGACGGACGGACGGACGGACGAACGAACGAAATGAACGAGAAGTTATGCCCATATCTCGTACTACGGACGTTATGGGATTCCCCCTGTTACCTTACGGGGTATACACGGGTACACGTATATAGGTATATATATCCAGTGACGTTTGTAGGTACGTTTGTATGTATGCGCGTGCATAAGGGGCTAACTAATTAAGAGCTCAAGCTAATTCAATTATAATTTATACCTTCGGACTCCTTCGGCTGGTTGTTTTCACTTACGAGTTTACCGCAATCAATTACACCCCTAAACGCCACATGCTCGTCGTGTAATTTATAACAATTAGGTAGTTTCGGGGTTTCGGAGATTTTTCGCCTCATCTTACTCTTTCTCTTATTTTTTTTTTCTTCCACATCGTCGTTGTTCTCCTGCACCGCAAGTCAGATCTCCTCTCTTCTATACTTCAAGAGTTCCTTAGCCGCGTGGTAAATTCAACTCAACCCTACTTACATGCGAGATTGAAACGTCCGTCGTTATTTGTTTTGACTGCCCGCCGTACCGCCCACCTTTTTCCTTCTTCATCTTCTTCTTCTTTTTCTTCTTTTTCATGCTCGTTATTTTTTTATTTTCATTTTTTATCCCCTTTTTTCTGATTTCTTTCTTTCTTTTTTTTTTTTTTTCTTAGGATTCAGATCTTTTGCTGTCATTTTTTTCACTGATATAAATGTTGTATCTAGAGCAAGATATTTTTGTTGCATATTATAGTAACTTATGCAGATTTTGGTTACGATCTTTTTTGTTTTTGTCCGCTTCATTTCGTGGGATGACATTCCTTCCAGTTTTGAGCCGCGTGGTTTGGATACTTATATGGTTATGCGATGCGAGTTGCTTTCAATTCTGCATTCCTCGGGGCATTCGCAAGAAACATAACCAGCCGCGAGGTATGCAATTAATGCGATATCGATCAAAGTCTGAGGAATGAGTTGTGATTTCTTTTTTTTGTTTTTTTTTTTTTTTTTTTTTTAATGGGTCCCAGTGTCGCAGCAGTTCGTTGTTTTTTATACCAGTTTTGTGGTTCGTATTTATACTTATTTGCAAAGCAAAAAAAAAAAAGAACCTCATCAGACTAAAATTCTCAAGCCTATAATAATCAGCTGTAGTAACTCTTCAGCGACAAAGTATTTCCGTTCCGATTTATTATAAAATAATATGAGAATATGAGATGAAACGCTAATACGAAAATCGCTATGACTGAATTTCATCAATAACACCAACTGCATATTTCGATTAGGGTTGAACTTAGTCGACGTTTCTTTCGTTCAGAGAAATGTCTCACGACAAATTTCTGTGAAACAGCTTGAGAGAAGATAAAATGAAATCAAGTAAATTTTCTAACCAGCATTCATTCAAACGTCTATAAAATTTGAATTCGAAATTATAATTATAATTATGAAATATTATTTGGGTGAAGGAAGGAATACGACAGACTGCAAAAGCTGACGGGAATTTGACGTCTACTCAAAACCGTGTCTATCTATTTATCTATATATCGATTTATCTATCTATCTATACAATCTTGTAGACTTACTAAAGATATGCTAATTGGTCGAAAATATTTTGCGTGTCTTTGCTAGTTGTTTGTTAATGTAATCCGAGCCCACTTCGGATGGTATAATTTATCGCGTTAACTGGTTTTTTCATTTCTCTCTCTCTCTCTTTATTTTACAACTAGTTTCTTATTCTCAGTGAGTAAAAGCATTGGTAAATAGTATACGGGATTTATGTATACCTATAATGTATGTACCTATGTACATGTATAAAATTGCAGTCCAGTTATCGCGCTGTGAGATTGAAAAACAAAGAATTACAGCGACCGGGAATGACGCAGAAATAAAGATTCGAACCCGTCATGGATTGTTTATGGTAATCTTAAATTCTCGATCTACCACCACTGACCCAGTTTTCCCAGTTTTCCCCGAGATCGTAGCGGAATGGAGATGACGCTCTCTCGATCTCGCTTTGTTTGATATTTTCAGTAAGATGGATACCATTGAAGAGAAGAGAGGAGATGAAAAAGGGTGCCATTACGTGGCTTGGCATGCAAATTTTAACTTTCGGATGAAAATACGATCATAGGGATACGTAGGAGGTATAGGAGGAGCTGTTGTAATAATTTCGCTCCTTTTATTCCGTTGAGAAAATTCGTCGCTTATTTTGGAGGGGGGAGGGGGGAATTCCAAGTTCTATATATTATCACCTCGCTGTTAAGAACCGCGTCGTGCTTATATACCAACCAAACGGCGCGGGTGGTCCAACTACTTTCAGAACTTTAAGCGTTAATAATCATAACCACGAAAGTATATTGGACACGAAATTGTCTCTTTTAACATTTTGTTACTCATTTAGCCTTTTAATATCTCTCTCCTTATACGAATATATATATATATATATACTGACATTCGGTTATATGTTTGTATATATACGAGGAAATTTATTTGTTAAAGAAATACTAATCGTGCGAACGCATGCAATCGTCGTTCTCAAAGGTAGTTCCGTCACGTATAGATCCACCTAAAGATTATAGGCATACTTTTTTTTAACTTTTTTCCGTATACCTTCGTTCGTTAATTTTCTCCAAATCATCGACGCAGGAATCGGTGCAAAAAAAAAAAAAAGAAAAAAATTATCAAATGCGATTTTTATCGATTCCTTATCGAAGAAATTTTCTGTTCCGTCTCTAATTTGCATCGATATTATTATAGTGAACGGGGCGCGTCCCACCTTCGTCGGTTAATTAAAATGATAATAGCGCGGCAACGAAGCTGCGAGGAATGATAACGTAATGCGCACATATATACTTACACGTATGAATGTACATAGGTATATGCGTGTAAGTATATTTCTATTAGAGATTCAAATTTTGTGTACAAAACGAATTCTTGGCGCCGTGGGCACGTGACGTGCTAAAACGCGACTGAAGGACTTTTTGCGGTGTTTCTTTTCTTCATTTTTTTCTTCTTCTTTCCTGCTTCGCGTGTCATCGAATTAATTTTTAACCAACCTACGCGAACGTCTGTAACATATATTGTACTCATTCTCTTATACATATATATATATATACACTTTTTCTTACCTACATATAAGCTATATACTTGCTCGCTTCTTCTCACTTCATATTTTCAAGTTATTCTGTTTATTTTATTAAGTGCTCTACGCTCACACCGAACAAACAATAAAATACCGCGAGAATCAACAAAAGTATACATATAAGGTACAATATAACGAATAAACGCTGTCGTCAATGTAGCAAGATTATTTCTCAAGTTTCGTAATACGGATAATCAAATCCCTGTATGCAGGTTTCCCATATATATAAAAGAAGCAAGAAAGAAACAAAAAGAAAAAAAATTATTATTTATTCACAGCTTCCTCACGTACGAAATTATTAACTAACCCATCTTCTGCAAAGTAGTCAGATATATGTAATTATGTATGTATACACAAGCAGCTGGGATCTCCTTAAATATCAAGACAGTTTCACAACTGCAACAGCAGCAGCAGCTATCATATATTAATTCACCTCTTTTCTGATCACCGTTTTAACTGTGAGAAGAAGAGGAAGAGAGGAAGAGAGGAACTTGAAAAAAAAAAAAAAAAAGGTACCACAAAATTTATTTATTACCAGACTACTGCTTGTTCATATAATATGGGCACTTATATCTTCGTCTCTGCGATGCAGTGTAATGTATATATATATATATATATATATGCATGGGTATATGCATACCTATGTGTGGGTATAGGTAGGTAGAGACTGAGCCAGGGTTAGCTGGAGTAACAGTTATAAAGGTGGTCCCTCACGACACACGGGGACTATATGGTAAAAAGGTTAAAAACGTAAACAAATCAACGTTGAGGGATAACGAATGCATGGTTAGCCACAATTAGCGCCGGAATCAATCGCTGCGCCTGCGGTTCGGCCATCAATATACATAATCGAGGCGCCATTAGCACGCTCTGGTAACGGCCTCACGTTCACGTTCACGTTCACGTTCAACATTCACGTTCACGTTTACGTTCATAAGCGTTCACGTGTGTCAGCGAGCGGCGTGTGTCGAATGGGAATATCGTGGTGCTGTTATGCTGATGCTGATGCACACCACCAATGCACTAAGCAGACTCACACACTCCCAAGAAGAACGCAAGAATAATAAGAACAAGAAGAAGAACAAGAAGAAGAAGAGGCGAGCGGAGTTGTTTTCGATGTAATTAGCGAGTGACTTGCAATGAGTAATGATTCGCGTAAGCGATCGTCTTATGCTGTGAAACGATCGTCGCCAGTGGTCAAGCCTAGTCGAAAGGCAGTCTTTGCCGGTTGCGGAGGAGGAACTTTCCTCCGCCCCCTGTTGCAGCAGCAGCAGCATCAGCAGCAGCAGCTTGAATATTAGTTAGATACAAGGACACGCACAATGCACACACACACACGCATATCCATGCATAAACTTCTCGGTATATCTATCGTGTGTGGATAGATAGTCACGATTCTCCCTTCGGATTTCCACGCTTCGATGAACGCTCGAAACCGTCTCCAATCGTAATATAGATTGCTGCTAATTGCCAACGATACGTACGAGTACAGGTATAATTATCTTTACCCTACATGTAATAGCAACGTACCATATACATACCTATATACAAGCATTCTAGTTCCTGAAGCAATTCTAGTTGTGGAAGGAAAGATGGTTGTAATAACTTTTGTGGACGGTATATGCGTATGTGTACAAGCGCCCTAGGGTGAGTCTGGGACACCGGGTCATTCTTCCTCCTTCTGAGATATTATCACAACATGGATTCCTTTTTTTTCCAATAGCAATAGTTATTACAGCAGTGTCCTCCTTCGCTTTGAATTTATCCATTCATCCCTCTTTCCATTTCTTGTTTTATCCTCCCGAGGCGAACCGTTTACCACGTCGTGGGTCTCGATTATAATCGATCATCTGCAGATCGCGAATAGTAAAATCTCCGATGCTGCAATTTTCATACCGAAATTAAATCCTTCAATTTTTGTTTAGTTTCGGTACATAATCGCAGCTGTTTCATCCTCTCACTCGTTGCTCTCTATTGCTTTCTCTTTGTGGTTCTTCAAGCGAATGTCGCTGCTCCATGCTTGTTGGTAGTACTTACGTTTCCACTACCTGTACAGTAAGTATAGCGGTAATCATGAATATAAGTGTGGTTTTCTTCAGGTTACCAGTGTACAAAACCGAGCGATGGGGAAAGCGGTTTTACGCTGCGGTGAAAACCGGAGACGAGACAGTCGTACGTTGTATAGGTATCCGTATATATAGCTGTGCAAAAAAAAAAAAAAAAAAAATTTCCATGAGATTGATATTTTTGGTATTATAAAATCTATAACCGATGCTTATCATCGGGGTTTGCCGAAGCCCGCTTCTTTAAGACTGCAGGTAAAACGTTGACTCGGCAGCTGTTAAAGGCGCCAATTAGCAATAAACGTATCTTATTTAATTAACCAGCCCGATATTATAAGCCCCGGTACACTCATCCTGGAATGGAATTTCTTTTTCTTTAGGCCGGTTAATTGGGCTCGCCAAAGTATCCCAGGCTGGGATCCTCGTACCCACTACCAGCAGATATGTTCCTATGCTGTAGGTAAAGACGTAACTGCAGTCAGTGAGGTCTCTCAGTCCTGATTCTTCTTTTCCTCTCTTTGTCAAAAAAAAAAAAAAAAAGAAGAGAACTGGAAATGAAGAGTCTGCGTATTCGATACGCACATTAACGATTTTGATCAAAAACTACCGTGCAGTAACGTCGGAATTAATATCTGCACATATTCAGTCCAGAAATCGCGTACTGCGGCCCGGCGCGGTGCAGTGGTTCCATCGACTCGAGGTCCAGTATTAAGTTATTAAGAAAGGAGAGAGGTTCTTGGTTGGAGGCAGTGGTTCATTTCACGGCAGCTTTAACTCGACTGCTCACCTTTTTTCTCTCACCGGTCTTGCGAGAGGCTGTCTTCTCCGTAGACCGGCGGTCTGCTGCGATACCAAGAATTTTTGTCATTCTCTTTTGTTTGTCACACGTTTCCATTCAATTCAGCAAAACGGCACTACGATTTTTCGAATATTATCGTGTACGAAGAAAAATACGGAAACGAGATTTGTCTGTGATTTGTCCTTCTTCGTGAGTCAAAGTCGAGAGGTATGAGATGGACGGTTTCTTGGTGAAGTTCAGTTGAGTTAAGTTGATTTGAGTCTCCAGGTGTCTGTCAAGCACGCCGTCAGTCTGAAAGCTTGGAGAGCTGCAGCACCGCGTAGGTTTGTTTGTCAGACGTTCATTGTGGACCTACACACACGGACCCGTGTCACGCTCGCACGCATGCACGCACGCACGCACGAACGAAGATTCGATAGAAGGCGAGGCCGTAAGCACCGTCGCAGTAGTATACGACGACGACAACGACGAAGACGACGAAGGCGACTGGTATAAGCCGAGTGTGATCCCATTCGCCACGCAAGTCCGAGACTCAAAGGAATAGCCGCCGCCGAGCACTGGCTCAATACCGATCAAGACGAGTGACAGTCAAGGCCGGAAATGAGCAGGAAAACGGTCCGAGAAATCCGTGAAGCAAAATATTTACCTGCCATTCGATAACCGACCGGTAGACAGGCTAAGCCCTTAATGCTGCCCACCAATGTGTCACGAAAACGTTAAACGAACCATCTATAGAACTCAGATCTTCACTCCTTAGTCATTTTCATACTCGGAGAAAAAGGAACCCAGTTTTTCCCAGAAAGAAGACGAAAAAACTGATCTCAAAGTAGGTATATATCCCACTGTATCTCTGAATCCAGACCAACGACTTCAGCGTGCCATTTGCTATTATGGTGTCTGCTATTGTGCAGCGATGAGAACATAGCTCTGAAATAACCTGCATGTAGTTTACATTTGATAATATCTATAGATATGAGTAATACGGAAAGATACATGAATGCAGGTATGTATGTAGATACGTATTACTGCAGGTAGTCAGATACAGTAATACGTCTGTACCAGCATAAAAGCAGCAGTGCAGTGCACGACATGTTGACACTGTGGTAAATCATAGATTCGATGGAAGAAGATTGTTTGTTTAACCCAGAAAATGCCCATCGTCAAAGTTGATAGCTTGTAGTAGTAGTCGAGGCCTTACGAATAGTACGAGTATAAGAGGTACCGCTTATCGTCATTTGTGTATAGTAGGTAGGTATATGTATAATTTCGAAGCACGTCGTTACTTATGTATATATTTATTTACAAATCGGCGGCAAGTTCCTCCGATCGAATACCAGCTACCTATATGCGTGGGCAGATGTGGTGCACGCGTTTATTTTCGTTTTTTATGATTGTTTTTTCAATACCAGTATTACTCATTCTATCGAAACGATTTCGTTATCGGTCGCACGTGGATCATTCCTCTTCTCCTAAACGCACGAAAATGTTTCATATCATTCACGTGACATATGAGTACATGAAAGATAAAAGATCTCTATGGTCATAAAAAAAAAAAAAACTGATCCAAAGACTTTGACAAGATCAAAATACCAGACTGTCACGAAAGAAAAAAAAATAAGAACAATATAACGGAGATCAGAAAACAAGTCTCGTGATCTTGCCACGAACGATTTAGTCGATTCGGCAATGTCACGTTCACGCTATCTTTAGCAACGCCAATTCATTCAGCCGAATCGCAACGATAAGTAGATAAGAGGGGATTATTTTTAGGAAGCTCAATGAATACGAGTATTCCCCGGTAGTCTGGCGCTACTCTGTGCAAGGTACCTATCGATTCGCATCCGCGGTATCAATCCCCGGTATTGGTCATCGGGTTGCTCAGGACCGTAGAAGTGCAGCGAGCGCACTTTTCAGGGCTCGCTTACCGCCCGGTTTCGGATAACTATCGTTTCACCTAACCCGACCGATATTATGAGTCATAATCGTAGTCCCTTGTGTGCAGCCGGTGATTCCGAATCTCGAATCTCAAATCTTGAATCTTGAATCTTTTGAAGGACCGAAGAATTGGGGAGATCGAAAGTAGAAGAAGCTCTGTTACAACGGTGTCCGATGCCGCTCGGTTTGTTGTATCACAGTCTCGACAAATTCCCAGACAAATTTTTGAAATCAGGGACCCGGGATTACGGTACCTATTACTCCTATACTCCGCGCTGCTATCTGCGACCGAAATGAATTCCTAAAACTCAATTAACCGTAGCTGTTTAAAAGTGCATTAAACAAATAAGTATCACCGTAATGAATGGCCGACCGGTAGATCGGCCCTTGTGTCCATATGCGCGTGTCTAGCGACGCGATATCCTGCTTAAAAGGTCCGAACCATCCAACCCTTTTAAGTAGTAGACCTTAAGTAAAACGCCAGGAATGCCCGACTAGCGAGACCCAGGTCGATTCTTTCCTAGGTGATATTTTTCGTCCTCTAAAATATCCTGGGTAATTTTCATTTTCCTTACTTTCCTTTCGCTCTACCGATTCATCAATCGAAAACACCTTTTACCGCATCCGGGATAGTTTCCAGTCGTCTAGTTGAAAATAAAAATAAAAAAAGAACGCCCGATGGTCTGGTATGGATCGGTTTTGTCTTACGTCGGATGATTCACCCTGAAGATAAAAAAGGGTTGGAAAAGTTCGATAGAGAAAAAGAAAGAGAAAGATATATCTTTGGTGTGGCGGTGGTGAGCGTCCCGTCAATCGAATCGGTGACATCATCTCCAGGCACGTAAGTCAGGTCGAGTGAGTGTATAGGGAGAGTAAAGTAAAGTTGAGTAAAGTAAAGTCGTCTACGAGATTATCAGTAAATGGTGTCCGCACGGCGCCAATCGCATCGACTACGTCTCGCCCCGAGGCTCTCTTCTCACGCACCCGTTGACGTCATTCGTTTATTCGTTACATAGAATATCTACGTACTATTTACACGAATAATAGTTACATTTATGTTCACACTATAAGCATATACACAATAACCAAACTCACGCGGTTTTTCTTGTCGTCTGGCTGTGAGGCTGGATTAGATGATGGTAATGCTCATGTCTGGGGTAGAGATGGGTTGTTTGTCTTCGTTCATTTTCGTGGTTTTTTTTTTCAAAATAGTTTATAGAAAAAATTTAACGATGTTCTAAAAATGAGTTTGAAAAGAAATTAAGTGTGGTTAAGTGGTTTCCTGATTTACCGGTGTAAACA
This sequence comes from Macrophya alboannulata, assembly GCA_949628255.1. NCBI lineage: Eukaryota > Metazoa > Arthropoda > Insecta > Hymenoptera > Tenthredinidae > Macrophya > Macrophya alboannulata. Next base: position 24,433,896 of record OX451209.1, on the reverse strand, counting down.
CAATAACACCGAGATGCATGGCTCGCAGGGAGATAATGCATCTTCTATTGTTTGGGCGCCGGATCACGTACCACCTTAGTTAGCGTCTGGATTATTCCCGGAGCCGCGAGGTGTGGAGAAAGAAAGAAAGAAAGAAGCAAGGAAATAAAGAAAAAGCCAAAATGTATTCTTTTATTTCACTTTCTCTTGACGATCATCCGCGCACAAGAGAGAACAACCGAGCAGCATCATCTTCCTCTTCTTCTTCATCTTCAGGGCGTTTTGTTTCACCGAATGTCGCGGCCGTTTGCCTCGGCTCATTCGTACCGCTATTTGTTGTTCGAGCCTGATCTCTAATGGCCTCTATGGGTATTTAAATACCCATACCCATAGCCCACCCACCGTTACGTGTCTCTTTAGCTCCCAGCATCCCGTTGTGCTTCAACATCGTTCGCGCAAGATTCTTTCATATTCCATAAAAGAAGTAGAAACAATCTACCGCAATGAGGGATATGCCATACAGAGAGAGAGATGTTGAACTAACGGGACTAAAGTCACGTCCAACCTACTGACAGACCAATTTTCTTTTTTCGATGTACCTACCCTTGAAAAAAGTTTTTAGTATATGTAGTCGCAGAGATTGAAGGGCTAATTTGTATGATCAAACGTTGTTGTTGAATGGGGTAATTGAGATCAGAAGTGGTACCCAATCAGTGTCTTGCATTCCAATTGAATTAGCGTTGACTAGACTGCAGTATAAGCAATGAGCCGTCGATGACACGACGTGTCAAGAGTCTTATAAAAAGCCGATAATATTCGATAGTGGTTTTTACTTCTTTGGTTTCATTTCCTCAGTTTTTCTACCTCTTCCGTTCTTGCGACGTTATATAGCCACGAGGAACCGCCGTCGCCGTCGCCGTCGCCGCGACGAACGGGCGTCGCGCTTGCTACTTTTTAGTAAAAAGGACCGACGCCGACTGGCGCAATTGCCCCGTTTTCCTAAGTGCTAGACGTATGTACGGTATGTACGTATACATATGAACGCCTCTCTGCAATCGTTCAGAACGTGCAACTCTTCATACTGACGCCTGGTGCCTGTGTGCTGCTCCTGCTACTGCTGCTGCTTGCACTTTCAATCCCCTCAACACCGATAAGTCGACGACCGGACCAGAGAGCCACGCGTATAGCATCGCACACCTCTTATCGTCCGTTACCCCGATCGTGATTGATGTAATGATTTTTATACGTTCCGTAGTAAAATGAGAGGAAGAAAGAGAGAAAATCGGTTTGTTTGATTAGTTGCTCATTCAATTTCTCTGAACTTGTGAATCCGCTTTGAATTGTGGTGTAGACTTGACATAGATTTGACACAAAAATGGGTCTAGAAACTGGAACAGATATTCTGCAATGCAGCACTCGGTCGCACGTGCAAATCGCAATGATCTTCCCTACTAGCTGTGACATCCGTGAAAATAGACGATTGAGACGGTCGTTAGCTGGCATTTAGGGAGACGGTCGATGCGAAATTGTCGCAATTACACGCCGTTCATTGTGTGCATGCTCCGTCACCCTGGCTTCGAATGGTCTATATAGGCGGATACACACACATGCGTGTCAATGTGTGGCTAGCTCGGTCCTAGTTCTTGCTTATCCCATGGCTCGGTAGCAAGGGAGGTCTATTGAGACCGGGGTGATTTGTCGCAATTTGTTCTGCCTGTTTGGGAAACATTTGGGGGGTGGTCGGTTTTATACCCGGATTTTTGGGTAGTCCAGGTGACTTCACCGGGTCGCAACAACGGAATCGATCCGGGCTCGTGTCGCTTTTACACAATAGTAGTAAATTTTGTGGTTTTCAATTCCCTGAATGGAATGGAGACGTTACCGACCTCACCGGCCGTGACTTATACACGCGCGAATGAACGCCTAAGGGGCCTCGTCTAGACCGTCCTCATGGTCAAATGGTGGTGGAACATCATGAGAGTCTTTTTTTCTTTTCTGCTTTCTTTCTCTCTCCTATGTCCACCTCTAGCAGAGCACAATCACTTTCCTGCAAAGGGCGAGCGCGTCCGTATCCCCTCCTTAAAATTTTACCACGAACGTTTTCTGCACCACGTGCCAAATGTTTGTCATTCCGGATGTTGATCTCGAGCAGTGACCAGTCACGGAAATAGAGATTATTTCAAATTTCAATCCTCACGGTCGAGGAAAGTATTTCTGAGTTATAGGTGACGACGACTATCCAACTCATCGCAACGTCTCGCTATCTAATCTATTCGCTGCTTCGCTGACACAATTGTGGTAACTGTGACCGTGCGGCGCGGCGGTGTTGCACTTTGTGCGAATTTATGTCGTACCCGGAGTTTGCGGTTTTTACAATATATACTACATCATGATATCATCGCTAAAGCTCTGAGGATTCGGGACTTACAAGGCTCATTGTATCTCCTTGGTTTTATTACATTGACGTCATATTCATACTCGCTTTCATCAATCGGGTTGAATAATTCAGTGGGGAAGTTTCGCTTCTGGAAATATGGTAGTTAGTACGTATCTGCGAGACCCGGATAGTTGAGAAATGTCGGACATCGATGCCAGGTAAGATAAAAAAAATTAAAAAAAATCCCAGTTGCTTCAACTGAATAAATTTTCCAAGAGTTTTGTCAAGAGTTCGTTACCGACTCACACAGCGATATTCTCAATCTCAAAAATTGCACTATCTCACTCCACGTGTAGCGGATATTCCAAAAATTTGCTCAGCTACTCGCGCCGTGAGAAGAGCAACAAAGATCATCAATTTTTTGGTTGTTAAAATTAGTTATTAAAAATCGTTTCGTACAGAGTAGGATATGATTCAAATCCCGCTTGCGCACTGTGCAACCCCGGTGTAGCTGACCGGTGCAATTAAATTCTTGAAACCCGAGAGCTAAGTTCCATAATCGCGGTGAGGGCATGACGCATATTAATTCTACCTTGTGTATAAAGTTGCGTAAACGTACGAGCACGGCGCGCATAATTTGTCAATTTTTTTTTTCTCTCTCGTTAAACAATCTGTTGAACAATAACACCGATTATTATTACCCTTTAGCTAATATTCCTCTTCCATGCGGGTCAGGCGTTGATTAAACTGCACCAGGGTTAGATGGATGAAATTTTGCGGCTGGCGCGTGGCCCAATCCAACAACAACTTCACAGGCTTATCCGTACCAAGCCGAATGGTTAATGAGTGTGACTGAAAGCGTTGGCTGCGGTCTGGTACTGCGGGATTCTGTAACGTGAGATGCGTTCGTATATTGCGTAACGGCGCAACTGCAGCGGCTTACCGCAGGGCAGCTTCGTACTGCAACTGGGTTACTATACAGTATCGTTTTTTTCTTTTTCTTTTTGTTTCTTTCTTCATGTGTAAAGGCTACCTTAAGGAACTCTCTCGCATTTACTCGTTCAATTATTTACTACGTGTACTTGGACGCAAAATAGGGAAAGACTCGGTGTAAGCATTAGGTTTGTATCCGAAGAGGGTATATACTGCAGCTACGATATGTATACCTGCGTCGATGCAGCAGGAGCTGCGTTATAAGTAGCAGCAGGCATTTATCGACAGCACCCTGGCGCGAGGAAGGCTGTATTTTATAATTTTTTTGACGTGAGTGGTTACCGGTAACTGCAGCATGGTTAGTGAAGGGGTAAATTTAAGAAACTACAAGAGATGGAAACAACAAAGGAATAAAAAGGGGTATCCGATGTCGCGAGTGGTTAACGAGAAAAAGTCACAGTTGTGCCTGTACAAATTAGAGGTATACTACTAGGGAAAGATGATGTAAGCGGTGGAGCCGCGCGGACGATGCGGTATCGCGCGCCTCATGAAACTAAATCTACGAGGTAATTACACCGGGGACAAATTATAACTAGCTCATTACGCTGCTAGGAGAATACCAGCTAGTCTAGTGCCTCGGCGATCCTATCTACGAAAGATTGGAATTTTAATAATATCCTCGCTACTGCTGCTGCTGCTGCTGCTGCTGCTGCTGTTGCTGCTCCAGCACCAGCAGCACGCAGGAAGACCGTCACGACGACCACAGAGTCGGCGGGCGTCAAACTGAAAACGGTATACGACACTTAAAACGAAATTCCCCGATTACTCAAACCATGTCCAAAAAAAGAAAAAAAAAAAAAAACGACAAATATGTTAGCGTTTCAAAAAATTCATCAAACTGACGGATCAGGAGTTGGAGAAATGTATTTTATTAATTTTTTTCTTTCCAATTTAATGGAAGATAGATTTTTTTTTTTTTTTTATGGTGTCGTATTTTGACTAGAGGTTGAGTGACATTATAAGGTAGAAGATTAACACCGTGGCCCCCACACTTTGCATCTCATGTTAAATTCATGTCAAGTCACACGCGTCACGAGTTTATTCAATACTCGTTAAGAATTTTATCCTGTAGCAATAAAATAATTCCACTATATATATATATATAGGTATACATATATATAAATATATATATATATATGATCGAAGTTTGCAAATTAATCAACTTTTCATTATGGTAATAACGTATGTATGTTGCGCGACGAATGGCGACGTTTTAACACTATTATATACCGCTGTACATACGGATGTATGTATTTACGTATGTACATACATGCATGCGACGACCTCCAGTCGCCATTATCACCGTTCGAATTTAGTTTCTTGAATCTCCTTCTACGGCGTTTTATTGCCTCGATTCTTTCCAGTATTTCCTCCATAAACTAAAACTCAACTCTTCTCTTCTCTTCGATTTTCTGTCTCATCTCTCTTTCTTCCGAAATCAACGAAATTAATCGAGTCTCTTTTCTTTACTGTTTCAGGTTACCACAGCTTGCCGTCTTAGCGAAGATTTTGTGCCTCCTGATGGTGAGTAATTTTTCAAAAAGAAAAAAAATAACACTGCACGTTATACCCAAAGAATCAAAAATTTTTATTTATTTTTTTTCTTGTTACGTGTTCGCTAAAATTCGGATTCGAAGTATAGTTTCGAATGCACATATACCTACTTCTGATATAACGTTGCGATCTTTTCACCGTGGAACAGAAAAAATCGTATACCTACCGAAACACGAAACGCGATAAAAATTGGAAGTCATATCCTTCTGTCGATAATTTTGTCTCGACTCGCGGCTTATTTTTACCGAGCTTTTGAGGGGACTTTAGCTACTTCTCGGTGGTAGTAGAATATGGATAATAATAACAATGCATAAATGTAATATACACGTATTCCTATGAACCGGGTGACGGGGTCAGATCACTAACGGTGATAGCGGTATGGCGCAGTCATCGCGTGCGCCTACCGACTTCTTCACCATTAAAACCCATGCCCGTTAACTACTTACGTCGTATCCAACAACTACCTGCCATAGTTTCAAGTTTAAACGATCAAACTCACCATCTACACGCCATCTGTAATATCCATAAGCTCGTGCAGTGCGGTGCACGGTGCGGCACGTGAGAAAGAGAGGGAGAGGTATTAATTTTTTGATAACGTTTACGTTACGTTTACGTTGAAATAGAAATTATGAGATAAAAAGAAATTTGCCACTTATATTAAGTATCCTCCGTGTTAAAAGTAGTCATGTACAAGGAGATGTGAATCATTAAAACTTCACTTTGTATCCGTGGAAAGAAACGATTGAATTCGAGGCAATCTCCATAATGTTGTCCAGTAGCGGTTGTTAGTTGACATTGATGGCAGCAACGGTGTCATGAGAAAATGTTGCAGCGAAAATATTAACCTCTTAACCGGTAGGATGATAAAGTTAATAAGGAGCGGTTCCTCGTCCCGTTAGCATAATTTTCGCATCAACCTTGTCGCTGCAGAATTGCAACCTGTGCAATTGCGATCAAGATCGTAACAAATTTCCTTGATTATTTTTTTCATGGGGCTAAAAAAAATGGGTCGCGGACATTCGCGGTAAAAGAAAATCTCACCCTGGGTCACGTACACCTCGTATAGTATATCTCGCAACTCAGCCTCCAGCCTTGCGGGTCGAAAGGTCAGATTGAGATATGAGACGAGTGCGAAAAGTTTCGCGAAATTGAAACCCTCTCTTGGAAATTTTTTTCGTCCTATTTTACTCGACCTTCGAATGAAATTAAAAGTATCTACAAAATTTTTAGGTGGTGATGTGCGGGGCGGTGCCGGCGATGGTGCGCTCCGTGAGTCTCTACTCGACCTGCAGCAGCGGCAACGTCACTGTCCACAACCGCGAAGTCAAGGCAGTTGGACGAAGTGAAAAAAATTCAGCCTACCGTAAGTATATATCACAAGATCGTTAACACATACCGTTAACCTTTTACCCAGTACCTGAACCCGTGCACAGTAAATTTTGCCACGTATAAGCTATATGACGTTGCAGAGATGCAGCGGTTCGGTTAGAAATGTGTAAATACATTTCCTGCACGTTTCCGCGCGTTATGGTAAGGATCTTCACAAAGGGAAGAGAAAAATAATTCCTTTCCTCAACGATATCAAATGATACTCGAAAAGATACTAAAATCTAATCGATATTATATTCAACCGGCTATAAACAAACTATACCTATAACTCTTCGGAGAGTTTGGAAACGATATCTTGAGCGATAAATTTCGGAAGGTACATGCATACTAGGGGCTATCTATCCCGCGCTAGTGGGCAATTCCTTGGTGAATTATTGAATCTTTTTCCCGGCGTATGAAATGGTCATTGAAATGGTCGAACTGCGATCATCTCCGAAGGTTTGGTACCTAAGTTGGGATGAGTGGCTGCGGAATAAAAGGTCCGTTTAGTGGCGGGGGGGCATGATTTAGGCAGTGATTTATTGGGGCCTAGATCCAAGGTGGTGCTATCTCTACTCTCGTTTACGCTTATCTTCGGGGTCCGGCTACCAGGCCTTGTTTAGAGATCATTGGTATTCCGATATTTATGAACTAATAACTAGGCGCTATCTCGTTCGTGATCCATACGCGTCGACTGACGATGAGACGCCGAGGTGCAGCGCAATGAAGTAAAGTTAAGTGAAGTGAAGTGTAGTGAAGTGCGGCACCGCGTCCGCGTCCGCGTTTCGTTGCGTTGCGTTGCGTCGGGGCGCTAGGCGTCCCTGAGTCTGAGTTACGGCATCCAGCTCTCGCTATACATGGGAATTGTTTTCGACTAGACACTATATGTTTATCTCACATATTGGCTTTATCGACTACGCGGAGATAGCCGAGGCTGGTGCGCCTTAGTTATTTATTCCCCAATTTATCGAACATCCTTATAGCCTTACCTACTTTCATTCACTACTACGCTCTGCTGGTCTCGTCTCAAAAAACCTCAAGAATTTTCACCAGACTCCATAAACATTCCAGTCGTTAATATCACGAGGTAAATCAACCGAGATTATAGTCTCGACGTAGGTACATACGCGATCGGTTCACTTGCACATTGTCCCAAGACCTTTCCTCTTTTACGGCTCCTTTTTCAAACCCTCAGACTGATTCTTGATTTGTGTGGATTTGGGCTTTCGCCTTCAATGAAGCAATTTCACAATGAGGGTCCTCAGAACTGCGTGATCGTGTCCTTGCATATTTTCAATTAGTAAAAAACCCCTGTTACATTTTTTGCATAGTTTCTTTCTTTCTGTATCGCGGGGTGCAGAGATTCTCCGACGATTTTCCCGCGTCCTTTAAGTCCTGTCCCCTTTTTAACCAGGCGGTAAGGACTTACGTGCTCCTTAGGCCTACCTCGTTACGAAATCTAGTTGCTTCCCTTACTTTTTATCCCGAATCCTCTACTCGCGTTGATTGTTCCAAGTGCGACGTAAGAGCGCGTTGAAAAATGATTATTACTACGCGTACTGGAATTTATTATTTATTCATAACTTGCTGCTGCCCCCTTTTTCTCATACCTCACCCTACTTTCAAGAGGGAGGACAACAGAGCCGAGGTAAGAGGTAAGGAGGAAAGAGAAAAGAGTGCCGAATAATGCCGCGGAAGATTAGAGGCCGTCAAATGAATTAAAAGCCAATTTTAATCAAGACCAGGGCTCGCAGCCTTTTAAACACGATTACCGCCGATAATAACGGGTGAGGAGACAGCAGCGCGGTAGGCTATCGGATAAGACTGATTCAGGAAAGAAAAGAATAGCCCTCATACATCAACGGCCTGCAGTCTAAGCTTACCTGCATATAGGTAGGTACACCTGTATATATAATCTGTTATACCACGCGAGGAATGGACTAAGACTGCATTTCATCGCGCACAACCTGATCGGAAGCACCGATCAAACGCGAAGGTTCACAACTTCGAGACTTCCCTGGAAAGCAGATTTTGATCAGGTGGTAGACGGAGGGTTAAATTCAGGGGTGGCTCCATCGGACTTTTGGAATTGTGCCAGTCCGTGGACTGATTGAAAAAGTGCGATAAACTAAAGTTGAAAAGCTCTCGGAAGCGGAAGAGGCAATTTTAACCCGGTTGAGAACCTTTGGGGTAAATAGTGTCGGCGTTATGAAAGGTATAATATACGTAAGCGGTAGAGGTTGCTCTTGTTGTAACCCGCGCTAACCTGAGACCCTATGATTAACACCTAAATGCATGATTGGCCGGCGTTCCGTTCATTGGTTGTGGTCGAAGGAACGAAGCAAAATAAGAAGAAGAATAAGAAGAAGAAGGAAAAGAATGAAGACGAAGAGAAGTAGAAGGGATTTACACGTATACACATACGCAAGAAGTTGGACCCCGTATCTCTCTGTGGAGATCATCGAGTCCGTGACGTGGCGGGGACAGGTGAAGCCTAGTTTACTGCATGACGGGATAATCACAGCCTGTAACGAGAATAATTAAATTCCCTATGCAACAGTCGTCGTACGATAAAAGCCCAGCTCCTCCTCGCTAAGAGGTGAGAGTTTCTAAATATTTGGTAACGCCTTCAAATTGTCTGGTAATAAAACGAATCTAGACCCGAACGCCTTGGTGCGCTCCATTTATCTTGATTTCTTGATCTAACAGTATATCTGATCTTAACCGATATATACACTTATAAAGTTTCTTAACAGCCTCGTTGCTCAACGGAACTAACTATCGCGACTTGATCCACCTTTTTACCAATTCTGATCATTACTGATACCGGGATTCTTTCCGAAAAGCACATTTTCACCCTTTGGACGATTGCGCGCCGAAGAAGAAAAGGGGATAGACGGACGCGGTTATATTGTGGGTAATGGACTAGGTCGACTCCTGAGGTATAATGAAGACGCGAGCATCGTCGCCCTACAACCAATTAGTGGTGCCATTACTCCATGGCAGATGACCATCTACCTAGGGAGGTCACACTTAATTATCACACCGCGCTTCACCTTCTTATGGGTTTAAACTCTCGGCGTTAACTCACTCCTACTTTTCCATCAGCCACGCAACTTAACGCAACGCAACGCAACGAAATGCGTTGCATATAACTGTAATATATCACCGATGTATATTTTCGAGCAAGTAACCAGCAGCAGCAGCCGGACACTCGCGTCCGCGAGCCAGGAATCTACCAGTAATCAAAATACCGACGTTTACGCCTTCTGATTAGCATAGAAACGCCATCCTGAAGGCTGCGGAGGACGAGAATAAAAAAAGAACAAGGAAAAAACGAAAATGAAAAACGAGGAAAAAGAGTTTAAGAGGGAAAAAGAGGATGAGGGAATCCTCTGCCTCTTCACTTCAGTTACTGTGAATCGTGCCGGGTGCCGTTTCCTCGCATGTCTCTTCATACAAGACTGAGTTATAGCTCCAGACCCATATACCAAGACAAAAGTTCGACTTGAATGTTGGTTAGAAGGGTACCGGTACGTATCGTGTCTGGGAAGTTCCTAGACGGACCCGAGAATCGTAACTGATACACAATTGCTTGGTAGGTATACACCAATACGATTACGGCTCGGCGTTATCGCACGGAGACGATGCGGAGCACAGCGAGTGCAACGTCTGCATCCCACTACCGCAGGCAGTACTGACACAGTGAATAATAATTGTATGGAATGTACATTGCATCTCGAATCACAAGTCATATTCCGCATCGTACTACCTATTACAGCTTCTCCCGGTTTGTATAAATGGCAGAACGTTAGAAATCCTCCTGCAGCCAGCGATCGTAAGAAAAAGAAGAAGAAGGAGAAGAATAAGAAGAAAAAGAAGAAGTCAGTCAGTCGCCGGCGTTATAAAATACTCGTAATTAACTGAATTGATAAACACGACGTTAAGGTCTTCCGGGGCAAAGGTGAGGGCTTGTATTATGGAGGTCAAACGTTGCGTCTACCAAGTTAATTACGATCAGTGACTGATTGAGTACCTGTATAATACGGTATATCTAATACCCCGCAGCAGGGTTTAAATACAGCCTCGGCATGTCGTCCGATGTGTAATCTCAATGGATCTGAACAATGGCTTCGATATTCAAATCGGCGTCCTTATCTGGACCATTTAAATAGCTACTAGGTGGTATTGGTAAGGAATTCTCCCCCGAGGACGAGGCTCCTTTGATCGGATCTCCGTCCCTTGAAGAACGGCGATTCCTCGCGGACCCTGCCGCCGCATGTCACCTCCGTGGCATCCTAATGGTCGCTTAATCCCAATTAGGAGATGGCAATTGCTTTTTCCCGACCCCAGATCCTCGTGTCTCTTCTTTTTCATCCAGAGCTATTGTCCTTTCGTTTACTCAACTCATGGTGGGTTTGAAGTCGCGTGCGCCACGTGCGAGAGGAAGGGTTGTATGAAGTTCGTAAAAAATGAAAAATGAGGAAAAAAAAACTAGAAAAAAAAAACCTTCATCGATCTGGGAAATGAAGTCACCGCTACACGCCTAAAAACACGGTAAGAAAAATGACGCGATAGTAGCCAGGGGATAGAGAGGATGGAGAGGGGTGGAGGGCATGAGAGGGACACGTCGTGTACCCGAGATAGCTCGCTATCTAAATTTATTTATCACGGACTTATGGAAACACAACTGATCCGAGTTAATCAGATATCCTAGCCTCGGAACCCAGGGGCCGATGACCCGGCCATAATTGACTTCGGAAAGTTTGTTGAAAACAGTCGAGAAAATGGGCACGAAAACCTCCTAAATAAGTCAACAACTCAATTTCACCTCCTGCAGACGTCAGTCCATAAAGAAAATGGGCAATTTTCATCGTGGTTGAATCGCACTGTATCCTTAAACTTCGGAGAGCATTTTCTCGATTGGGAACTCGTTTCGAGACTGTTTTTTTTTTTTTTTTTTTCTTCTCTCTAGATAAGCGAGGTACATACCTAGTACCTCTTCGTGCTTCGGCTCGGTGCGTGTGTTTGTATAAATACGAGTATAATGTTGCTCCTTATATTTTTTCTCGCGGACTTTGAAAACTCGATTCTCTCTTCAGTGGCGGTGGTCTGGGGGCAGGAGGGGTCCGCGAGTCAGGAGTCAGGACTCAGGACTCAGGGTGGCCCCTTTGCCTGCGGTGCCTCGTTAAACTGAAGTGGCTCGCTCGGCCGTGGATCGAGATCCGGGGAACCTCTCTCCAGGATCGAAATCAAGAATGTCCCCGAACCACCTCGTAAACTCCCTACGGGAGGTCTTAATCTCAAACTCTCACGAGGTCTGTCCGCTCGCTGTGCACCAATTAATTGCCACGCGTTCATTAATTAATTAAATCTCGAATAGCGAGAGCCTCTTGACGTGGCCGTGGACTCGCTGATCCCTCTGAGCTCCTCTCCAATGAGTACGTATATCAAATACTACTCAGTTTTCATCTGTTGTGACGTCTGGATAAGCTGATGCTGGTGCTGCAACGATTATGCGAATTATTTATTACACTTGATGATTTACTGACGGTACGTTATACGGTACATTCGACTGGTATAGAAACAAAGTGGTCGTCCTCGTGTCCTGCGAAGGTACGACGACGACGACGACATCGACGACGGCAATTCATATATATGTAATCTAGCCATCGCTCTCTTACGTTTAGTTTTATTACAAACCACAAACTATCACCCCATCTGGCCTTTTATAGCCACTCACCTATCCATCTATGTATGTAGGTATGTTACATACCTACCTACCTACTTCTATAGCCGCCTGTCGCAATCCAATCAACGGTTTAAGTTCACGATTTTGTGGAGGCGTAAATTGGTTGTGTTTGCGTCAAGGTGCAGTGTACTCAAGTGACGTTACTCCGGGACTCTGACGATCCACTAAACATTTACGATCGTATAGAGGTGGTGACGAACGGAGTAACCGGTACAGCATAAGCAACAGCAACCGTTCGGGTACATTGAAGTACCTACGAACCTACCTACCTAACCTACCTAATTTCTATACATTGAATACCGAGGATTGTATTGAGGCACGGTCTCTAAACTCGCCACTTCTACCGACCCCCGGTGAAGGAAGGCCTTCCTTCTGTTCCGAGAAGGGTTTCTTCCTCATCTGTGCGAGTTTATGGCGGGAGTCTCTACCTACGTAGTTGTTGATGCCGGCAGCTCGAGAGGAGTGACTTGAGTCTGCAACGCGTTGGATGTGCTAATGAAGTAGAATGAAGATGAACCAAGAGAAACCATGGAGACACAGACGGACTGTGTGTGCTTCGCCACTTAGCGGATGCCGTTGGACCGCGGTCGACCTCCGGTGCATCGTTTGTCGCCGCGTTACGAAATATATTCTATGACCACTGCTTCCTGCCTGCACCAGCAGGTCGTTCGTTCATCTTTTCCTTCATTGATCGAGTCTCCTAACTCTTAACTCTCTTTACCATTCGAAGAAACCCCGTTCATACACATCCATCACAGTAAAACGCAGTTAGTTTCGTCGAAACCGAACCGCGAACTCTACAAACAATAATTTTCTCTCAACATTTTCAATCCAAATATAATTTTATGACAAACGATCATCGATGACTACTTCAATCCTCACGTTTCCCTTGTGCTTTTTGATTACAGAAAAGCTGTCCACACAGTCGGATGACTTTAGCGGGAAGTTGTACATCTTTGCAGAGGAAAGCCAGCGATACATATGTTTCAACAAACGATGGAAGCTAGTAGGCTTGGTGAGTGTCCTCATCTTCGTCGTAATAAAAAATATGGGAAAGACATTGGGCACAGAGAATTACTCGGTGATTCTTTGTGCCGGAAGTTTTTTTTTTCTGATCTAAATTACGTGGAGGTAAATTATTGTAGAAATTTTGTTACGTTACAGCCGAAGAAACGAAAAGGACCGATGTGTCAATTTTACGAAAAGTACTACGGCCCGTATCTAAGGTACAAAAGTGCGGTGGACGGTTCACACTTCCTTGGTTTCAACAAGCGTGGTTTACCTTTGAAAGACGCCCAGGGTAGAGACCAGTGTCTAAACTTCATAAAGTACAATCCGCACTTCAACATAAATCATCACAATATTCAAGTGGCCGCGAATCTTGGTGGTGAATTGCAAAAAGCCCAGGTGCAGAGGGCGCCTAAGAAGTATCGCAACGGTGGCGAGCCCCACCATCATCATCGACACAACCGTGGTAAAATGAACGAGCAGCCAATACCTCGAAGACGACCATCAAATCGTCAGCATGATGCAAATAAGTACTGAGCTCCCTGAAGACTGTCGCGCGCGACCCCCGGGTCTTCGGGATTATTGCGAGCTTAGAGAGACACTTTTTTCGCGCACGGTCTGACCGTCCGTGCCTAAATTAAATGCCGCGTGCTAAATGCAGATGTCGCTGCCAAGTAAAAAATATAAAAAAAAAATTAAAAAATGAAAAAATTTAAAAAAAGAGTAAAATCAGTAAAGAAAAGGAAAAACGGGGGAAAAATAATTAAATAATTAAAACGAATAAAAGTAGTAGTCGTCGTTCGCGCTGCAGATATCAGACTGACTGACTGATGATTTTTTTTTCTGTTCGTCATTTTGTTTTCCTAGCCTGTTGCAAAGTAAGAAAAAAAATTAAATTAAATAGATTAAAAAAAAAGAAAAAAAAAAAAAAAAAATTGCTGCGCAGTGTGCTATCCGCGTGCTATATATCGTCGTATTTATACCCGCGTAATGTCGCGCGTATATACACCTACCTACCTACCTACCCATCTACCTAACGCGAAGAAGGGAGAAGAATAAAATAAAAATAAAAATAAATAACGATAATAATGATAATAACAATAATAATATGAATAATTATTACGATTATGATAATTGGGTCTCGCGTCGCACGGTAATGTAATTAAGTTGTGTGTGTATAATTTTTTTTTTTTTTGTTTATCACTAAGTTGACATGTATATGCGAGAGTTGAGAGAAATTACCCCCGAAAGTATTTGGTTTTTTCGTTTTTCTTTTTCGAATTTTTTTTTTTTTTTTTATAATTTTTTTTTTTTAGTTTTTTTACGATTTTGATTTTTATTAATTTTTGATTTTTCTTTCGTGTTTTTTTATTGCCTTCAGCCTTGATACGACGTCGTTGATCTAACGAATTGTATAATTATGAACAGAAAGTGAATCAGCGACACGAAAACGAAAATGAAAAATGGAAATTAAGTAAAGTAAAGTAAAGTAAAGTAAATTAAAAAAAAAAAAAAAACTGAAAAAGAAAAATGAAAAAAAATGAAAAAAAAAAAAAAATTACTTAAGAAATGAAGATTTTGTATGCCGATCGTGAATGCCGTGTTTGTTGTTACGTTGTGTCAGAGCAAGTGCGTGTAAAATATTACATATATAATTAATGAATTTTAATTGTTAGGATGCTGATGCAGACTGTATTACTAGGTTATAGGTATCGTTATGTAACTAATATTGTGACGCGGTGGCGACTCGAGGAATAATAATCCTTTCGACAATAGTCAACCTTCTTTATATATGTATATCTTCTTATTATCCCTCCGAATATAATGCCGCCCGGTATACTCTCCACGCCGGTATACGGTGATAAACCGGAAGTTGAAATTTCTTTCTTTCCTGTAATTTCTATTCAAACCTGTCACATGAAAAAAAAAAGAACGAAATAAATGAGAACAAAAATGAATAAAAATGAATAGGGCATCTTTCGAAGGCTCGGAGAGTATCCAAGTTCCAACTTATGGTGGTCAAAAAAATGAAAAATCGAAAGAAAAAACAAATAAACAGAAAAAAAGAGAAATATGATAAATTAATTGAAACGATCGTATATCAAAAAATTTTCGCGTAGTCGTCACGCAACGAGCGTTTTCAACGCATTTAAACGCTCCCTTAGGTAGCTTATTTATTGAAATCATGTTTAGATGTTACTTGACAGGTATATATACCCATAGGATCCATCCACGTCCTCCTTCTTCCTTAATTCTTTATACTCATGTCTTTACCCCCCCCCCCCCCCCCCTTTGTATTATGTATAAAAAATAAAGTGTTGCTCTCTTTTTCCATTTTTCAATATCTCTCACTCCCACTCTCACTCTCTTTATCTCATTTTATCTCTATTTCTTCTTTGCCCTCCTTTCGCCACCTAATTTTTCCTTTTTTTACTCCTCCCCTGCCCGCCAACACTCGTCGTCGTCTATTTTCTACGTCCATTTTCATATTCATATATATATATATATATACTATAGACGTTATGTATATTTATACCCCGGTGACCCCCGCACGGCATCTTTATATAAATACATTTTTTTTTTTTTCTTCTTTTTCGTTTTTTTTTTTTTTCTTCAACTGTTGTTTCTTTTTACAATACCTTCATTTTTCAAAGATAAATTCCATTCGAATTGTGGTGCAAAAAAACGATGAAAAAAAACTCATATGCTGGTATATTCGTTACGTTATTATATTTTCTTTCGTTTTTTTTTTTTTTCTTGGTCACGTCAGATACGGTTTTTCAACCAAAATTTCCGTTCGAATCTGAGAATACTCAATAATAAATTAGAAAAAAAATACAAAAAAATAATAATCAATCAATTAATTGATCAATTGATTAACTGATTGATTGATCTATTATCGAGAATTATTAATGTGCGTCGAGGGCCTGGGACACGCGGTGTTTGTATGTAACGCTGGAACTAGAATTATGAAGAAATATACATAGCCGAGCGTATAGAACGCCGTGCTCGAATAAGGTAGCTCGTCTATTTTCACGCATCTTAGGAAAAGAGAGAAGAAAGCAACAGAAACGAATAAAAAAAAAAAAAAAAAAATGGAACAAAAATCTCCAGATCATTTTCCGTGAATCAAAATAGAGTAGACGTGAGCCTATTCTAGCGCGGTTCAGAACAAGCTGAGCTATATACTTAAATGTCGCGCTAAAACAAAAAAAAAAAAACAAAAAAAAAAGTAAAAAACAAAAAAAAATGCAGTTGACCATAAAAAACGTAAATCCGACGCTTATAATTTAATGAATTTAAATAACAGACAACTAATATAACGTGTAATGTATTATGTATTGTAATATTGGTAATTGTATAACGCCACCTTAAAAAAAAAAATGAAAAAAAAAATTAACCCCAAAAAACGTTTGTATATGTATGCATAATCTCACTACAGAAAAAAAGAAAAGAAAAAAAAAAATCACCAGTAGGACTTACATATTATTGATAATGATAAAGGCGAGATATCGGATTGCCGAGATTTTACCCGAAAAATTGAAGAAGGTAAAGATTTTTTCTTTCGTTTTTTTGTTTTTCTATTTTATATTGTACACTGTTTTCTATTTTTATTTCTATCAGATATTGTTGAAAGTGGACTTAATTTTTGTTCAAATATTGTGTCGATGAAGTAAAATTTTAACTTTTATATATATTGCAGTTATCCATAGTAGGATTCCCCAGAAATAAATCTGCGATCCGATATGTCGCCGTTTAGGAAAGAAAAAAAGATAAAGAATGAAAAGAACAAAAAACGACAAGTTTTTTTTTTTTTTTTTTTTTTTTTTTCATTACGTTTCTTCACGAAGAAGAAGAAAAAGAAGAAAAAGAAGAAGAAGGAGAAAAAGTATAATAAAGAAAAGAAATTAAAAAAAAAAAATCAGCGATAGAAAAATGAAAGAAAAGAACCTATGAATCTGACTACATTAGATAGATAGTACCTATACATATAATGATGAGAATAAAATAAAAAAAAAAATGAAAAGAAAAGGAAAGAAAATAGCAAAAAAAAAAAAAGTAAAATATAAATATTATATATAAAATAAAATATATATAAAAGATGTGTATTGTAAGATATTTAAATACTGACGTGGGCACACTTGATAACAAAAGAAATGAAAGAAAATAAAAATAAAATAAAATAATAATATTAATAATAACTTATTCACGTCGTATGTACTATAACAGAGAGAGAGAGAGAAAGAGAGAGAGTCATACGTTGCGGTTGCTCGTCTAATACGTGTCCATGCGCTGCATCTTGATTTCTGGTTGAAATTTTTTTTTTTTTGTAATTTTATGAAAGGCCCAGCCGTATGTAACAAGAAAGTCACAAAATTGAAATCCAGTGTCGCGCAGTTTACGTAGAGATTAGCAACGCGCTCATTTTTGTACGAAAGAGAACGCGTTACCGTTCAGGATTTTTGATGAGAATCAATAATTGTTATCGAGACAAAATAAATCAATAAATAAATGAATAAAACGAGATGTGAAATATTATACTCGTACACCCAATGAGAGGAATTCAATCTACAGATAGAGCAAAAAAAAAAAAAAGAACAGAAAAAATTACTTTTCCGTAGATATTTAAACGCCGTTTTGTTTAAAATTTTATACAACCATTGTGATTCTTATCGAACAAACTAATCGACGCCTTCTCTTTTGGAGCTAGCAATAACAATAATAACATTCCAAACACAAAACGCTATTACGCGTACCGTGTGCTGTGTGTTATGTGTGTGTGCCACTATATACGAGAAGAAATCATTAAAAAGAAAAAAAAAAAAAAAAGGGAAAAAAAAGAAACACTGTCAAATACACGCTCATACACTGCTATACATACGTGTCGTATTATATATTCTATTGGTTATTTAAACATCACCTTAACCCTGACCTACTACTCCCCCTTCATCACTTATTTCAGCTATCGACAATGAGGCGAGAAAGAGAAAATTTGTCGAACAAATAATAGACGAGAGCTGTACCAGTTAGATCCGGAGAGAAGATTATGATGGTTTGCTAAGCATAGATATATTACTGGCTTTTTTAAAATATATTTTGGTTATTGGTCATTTCGAATAAATGATGAAAACAGTCGATTCCAAAATGTGAAATTTTTCTCGATCAGATTGATCGGATATTAATATGAAATATATACTCAAATTGTGACTAGAGAAATGCAGTCAGAATTCAGAATTTTAATATCCCTGACTCACGTGCTGCTCCATCAAATTTTCGGATTCTTAGACTTTCGGAGTTTGGAAATTTTCGAGCTGTCTGTATTACGATCTTTCCGAATTTCAATATTTTCAACTTTAACGTTTCTGGAAATTCGAAATCTTCTCGAATGAATCCCTAATTTTGACCGTTCGGAACTTTAACCCATCCCCATTTGCCTCGGCTTAAAAATTCATGTAATTACTAGAAATATACTGTAAAGTACGGTCAGAGTTTAGATTTCTGGTAAAAGATTGAAAATCCATTTTTTTTTCTCGTAAAAGCAAACCCTCAAATTGAACGTGAAATTTTGCAAATTTTAGACTTCTTGATTCCGCTGTTTCTGAGATCGTTGTGATTTTGTCGTGTGTTCAATAGTCATTTTCCTATCAGAACCAATTATACTTCCGACGAAAAGTAAGAACGACAAAATTGACCCAGGTTCGCGATTATCCACAAGTTTTATGGAAACATTTAAATCTAACGAAAATTGCGATATTTCCGAAAAAAAAAACTCCACTCTTTGATATTCTGCTGCAGTAAATTTTTTTGGCGCTCTATAAACTATCGTTAGAAAATTTTGTATGGTCAATAAGAGATTAGGAGGCGAATGCATATATGGCGTATAGAGTTTAACGGTCGCCGCCGGTTTGCACTCGTGATTTCCAGATCAAACACTCGAGTGTGTTAAGAAGGAAGTATAAGAGAGGGCCGAGAGCTGGTGCTTGTGCGCGACCACGACTACGACTTTGGAGTCCCCAGGTTCCTGCAGGGCAATGGATTCAGAGGAAGAAGCAAAACAAGAAGAAGAAGGAGTAGAGGTAGAGGAGAAGAACAAGCGAGTTTTGACATTATTTGGGGAGCCCTCGAGACCCACTCCGAAGGAAATCAACGGTTGGAATTGGAGTGCCAGAGAGTGTCGGTGTGCGTAGGCCGTAGGTACTGTGTGCGCAACCCCTTCAGCACCCTAATGTGTTCTCGACTAGGGATTGCAGGGAGGACCAACGGGTCGGCGTCAGGAGCAGGATTGTTTGATTTTATTTTTAGTACCGCGCCGAGTAAATCGGTTTTTGGTTTTCGGTTTCCGGCTCTGGTGTTCTTCTGGTCTTCTCTTCGATCGTGAAACCCCGAAGTAGAATTCTCGGACGTTTCCAAAGGGACTTGATTATAAAAATGGGCTCCAGAGGGACCGAAACCCGTTCTTCTGTACTGGACATTCGATACACGATGATACCTACGATAATTATGGTCATTGCTTTACAGTATCCAATAGTAATTAGTTCTTGGCGAGAGATTTCGTTGTGTAAGGACGAATTGTTACCGGATTTTAATGCTGGACCCAGACCGGAGGAGTAGTTCTCGTATTCCATATCTTAATCGAACTCATAAAAGCAGTCGTACATGGGGACCGGAGTCCGGTACAGGGCGGAAGAAACGCGTTTAATTAAATTTCGGTTAGAAATCGAGACCAACTATAACCAAAACTTCTTACGAACTAACCGAACTAACTGAACGGAGGAACGGACCTGACTGAATTTAGAATGTAGTCCCACTCGCCGTATAGCAGAAGAAGCAAAAGGAATACGGCAACACAGTCTGACTTGCTTCCAATTAAGAGCTGACAATTAGTTTATCTTATCTCCCATTTGTTCAACGCAGCTTTATACCGACCCTCCTACAGTTACGGATATCTTGGCATCTTTTTTATCTTTCTTTTTATCCCACGACCTCTCTCTCTTCCATACCCTTGTCGTACTGCAGTCTGGTCTAGCCTGGAGCCCGGACTACTAGCCGCTACTATTTAAACATCATTACAATAAGGTTTCCTTAACATAGAGGAATTTCAGGTGGGTTTAGCTACTGCCGTTTCCATTCGATAGAAATAAAATTGAATGGAGAGTAAAGGAAGTGGCGGTCCGGGTAAGGAGAATTATTATTGGCACCTGGTTTCCTGTTGAGGTTGAGAAAAAAATTTTTTTTTTCCTTAATACGCGAAAAATGGAGCCGCATTGGACAGCGGTTAAAGTTGAACGGTCATTTGACGTCGACCACCCAAAAGCTACATAAATTTATTTTTATTTTTATTTTTTTTTTTTGTCCCTGCAACGAACTACGAATTTGTGACAATTAAGAAAACGACGAAGATGACAATGCTGCGGGCTGTCGCCGAATATTTACGGTCAGGAGGGCATTGTGGTACTACGAGCAGTGCTCCTCCCTGTAGGAAAAACCCTGCGTTTCATTGTGTTTCAGCTTTTCAACTTCCTGTTCGGATACAGAATAGTACTGCCTGGTCTAGCCGCCCGCGATATCGAGAATAGAAAAATCCGGCACAAGCTTACTGAATAACACGGGCCAGGGTACATACAATGTTCTTATTATCGTTAGGTGGTTTAATTTGCTGATACCGGGTTCAATATACGTCGAAATCTCGTGCCTCGGTGATTATGCGCTTAAAGACTCCACCAAAGTACTCCGATATTTTTTATCCGTTTAATGTTCACCGATACATACGAAAGGAGTCTCTTATTTTATCACGATAATTATTGGATTCTGAAAGAATTTTAAAAGGGATAGATACACTTTTTTATTATCACATTTTATAAGGCTCAATTTCACGGCGTCAAACACTCGCCGACAACAAGGCACAGGCACAGGCACAGGCACAGGCACAGGCACAGGCACAGGCATAGGCATATACATAGATTTATCGGCTAGATATTTTTTTTCTCTTTTTCGCCGCAATTTTAACATACGTGCCTGATAAGAATTTGGGTTAACATTAAACCGTGACTAAATAAACTCGTTGAAATCAAAAACTGTATAAATTTTGGTAACGATCGAACCAAACGTATAATGGCAGTTTGGGCTGGTATTAGGGAATTTATTCGCTTCTTGTAGCTGCGGAGCGAGGAACACCCGAATCACGTTGGGTGAATAAAATATATCCTCCAGCATGTAGTACGTAAGCGTACATATACTTATCGTTAGACACGCATTCAAGAGCAGAAAGATGCGGCGTGAGTTTGAAGAAATCGGTACGTGACTCGATCCTCTCCGTCCTATTCCCTCGCTGTAAATTTATTACAAATACAATAAAGTCAATCGAGATTTTTGTCGAATTCCTAGTCCACCGATTTTTCCTCTCTCTCTCTCTCTCTCTCTCTCTCTCTCTCTCTATCCTCCGTGGTTGGTGTATTTTTATTCATTTTGTTTTCTGTTTCTCGGAGAGAAACGTTTACGGAGAATTTAGGAGAAAAGAATGCCGCCCAAAACGCAGAGGTACCATGTGTAATTCGGGGTGGGACTAGGGAGGAGGTAGTACTAGGATTTCGTATTCAGGCTTTCACTTCGATCGGTAATTTATAGCATTTTCGATTACCACGTTACATCAAATGATTTGCAAGTACTGCACATGTCGGTTTAACGCATTATGCGCCACCTTGATGGGGCTAACGCGTGTTTACGCGATCTGAACTATACGATATATACTGGGTGTTGCCGATGCTTTGATCGAACGTATGGACAATTAGTGTCAACCGATTCCGATCGAGCAAGAGATTCCTGGTCCAAGTTATCCACCGAGAAGAGATAACGATCGGTTCGAATGACGCAATGACACAGATATTTATTTAGATCCAGAAAGAAACACCAGCTGCAGCAGCACCGGCATCATCGGGTACCGAGGGGCATAATCAGGGAACGTTTATGACCAATTAAAAAAAATTACATTCAAATTCAGGGGATTTGATTAGATTAATTATATTTCGAAGTTAAGATACGCAAAGCTGGTTTAATCATTATGAAAAAATATATAAAAAAATGATCTACCAAGCAGCGAATTATCGTAGTCATATCTGTCTTATGGCTGTTCAAATAAAAAGAAGAAAAAAATCGTTTCTCTGTAACACTGCCGAGACTTTACCGAGGCACAGAGTATATAACGCGATGGCATGCCTAAACTAGCATCGCATTCTTTTACTCTGACCCGTAAATGTGCTTAAATTGAGACGTACCACGTAGTCGTGAGCTGAATACGAAATGTTCAAAGGCGTATGTTAATATATCTCTTCCATAGATTTCCTTTGACGTAGTCACGAAGCGAAGCATATGAAGCCTCAACGAGTCGAGAAAAATACTGAAAAAAAAAAAAAAAAACGTTCAAAAATAAAATGAAAAGGGTACTCGCTGACGGATTTTGCTACGTTCTCACACCGAGTCCGGGCTAGATTTAAGATTGAATAAACAAATGAAAACGTTTTATTGGTTTAATGGTTTGGAAATAAATTTTGCTACCAGGCTCCGACCCCACGACGGATAATGATAATCATCGTTCAGCGCGTGGTAGAGAATAGTGTGTTTTGGGTTACCACGTGTATTAGAAACTGCCAATTTCAAGGGACCTCCATCCTTCATCAATCTCAATTAGGGAATTAGGGAATTAGGGAATTTCGGAATTGGGGAATTAAGACATCACCAATATGACTTCCCAGGTAGAGAATAGAAGCCCTGTCTCAGCTCGGTCCTGAAGACCTGGAACCACCTCGAACTAAAGTCCAAATTCAAGAGTTTAAGATTCTCTGGAGGCGGACGGTGAAGTTTAACCTATTGATTTTGCGTGTGGCCCACCGCGAAGGACAGATAAATCTTCACGGTGGAATTTCCTGATTGAGGCTCGCCGAGAGTTAATTGGACCAATGGAATGAAATGCTCCGATTTTCGTAATCGGTCTTATCTGGCCATTATCCGTAATGGCGACCGTTTGGGCCTCCGGAAACACTATCGATCCTAAACGGTTGCGCGCCCACAATTCCAACGAAAACTAACAAAAAAAAAAAGAAGAAAAAATAGGAAAGATAGAAAACATGAAGAAAAAAATCGTCCCAGAACTAATAAAACGCATTTGGAACGCACACACCTACATACCTGCACTAAATGCTAAACCGCACATTCATTCGCAAATGAAACAGTAGATTGGCGTGAAACTTTGTCGATTAACGACTGCAGCAGGGCCAGAACTTTGGGTGTAAAATAAATGACCGCGTACATCATGCGTGCGTAATGCAATATTGGCGGTCCAGTGCCAGTAGGTCCTTAAGCGTTTGGGCGTTCGGCGAGCTGACCAGAAGACATGCAGCAACAGCAGCAGAGACGGCCTACTGCAAGCGCGTGTACGCAAGTATAAGAGTATAAGTATAAGTAATGTCCGTTATTTGTCGGGTATTAGTTTTTGCGCAGGCTTAAGTTATCGTCGTCGTAAAGTGGTACACAATTACCTATCCTTTATACAAGGTCCACATATGTGTGTGTGTAGACGAACACAACTCCATGTCCACTTCGAGGGACCAATTTACGAATACAATTGCAAATGACTCGGTGCGCGTCGAAGATCACAAAAAAAAAAAAAAAAACAATCAGAAAAATTTCTAGTAACAAAAGGTCTAAGTATAAGTATAAGTACGTGGTTTAACACATGATACATCATGTCTCAAGTATGGATTTGGCGAATGAGTTAACTCACAAAGAACTATACCGCCATTCGTTCTTTTTTTAAATGTAAATCCACGGGGTTAGAATAGAAACGGAGAAGTCTTTGCCCGCATCGTAGATATATGTTCGTGTCTGTGTGCATTTCACGATGTGTGAGATTGCCGAGGGTAAAAGTGGAGGAGTGCAGCGTTCCAATTCTAATTTGAACTCGAGTTCCCATTCCCACTTGAACACTGCCCCTCGAGTCCACTTTGGACTGTGTAAGTTGAAGAGGGTCCTCGATCGGCGTCAAGGCGATTATTTTCGATTTAGATTTCGCAATTGAGTATAGGACGTGCGGCACCGCGGGTTAAATTTTTAAATCTCTCACTTGATCTTCCGAGCACGTGTCGAGGAGGTATTTCCGCCGAAATTCTATGACCCGTCGAATGCAAAATGAAATTTGAAATGAAAAAAAAAAAATAATAATAATACCTAATAAACTTTCTATAATTGTCTCGACTGACTTCCTTCTTTGCTTCTCCATAGTCGCGATGATGAAGAGCGTATAAAAATTAAATCTTTTGCGTAATTCCATTATCGGGGTACAAAAGGTTGAGAAATCCCTTTAAACAGATCAGATAACTCTTCTCGGTGACATAGTCTTATTGTCAAAGATCAGACGCACATGCGTCAGACCGACGCCGCGCCTTTTTGCCTCGGATATGAGAGGACCGAGTGTGAATTGATTTGCGGTGGACCGCAGCGTCGCGTGGGCCTCCTCAGGCGCCACCACGACATTCCTTCGTTTCCGGAATACCACGTGGTCAAATACTCATCCCAGCCACAGTATGTGATAGGAATTAGTGACGTAAGACAAGAACTTTGATGATTGTCGAGTAATCACAAATTTTTTTGCTTTTTTCCTTTACCAAAATTAAAAGAAAGGATGACATTTTGGGATCAGTGGAACATTCTTTTTTATGGATTTCAGGTATTCGAGATGAGATTTTTTTCGTTTTATTTTTTGATTTGTGAAATATTTTTGTACTATCCCATGTTCCTATCTGAGTTAATTGCCGGGGCAGCCTCTTCTTGGTTTATCACTTTGGCGGTACGGTACGCGAACCAATTAGGGCAATTACCTGCGTGATATGCGGAGAGAAATCCCGTATAATTTTGACCTAAGACAAAGTAAAATAAAACGCATACTCGAGGTTCAGAGTTAGAAAGGTATAGAGAGAGGTGACTTGTACCTTTACCTTCTAGCCTTTGAACCTGCTTATGAAACTTGGTAATTAATTTTGAAGATTATTATCGCCCTGGTAATGAGCCGCGTTTTTTTTTTCTTTTTACCTACGACTACCTTATCGCTAACGTTAACCCAAATACTTTTAATTCCACCACCGGACAGCGGTCATACGGTAACTAGTTTACGATTCAGATCTACGCAACGAAACCCCATCCCTTCTGAATCCACGATTGAAGTACGATTCTCACTTTTGTTTCACAGATGCAAATAGAAACGGAAAGAAAAAAAGAATCAGAATGAAAATTATCGGGTGAAGAAGTTCGTACATCAACTCCGAGGACGATTGGGGAAGAGCTCGATTCGGATTGCGTGGGTGTATAAAGATGCGGCTTGATTACACTTTCGAAGGAGTCGCGTGGCCCCTTCTCAATCCCGATTCCCCGTGCCTCATGCCCCATGGCCCATGGCCCATGGCAGAGGCCCCTTGTACCTACTCTTTCTTTCTCGCGCACATAAAATACAACCTGGAATTTTAATAAGCCCGCCATTGTGCGGTGGATGGTTCCCACCGATTTTGGTCAGAGACAACGGCGCGAGCCAGTGATCGGGCTGACCGCACGGAGCAATTCGAAAAATAAAACAGTGCCGGTGAAATCAACCATGGGATAAACATCCCTAGGGATAATGCAACGCGGTCAGAAAGACAAGAGCAAGTGGCAACCATCGTCCTCAAAATTCAGGGGTGGAACCTCATCCCCTTAATTAAGGGCTTATTCACTCCAGAACTCTCAGCCGTCAGATTTTCGGGCTTAGAGAACATCGAGAGACGGAAGGGACGACGATTAGCCCGGCTCTTGCAATTCGAGATCACAATTTGGAGGACTCGAACCGTTAATTCATACCTTCCCTACAATTTTCAATTCTATCAAATCCGCGGATATTTAAGGGTTTAATATGACGATCGAAACAAGAGATCCGAGGGGTGAGACGTGGGAATAAAAAGTGAAAAGAAAGAGAAAATAAAACGTTGATTATTTTTTAAACACCCCGATATACGTATTCGTGCGTGTGCATCGTGCGTAGATCGGTAAGTATAGATAAAGTTCGGTAGCGACTTCTAGACGCGTCGAGTCCCCATTTGTACGAGTTACGCTGGGTCGTGTTGATAATTTTAAAATCCATTTTGTGGTTTTCCTTTTTTTTTTTTCTTCTTTTTTTTATCTATGATTTTCCTTAAGATTTTAATTGACCAAAAGTTGAATCGTAGCCGTGCGAGGCAACTAAACGAATATATCAGTGTCTCGGGTAGCGATAACGTCAATTAAAGGCGGCACGCGACGAGGAGTTGCCAAAGTCGGGCTACGAGTAGCTCCTTAAGAGCCCGGAGATGAATTAAGGTAATATACTAGATGGGAGAAATTTATAAATTAATAAAATTACAGCGTGCCATGTGAATGGGAGAATATGGGATAAGCAATGCCGAGTCGAGCCGTCAATCTCGCGGTAAAAGTCCTCCATAAGTATGAGAGGAAAGGCAATTCCGAGTAGGTAGGTAGGTATAAGGTACCCACAAACGCGTCCATGGGCGACAAATTAAGAAAAATATATATATTTTCTACTTCTTCTTCTTCTTCTTCTTCTTCTTCGTCTTCGTCTTCTTATTCCAACATTTCTTAAACTCAGCCAATAAAAATTCCAATTAAAAATCCCTCGGACACACTTACCCGCGCGCTCGATTCTCACAGAGATGCCGAACGAGATCTACGCGTAAGATTAGCGCCGGTAGGCGATGCAGAATTTCATCTCGACGCTAGCCGCCGGCTTTGATGTCGAAAGATCAGATCAGGATACTGTGAACTAGTCGTGGAACTTATTGTGCACCGTCTTCATCGAGCCTGTCAAAATACGAATAGTTATCCATTAGAGCGTGAAATCTGTCTCTAGGAGATCGCGTCTTTCTATTCGCCTAGCTGTCTTCGCAGCGCTCCGGTATATCCGGGATTCGATTTTCTCCTACCACCGATATCCGGTAATCCATGGAATCGTATAAAGTTCCAGAATTAAAAGAACAAAGTCCAATTAATTACGTTTTATAATCGCTACTATGTATTTCGAGACACCAAAAGAGGCATCTAATTATACCATCTTGGGGTTGGAGATGCACCCTAAAGGCGCCCGAGCATTTTCTTACAGATTATTAAACATCGTAGATACAGAGAGAAAACAGGGAAGCTGGTACAGCAGGAAGTTCTACGACCGCTAAGTGCGCCTAGTGAAAAAGAGTAATGGTTTGGCAAAAATTTAAGCGAGAAGTGAGACGTGATAAATATTGGAAAATGATAGACAAAGTCAAAAATGATAATGAACGAGTCTTCGAGAGGCAAAAAGACGAGCTCGTCCACCCAGAAACGTTCGACTTGGGTTTCTCCAATTCTTGAGCATTGTGTCTTTTTGAATTTTTTTTTTTTAGATTAGTTTCGGGGTCCAGCGCGAATCGACTGTACCAGAAAAAAGAACTGGACCCTGAGGGCGGCGACCCTTGGTGTAAGGCGCGCCTGTGGACGGGTAAGGCGAACGAATACTCCCACATCGTTGTAGATATTGTGATGCACACGCGTACGTGTATCAGAGCTTCTTTTCTCGGCTCCCACCGAATTCAATGGGTCTCTCTATTGTTATTTATTTCTCTAGGTGTGACTCCCGTTGACCGGTTAGCGCCCACGAAGCGGATAAGTTTATACGTTAAATCTGGACCAAATATAGGGCGCCTTACGAGTTAACAAGATCTTCGTCGAAACTCTGGACGTACGATACCCGGTTTCAAGGGATTCCCTGAATTCTCATTTCCTGAATTCCACAAGTCGTCCGGTCATTTTGGTCAAACTTCAGCCAAGCGAATTTAAACTTTTGCAACAAATTTGGAGATGAAATCGATCCGTTCGTGACCCCGTTTCTATTCCTCACCATCCTATGGTCAAGCCCGGTTAATTACGTTGCCTTAATTCATCGGAAGTTTAATTGCCGTGTCGGCAAAGCGATCGGCACAAAGCGATCCCGCGGGTATAAAAATCTATTGATATATCTCTGCACCCACGTGAGGTACACGTATACATGGACAGAAAGATAGATAGAGATATCGGTAAGGTAAGGTGAGCGTTAGTTCCGAAAAATTTCGGAATATTATTCTTTCGTTAAGCTCTTAGCCTGTTCGTATGGCGCGCGTTGTAATCGGGATAATTTAACGGCTGTACAAGATTTATGTAATAAGCTATTGATTAACTCACGGCTGTCCGGATGAAGACATAAACTTGTTATTCTGCTCGCGGATATGGGTTCGTTCGAGAGGGTTTACCATCGGATCGGATGGATGAATACGGACGTAACGTGGCTGTAGGTACGAAACCGACTTAACACACCAGGCCGAGGATCGGTCAATATAATTTATTAGCATTACGCCCAAGAGCGAGTGAACTAGCGTTACGCGTGTATAATGTGTATAC
Source organism: Macrophya alboannulata (assembly GCA_949628255.1). Lineage (NCBI taxonomy): Eukaryota > Metazoa > Arthropoda > Insecta > Hymenoptera > Tenthredinidae > Macrophya > Macrophya alboannulata. Next base: position 24,405,388 of record OX451209.1, on the reverse strand, counting down.
GTGGATATGGCGATCGAGTGTAGAATCCAAACTCGCGTGTAAATTTAGATATACGCAATCAATGACCGCGTTTATCTTTATTCCCGTTTTTATTGCATATTAAAATGAATTATTCAAATTCTGCACTACCAGTTTCACGCAGTGAAAAACCCACCTGTAACAAACCCACTACAACCATTTCATCAAAACCCCCTGGCTACGCGGTGCTATTCGGTTCAGCCTATCTCGTGCCATTAAACTCCTCCGTGGCGAAATCGGCACTACACTTATAATTACCTGCTACGTAGGTTTCCGCTATCGATCGATACCGGGTATATCCACGCTCGCGGTTTCACAAAGACCGAATCTAAGGCGAAGCTTTATTCATGTATAAGCTTTAATGTACAACCAGCCGTTCGAAGGTGATTGGTAGATTTATCCTCGTAGAAAAAGCAGCGCATAAACCAATCTCCGAGTCCGATGGTGAGCTGGACCACCGGCAGAGTAAACGTCTCCGACAACAATCCTCGGGCAACGAAATACCTCCTGATATCTGTGACACACTGATACCACCAATATACCATTCGATACGATACTTCGATCACCTTTGTCACGGAGCTGCTTACGCATGTTTGCTTGTTTCAACCACCAGGGTCTATGCGACTGAGGAATCGGGATGTGGGTCATAGACGATGAGCTGTATGTGTGCTGTTCGTGTACGCGGGTATATACATACTTTATATCAGTTCCTCGAGTGTCGGGGCTATGCAGTCGAATCGGGTTATAGGCATACCTGCGTACGTTTAATTCAGGAAAAGGTGAAGAGCCTTTTGAACATGGTCACCTGACTCTGAAAGCACATAGTGTAAGCGTCGTTCAAAGAGGCTTGGAAATTGCCGATGACCTTGCATGTATGAACTGCAGTGACGAGAACGAACGGTAGAGTCAATTGTCTACTACCTAGTTGGCCTCGTAAAATGAAGAGAATTACCGGAGAAACGCGACGGGAAAGACGCGGGCCGATCTCATTTGCCGTTCCCCTCTGATGGTCCATGATGATGCTGCCGCAGCAGTGTATCATACGACCGCGGTGGCCCGTACAGATTTGTAATTACTGACGTTAATGTGATACACTTGGCGGCTGCAGTGTCTCTCCCATTATATAGACCCGGTTCTTGGCTCCTGAACAAAGGACCATGTTTGCGGAACACGCCAATATCGTACCGATTGAAGGACACTGGCCTCAAACATCATGGCCAAACCAGCATTTACGAGCTTACGCGGCGCCAGGGCGGTTAACCTTTCGCGTTCTCGATTCGGCCTGCTCCGGAGACTACATGGAGTCGTTAAAAAAACGAGTCGGAGAACATCCCTCGAAAAGAATTCTACGAAGCATAAAAAAATAAAGAAAAAAAGAAAACCAAAAATTGTTTCCGGGCAAATATATTTCACAGATACAATCGAGTCGGTTCAGCCGGATAGCAGATAAGGGTTGAAGGGGAGGCTGTCTCTGGACTCTGCATCGCATCTCCCACCGATGATCAGGAAATTTCAGAGAGTTATTCGAATTTCCCGTCTACGAGAGTTCCGCCCCTAATATCCTCCCGAAACGTTCTCGACGCTAGCTCGCGTCCCTTCGTTTTGACAAAATGCTGCAGTTTTATGGGTAGGATAGGGTGATTAAATATGGCTGATGGGTGTCTCAATTAACAGCCTGAAGAAACTCTCGGCGTTGAATAAATCTTGTATAATATTCTTAAACTCTCGTTGAGTATAACATGCGTTTTGTGGTTATGAGAATTAGACGGATTTCTCTCACTCACCATTCCTGGATACAAGTTTGTATTATATATCAAGGTTCAACCAGACTTTTTACAGTTTATTGTTAATATTCAGTAAAGTAATTGCGCATGCTACGCCTCCGTACTCTGAAAACCACTGCGACTATAAGACGATGATAAAGTAATTGCGGTGAAAAGAATCCCTTTGAGTGTCGGCGGCTAAGTTTAATTAAGACATCATCAGCTCGCTCGGTGATTGCGGTTAAGGCTCAAACGCTGCTGTCTGGTAATCGCGGTAAAGTTTAGCGGTAAAATACTTGCATTCATAATAATATACGGAATAATCCCTGCAGCCGCATATCTGACCCTGAGCTCATCTCCTGCACTGAAGCGGATCGAGGATCACGCCATTGCGAAGTGGGTGAAATGCGGTACATTCGAAGAATATGTATATGCCTAGATATCGAGTGGATATCGCGCGGGTATTCATCGCTCGTTAAGAGAGCACTGAATATCTCAGCTAAACGCGGGTGGTATTTTTTGTTTCCCTCGAAGAGACATTATCCCTGCTAGTGTTTATATTCATCATAGATACACGACGCGAGAATACTGAAATTTTTTTAGTAGCCACAAGAAGGCGCGAGCGCCCAGTAGTCGACACCCAAAATTCCCCGGAGTGTCCACCGCGCGCTGTCGACCGGCACCCAGCTCTATAAATTACCGAGAATGCCGCGTGCGCAGGCCTTATAAGGTGGCCAGTATTTTATTTCCGAGTTCTAAAAGTTAAAACGAAATCGTTCCGGCCGTGGGGAAAAGTGATGGTCGGTAGTTGAACCTCGGCGTAAGATAGGCAGGGATACATACCATCATCCCGCCATCAGTCCTCAGGTAATCCAGCTCTGTTTCTGGACCGATCGGAGATCCGGGTCTCTATGCATATGCGAAAAACTGCACGATAGATTTTCAAATTTACGACAAAACTTTGCCATTCATTCGTCACGCTTTGGATCTCAGAATCCAAAATTATCTTTGGCAGGATCATGGATACCCCTTTCTATACGCATTCAGTTTTACAGATCCTGGGGCGATCTGCCCGCGGAGAGGATCAATTTTCTACAGTTTACAACCGTGCCAGGTTCATCTTTGATTTATATGTCGAGATGAAGGGTCGAGGATCAGAGATGAAGACCTGTCACGGATCTAATATATGTGTAATATGTTCATGAGTCCACTTTTGTCTTGCGTAACTCTTACGTAGGTATATATACATATACCTGCATCCCAAAGAAGATATGAGATGGATTTTTATTCTTTTCACTTTCTTTTTTATCCCAAATTTGGAACCAGGCTACTGACGTTGCTCCAGGTTCGAATCGGCAATCGCGTATAACTTGGACGCCTTTGACTCTACCAACTCCCTTTAAGGGAAGGTTATCGATCTCTCGATCTTGTCTCGGATCTCAGCTTATCGATGTATAGCGCCTTCCTCTTACGTTATTATACCCATGGCCATATGCATTTTCGTCGACACAGGGCAATTCAAAAGTCCTCGATCATAATTATACAAAAAAATCACCTGTTCCCCTTTCACTGCCAGTAGTTTTCTCTTTTACATTCGTATAAAAAATTATCATCTGTCACAACAAATCACTGAAGGACTGAAAGATCGAGAGGAAAAAACACAATTAGTCCAAGGAAATCTACCGTCGAGGATCGTTGATATACCAGGAATGGGTTTCCGTCAAATTCTCTCGCGCTTTTGATGGAAATTATCGCTCTTTGAATCCCCCTGTATCCATACGTATAGATATATCTGATATGATGCTATATTTACACGATAAGCAGAGGCCATGAGCCTCTGTAAGAGTTTCGGTTCTACCTGTGCTGCCCACGCGGATCTATATACAACCGATCAAGAATGTTGTCCAAGTTTAACTTCTTTCTTCACTTTTATTACTCCCGATATTGTTTTCGTGGCAAACGGTGGTCTAGCACAACCGTATATTAGCGATCATCACCTTCCTACCGTAAAACGATCTTTTTTTTTCCATGTAGCTTGGATCGTTTCATAGATTATCGTCACAGATAATTTCACAGTTTCGACCGGAGCAGCTGCGGATGTAAAAAAATTATTTTGAAATTGCAGAACTTCGCTTGTTCATTCGAACGATTTTCCATCGCCCATATCTCCTCAACCGTATGAAGAAGCGAAGAGGCGTGTGCTGCAGGACAGACGTCTTTCTACCTGGCGATAAAGTGCAGGTTCTACCTCGAAGTGGCAACGGTAATTACACCATACCGTAGGTATACCATCGTCGTCCAATGCATCCCGGCCGATGATGCCAGGTGTTGATTTATTGCGTGTGAAGATCGGATTTGCCTCGGTAAACTCATGCTCACGACTCACGCGTAGAGAGACCCGGGAATGATGCAGCCGTCGCCCGTGACTCTGTCAATTCTTGACTTCTAGCACGACGTGAACCCTGAACCTGGCCACTCAGTGCGGCACCTTACTCATGCGTGAAGCTTTGAATTCCCAAGACATCGCTTGGCAATTTGCGATTCAAGGAAGAACAGGGTTGGAGCTTTTCACTGTAAACTTGTGATTTAGCGATTAAGAAGCTTCAGCAATCGGTTTTAAATTTGCCAACACGTTCGGTCGGTCGAAGATGAGATATCGATTTGACTGAAATACCAAATTTCTCGATGTTCCAGAAACTTAAGACGATGACGGTGCAGGGCGTCTATTCGGCGGCGTATCAGATGGGATATTTTAAGGATGATTACAAATTGTCAGGCGCCGAGTGCAAAACGGTTATCCGATGTTGGACGATAGTTTTAAGACCGGCGTGACCGGTATCAACCGTCTTCGGTATCAGTATCAAAAATATGACTGTAAATTATGAAAAAATTCCATAAACATATCGAGATGGTTGGTAAGAGAAAGAAGGAAGATTGGGGAAAGGACGACGTGCAGAGGTAAGAAGAGATGAACCGACTCGAGTCAAAAATAGCCGACGTCTGCACGCTATACCGGACTTGGTAGAGCCTCCGTAGCGCTAATTTGGTTTTACGTTTCAGAGTGATTATCTACCTTGGCGAAACGTTATACGGATTTAAAAGACCCTTTAATTCGAAAGAAAGCGCAGGCGGTTGACCGTTCCTCCGAGTATTACAAGGGGCGTTGGACGAGGGATCTTGAATCTCTATACCGAGGATGGTCGAGGTGATGCGGCCGCGGCAGCCGATCTCAGCAGCCGGACCTCACACAGAGAGAGTTTTACTCTTTTGGGTCAGAAGCCTCTTCTACGGGTTCTTCTACTAGGGTTCCTCATCGAGTTCCTCAACCGAAACGATCATTGAATTCGACCGAGACCCGGACCACTACTCGGCTCAACTTACTACTGAGAGAAACCGTGTGTTTACTACGGTTAAATTATACGATTTATCAGCTATATTGAATTAGAGATCAGGCATTATATTCAACCGGACCGGCGAGAGCAATCGATAATTTGTGGTTTCGGTTCGGAGGACAAAAAATATAATCTTTAAACTCAACCGCAACGTCGTTACATATCGCGCCCAATTCATCGTATAGCTATAACATTCATATGCATACAAATAGCTTCGTCCACTGGGTCAAAGTATCAAAATATCTGCCAAAATTATGAAAATTTTGTGTAGATCAGTTTGAAGAAAATTTACCGTCTTTAAGCGTTTTTGGAGTCGCTGATTCCGAAACCGAATTCAACCTTGTAGAATTAACAATGGCAAAGTAAAGATACAAAATTATCTATGCATGAGATGCGATGATAATTTGGTTTCAAAAATTCTTATGCACATTGACTGAGATACAAATTTTGACTTGAGAGTATGAGAAGTCGTGTTTTTTTCCTTAACGTTTAATTTTTAACAATTTTAGCTCCCTGCTGCAGTGCCAATTATGTCTGAGATCCTTGTTATCGTACCTCGTCGCGTACCCGCCTTTCACAATAGCATGAATAATAATTGATTCCCGCGAATCGATTAAGCCGATTTTAAATTCGATTTTTCAAAACAGTATAATTGTCCAATTAGCAGTCATCGCGAGCAACAGGATACGAGGTCGAATTCAGGTCAGATATGTATTTCACGCTAAACTAGGATTCGGAGTTAGTTCTAAAAACGAGGGGCCTTCTAGCCGGTGTTCTCAAACGCTAAGAAGACCCCTCGGTATTCTTTGTGTATATACCTAGGTGTATATATATATATATATATATATATATGTATACCTATGTGGACTATGCTAGGCATAATAAAGAGGCTCGTAGCTGGCCGCGCGCCGGGATGGTCGGGGATGCCACCCGCTCGCCTTGGACCACTAATTCCTACGTGCTGCAGTAGTCCAGCGTATAGAGCCGGAGCGGCACGCCTGTTGCAGCGTCGGATCGAGCCTGGCGCACGTTGTTATAAAGAATAACCTTCTCATTAACGAGCGATTTCACGGCTAATTTACTATAATTACTAATTACTTCGAGCTGCGATCTTTACCACGTGCCCGCGGTGAGGCGCGTCGCGTCGTTTTCATCTCTCATCTCTCTTGTCTCCTCGTTCGGCCCTCTCCCGCCCTCTCTTTCTCTCTCTTCTCTTCTCTTCTCTCGTCTCTCGTCTCTCGATAAACGATGCAGGCGTATGAGCCGTATCGTTACATAGGCATAAACGTATGTATTTATTTATGTATGTAAGTATATATGGATATGGTTATACATGTGCATACATATATGTATGTATATATATGTATACGTGGAATATTGAGAGAACAAACGTAGCAGTGGAATGCAATTTGTATTCAAAGAGGTTTTCTTCAACTTTGCCACGTCGCCGCGCGCACCGTGCGGCACGGCATCGCGTTTAACCGCCGTTAACAGGAGGTAGGGAATATAGTATATACATATCTTTATATATACCTATATAGATAATTTTTTTTTTCTCTTTTTTATATCATTTATTTATGATCCATACTAATGACGCGTTATAAACGACGCTCCCGCAACCGTACGTAGGTAACTCCAGCCTTCATATACCTATATACCTGCATACATATGTATATACGATATTCACATACTCCAGGTTTGAATTTCGTTGGAAATCGCCCACCCACGCCTAGTTAGCACCTTCCCAACTCGACGAGAACCTCGGGGAGGAGAAAAAAAAAAGAAACCCTTTGCTAAGACCTGCAGCTACCATTATTGCTATGGGAGTAAAGTCCTGGAAATCAGTCGTTGCTTTACGATCTCGCTTCGCTTTATACGACACTGCGATATTTAATGTTCATTTCAATTTTTACAGATTTTTATTTTTACCCTTCTCAAACTTATTTCAAGTAAAAATCTAACAAATAAAAAAAACCTCGTCAACACACTAAAGTTCCATTTTTCAAACTGTTTCATCATCCAATCTCGCATCACTCTTTGTTTCAACTAAATTCTAAACAGACTGCGATAAGTCGGGTCAAAAACGGGGTTTGAAATTATGCGCGCTAGTTGCGTGAGAGAACAGAACTGCCTCTGCCATCTACGAGGGAGACTCAGAGGCTTTGAATCGATTCAAATATCGTCTGCGGGTTACAGATTTTTATTCCCTGTTGGTAGCATCTCTCTACTTCTCGGGACAACTGATGGCAGTGTAAAGCTCTTCTTTGCCGACGTTAAGGTTCTGTTTTGTAGATCGCGATTAACGTTCTAACATTTCGGAGCGCGCTTTGACGATGGCGGGAGGATTTGAAGTCCTAATACTCGCTGACACGTCTGCAGGCTAAAGATTATTATTATCATGATAATACTTCAGTCACGTCGGAAGTGTTATGAGGAAATTTTCACGATTGATAATAAACGGTTTAGCGAACTGTTGCGGAAAGGCTGAAATAATCGTTACACTTCGGCTCTAGACGGTGTAAATATTGTAACAGGTCAGAGATGTATGTACTCGCTATAATATTTAAAAAATTGCGATTTATAAATTATCGGAAAATATTTTATAGCCATTTCTAATAGACGCAAACAATTTTTGAAACCGCAAAACAACTACGTCGGTTCTATATTGACGCGGAACAATAATTAGTCGATATTGACGCACGACTTTGCAGCAATTCCAGATCAAAAATAGAATAGTGCCCCTATATCATTGCTGTTTAAGGATTGGTATTAGGAATACAAAAATTATTTCACAAATTGCGCGAAAAAAAAGAAGAAAATCATTGAAATGTAAAAAAATCATCGATAAATATAATGGAGAAAAAATTATTTCTAGGTTGCAGTTCTCAGTGCAGCAGTGTTTTAAATAATGCATAAACTTACGTGAGAGTTGGTATACGGATCCTGAAAATAGCGGTGACCTAATCCCGTATAGTGCAATCGTGCGACTGCCGCTGCTACTGCGATATACATTTTCACAAAACAGAAACAAATACGCGTATATTTTCACTTCTGGGTAAATTTTCACTACGAAATTCGCCACTTATATGACTAGGTCGAACTTGATTGCTTCTCTTTGAACTTGGTCGTGATTTATTGTACATTAATCAAACGATCCACGATTGAACATAGGATATATTTATTATTGCAATTGATAAAGTAAGTTGAGATAATTTGACGTCAAATGAAAACCCGGAGATTTTGCGATGACGGAAATTTATTGCACTTGAAAAATGTAAACAAACGTGTTTGATTCACGCCGATTCCTAAAAACGCCTAATATACGTGTGGTCAACCGACTCCGGTGCCGAGGAAACTCGAACTGACTGATTGTGAGTGCCTGTTGCAGTTCGACGAAACTTGCCGGACCTTTATGTTGTCGGGTATACAAACTCGGCAATGGAACACTAACTGGCAAAATATTATCACGCGATTTATAAATACGCGATATTTCATTGCCTTGGATTAAAGAAAATCGGTTCAACGGCACCGGCTATGATCCCTACCGGAAGTTGAGTCGATGGGAAGACACCAGGCTGTAAATGGATTTGTATTTTTAATAGAATTCAAGGTCTATGGTTTTGGTCAATTTTTATAAACTGTAACAAATTTCTAGCCCGAACTGTACACCGTGTCGTAGATATCGGTTATCAGTATCGATATCGGAAATCGCGCGCACGGGGTTGAGTCAACCGTATAAATATCAATAATGTCATTGCCAAAAAATAATCAATAAATACTCAGATAACGTTCTAGCTACGGCCTACAGGTTTCAATCGAGACAATGACGTAGCTACTGTTCATTAGATTGCCAAACTACGTTATATAGGTATATAGATATTCAAGTTCTTTAACGTCACATATTTGCATTTCATTCGTATAAATAACCACCAACCATTTCGCAGAAAAATTTCAACTGGTTTCCGGCTAATCGACTATGTTTAGAAATAAACTTCTCACCATGGGATGCAATTCCCTATATTAAGCCTTTCACGTACGAGAATATAGAAAGATAATGAAACTGTCATCTCTGCGATCATGTCTAAGTGACCTAGGCAAAGCCATAGCTCAATGAAAACGATTGATAAAGTAATGACGGAAATTTGGATCATTTTCCGCTCTGATTTAAAACATAAAAAAATTTTCTGCTAGGTGTGGGGTTCGAACCCACGCTCCCAGACGGGAACCAGAACTTAAGTCTGGCGCCTTAGACCGCTCGGCCAACCTAGCTCGATGGTAATGTTGGAATTGAATTAGTACCTATTCGCAATAGCAATTCCCGTCGATCTATGCTCGCTCAAATATACGGAATCGGTTATTTTCGATGTTTTTAATTAGACAGACTTAGTTCTTATCTAGAACGTCATAGATTACATTTAATGACGATGCTGAATGATCTTTTCTACTTTTTTTTCATTACTTATACGTTACCGAGCGATTACGACCGTCGTTTGATAAAAATATCTAACTGACTGTTTCAACTCATTGAATTCTTTCGTTGATTAAAAGTATTGAATTCAACTCGTTGATTAAAAGTAAATAAGATGCGCAGCGGAAGTATATCACCCGGAAGATAATAAAACAAGTTCGTTTCAGTGCTTGAATATAGTTTTACATTGTTCAAGGAGACTGCAAAGTAAATTATTAATCGATATATTCTGGGTTTCAGTGGAATATTCTTGGCGATGAAATATGCTAGCTGCTTGTTGTAAGCCTCGACTTGCAATGCAACGGCATTGGATCGAGAGAGAGAGAGAGAGAAAGAGATCGTTGAATAAAGATTATCATTAATCACCAGATGGTAACCATCCCCTAATGCCTGCATGGGTCACAAAGCTTTCAAAGGCGGCCTTCAACCGTACAAACAGAATTCGAACGAAGCTATTGCTTGCTTGACGGCCAGATCAGATCTTATCACATATCGTCAGGGGTGCCAGCCAGCTCGTATCTCGACTGCTCACATTCAGTCGAGACAGTAAACGATACTCGGCCATGGTTCTTCTCAACGAATAAACGTTGTAACTCGAGAATACTTTCATTTAGACGTTGATTTTCAAATTTATTATATGTAGGTATTTTTTTCCTAACAAGAACAAATAAAGGATTGATCAAATTTTTTTACCGAGATTCTGGAATAGAATGAAATGAATGAAAAAATGTCCTTAGATTATTATTTCTGGTTTTAAAAACATATTTATAAAGAATTGTTTCGATTGTGTAATATAAAGTTGCGGGGTTAGCTCATCGAGTAGCTCGCTTATCGCAAAAATTTCAGCTGCACTACGCACTTTCTCAGCTCGGTGATTTTCCTTCATCTAAAACGTATTGCGACATGTGACGAGTTTTCGTTATATAACTGGGGTGGCAAAGATGCACGTGCCGTGGAGGTAAGCCCTACGTTTTGCGGTGGATTAACCGATGGGGGGCCTACCGCGCGGAGGGCGGTGAGGTTTAAGAGATGAAACACATCCAAGCCATGCTAGGTTGCCGAAGATATACATACGTGAATTAGATTAGTCTACAAAAATATCTTATAGCCCAGTCGCCAGAGCAAAAATTTAAGGAGTTACGATTTTTGGATCAGAGAAGTATTTTGGGGCCCTGACTAATCATCGAACCTCCAGTCCTAATCGACTACACTTTCCAAACTGTCCCCAGTCCCGATTGACTACACGTTTCATTTTAATGGCCCTAATTCCACCGCAAGTTCACTCCACCTTATGAAGACTTCATTATATTTGACATAATTTCTCCAAGATATATGGAGCGAGTGGCAGTTCGCCTAGATCGAAAACTCTCAGGGCCCCAAAATGCTATTCTCATCAAAAAATCAAAACTCCTCTAAATTTTGTAAGCTGAAATTATCTGGGCACTAGAATATTGAAGATATGTGTTCAGGTATATTTTTTAGATGATATTCATCGCTGATCCAAAATACTATTGCAATTTCCTCATTTAGAGCTCAAAAAAACCAAAAAAACGACAAAGAAAAAGAAAAATAAATCAATAATCAAAAATTCATCAAATTATTTCCTCTTGCCATCGAGTAAAATATGATAGACTGCAGTAGATTTTTGAAGAGCGTTCCCTGTATGCGAATGCTATATACGTCAGTAGAATCGGGCATAAAAAATCCAAAAACAAAATAAAAATATGTAAAAAAATAAAAGATAGGAACACGCGCCCTCTCTTTAACGGCTAATCGTAAGTCCTCCGGTTCCTGTGGAAAAAAAACTCTTTCATCCCCTCATCGTGAACTCATTTTTTTTTTCATTTTTCCGGATGCACTGCACAGAGCAATCTACCGAAAAAAACGGGATCATCATATGTAGGTATATACATATATTATCTCTTCGCGTTGTACCTAATTATTAACTCGCAATTCATATAATCGCATTTAAAAACGTTAATATAAATATATAATAGGTTCAAAAATTTATCTATATGAATATAGGCATATAAATTATTTATTTTATTATCCAGGGCACGAATGTTTAATCTCAAATTCGAAAATTCTGCGTAGATTTTAGATTATACAGTCTGCGGTTGGGTATATATAAATTGGGTATATAATATCCACCTAGCATAATATATAATCGTGGAGCAGGGTAATTATTAGTTGTTTATAATATGGTTTGGTAATTCAAGAGCACCACGTCGTTGTATAAAGGAGTCGTTCAAATCGCGTTTGTTTTGTGCCGCGTGTACGTCTAAACTCGAGGGGTTGTGGGTCGAGAGTTGAGGGTTGAGGGTTGTCCGCGTACTATTCCCTGTTTCATTTTATTTTCCGATCGAAGTAGGTATGTAGCTTTAGTATAGCCACGTGCCAGCCAATCTAAATCTAATAACGCAAACAGACTTGTAACAATGTGAAATCCCCCTCCTGCGCTTATAAGTCTGCTGCACGCGCCCAAAAAGTAACGCGACACCATGTGAACTAATCGTTCGAAAGTGGTCCTCGCAATCGCATCCTGTTTGTTCTTACGTAGCTTATACATATATAGTTAGTTACTTTATCGTACAAATTATTCTTGACTATAAGTTTCTCCGCTGTATATAATTTTGTGGAAAACAAAATTTTTTTTTTTTTTCTCCTTCTCCTGAAATGAAAGAAATATATATCTACAGGGAATTTTCAGGGAATTTGCAGGAAATTTGAGTAATTATGGGGTATAGATTCTGTGACAATATGGATAAGAAATGATTATTTCATATGATTCTCAAAAATGTAAGTTTAATTCATATATTAATATACATTGATGAGTGGTGTGTGTGTGTGTGTGTGTATATATGTTTTTGTGTACTGAAGACACGTCGTATTGTGGTTATTAACGAAAACAGCGTTAGTTGATATATTTATATATATATATAAAAAACAAAAGAAAAAAATTCAATAGAAAAAACCAAAAAAATGAAAATTTGAATTACATTATAGTCGTAAAACATCACAGGGCTACCGTTAAAAATTTTATCTAATATAATGTAGGGATATCCGAATTAGCCATTGATCATATAATATTATAATCAATAGCCGATATGTGAAAAAAGGAACTTTTTACAACAACAATAATTATAATAATAATAATAATTAGATAATAATGATCGTGATGATCGTATCGTTATAAAAATAATAATATCAATGATAATAATAATAATTGTAATACAGATTATAGATAATCAATATAATAATTACATATTTTTTGTTTTTCATAGACTTACATAAAACTGGGACTTTGGTTTTCGTATACTTTTTTTTTTTTTTTTTTTTTCGTTTTTTATCTTTTATCTTTTATGTTTTATTAATTATTATTATTTCTTGTTTGTAGAGAGAGAGAGATAGATAGAGAGAGAGAGACTCGTGATGGATTTTCAGCCGGCTTATCAAATAATTATTTGAAAGAAAATTTACCATTTTTTTGTTTTTTTTTTCATGGTTTTTATGTGTTACTTTTACATGAAGAACGGCACTCTCCGTACGATTATCTCTTGGTCGTGGCGTGAGATGTTTTTTTTTTTTTTTTTTTTTTTAAATTCTTTTCATTAATCAATCGGTATTTATTTATATGTATATACGTTATTTTTTATATATACCTATATCATTATGGCCATTTGCCGTCAACGAATTTTGGGACTTCGATATTCAATAAAGTGGTTTTCTACAAGTAAGCTAGGTGCACTAAAATTATTTACATCTATTTATATGTAGGTACTGAAAGTTAACTGTTTTTTTTTTTATTGAATTTATTAAATCCCGTTAACCTTGTTACATAATATATACATATATAAATTGTATACATATATATTATAGTAACTTCAATCTACAATCGTTTTTAACTCCTTTCACATCCCCTCGCTTGCCCAATCGTTCGTTTTCGTTGAGTTGGAAATATAATTTTTGTACATCGTAACAATATTTACATATATTTTACAGATTATCACATATAATATATATATATATACATTATACATATTATATGTAGGTATATGACCTATCTATAAGGATCAGCTGTGTTCACTTATGAAAAGGAGTGTTTATTGAATTTCGAGATCGATAATATCTTCTTCTTCTTCTTCTTTATTATTTATTTATTTATTTATTTTCACTTTTTTTCTTCTAAAACTACGGATTCTGTCATTTAAAAGCGATATGTCTCTGACTACAGCGTGTTTCCCTCGTTTTAGAATTTCGATAAAAATTATTCTAGTGATTCTATACATGATATAAGGGTTTAAACTATCATCCAGACGGTATATACTGTTGTGTGGGTATAAATTGGTATATTGAATTCGTAAAAAAACAAAAAAAAAAAATCATAAGGTTCAATGTCTAAGAATGTAAAGTATACTTCATCCCATATTTAGAAGGGACTAAAAACAAAAAAATAATGATAAAAAACCAAAAAAGAAACAATAAATTTCAACATCTGTAACAACGATAAGAAAAATTATATATATAACGTAATTTAAAATTCAGAGTGAAATTCATATATGTATAATAATTCATATACATACATGCATCGACATAGATATCTGTATTATACCTTTCTATATATCTGTATGTACATACATATGTATACGCATATATATACATAGGTAATATATAGCTCTCTTTCTTTTTAGCTTTTCTTTTCCCCCTTCTTTCTTTCTTCTTTTCTCTGTTCCTATACACATATACATGAGTATATATATCGTGCGTTTAGATTCATTTATTTATTTATTCATTTATTGATTCATTTGTTTATTCATATTCATATTATATTATATTATAATGATAATAATACGATTCGATATAAACTATTGATAGATACAAACTCCTCATCTTGCGATATGTATATTCCTTACTGCCTACTGTTATCACTATGTTGTGTATCTCCTATTAAATTTGCACTGGTTTCAATATGATGTTTCAATTTAAAACGAGAAAAATTCACTAGCTATTTATATACATATATGTATATAGTATATATGTATACACATATACATAAATAACTAGCGGCACTTTTTCCTATATCCATATATACGTACATATTTATATACACATACACAAATATATATACACATAATTATAACATCTGTGTTTATACATTTGTATGTAAATTTCGTTCTCGACGTATCGCCACCGAATCGCTGATCATTTCATTCCCCCTTGATTGATAAGCTTCCTTAAACGTTAGCCCTCGAATATATACATATATATTTTTATATATACATATATACATAATCGAGATGCTTCGGCTAGACGGAGCTTAGATCTCGTAACACTATTTGCCAGAAGTTGACAGCAACGGACTACCAGCGGCGGAGTAACCTTGGCTGCAAGTTGGCAGCATGAACGGGTTCATGTTGAACGGTGAACCTACCACTCCACCTAGCCCTGTAACATGGCTACTGTTAGTCATACGTTGGATGCTGTCCTCCCCTATGAACTTGCGATAATTATTAATCGTTATATAAACATACAATTCATAATCCACCTACTACCTGCTCAAGTCGTTAGATAAACGAAAGGATCAGTGCATCATGGTTATACTATAATACTCCATACTCATGAGCTTTCATTCCGAACATGCCTTAAGTTAAAATGGAATGATTGTCGTGTGGATTGAGTTGAAAGAGTTATCCTTCAATCACCAAAATAGACGTTTTTTTTGATAAAAATGAAATAAAACGATAATGATATTGATTCGATGCAGTATAGTAGGTAGATTTGTCTATGAGGTTTGAAACGTTCATAGAAATTTGGTCTCTGGTGATTTTATAATGCTGGAAATTTTGCAAAAGAGTGTATTTTTCAAATATAAACAACGAAATTCAACGACTCTAACGCAGCGCTTTTCTACTTCAGAAACTCGGTGAACTCGCGTACGAGCTATAGTAGTAGAAGCCGACGTTTAGTCCGGCAGTAGTAATTCACGTTAAGCCAGACCTGAATCTTCTTGAAACTAACAACCGGCCGTCCAACCCCGCAAGTCTGTTACTACTACAGCGCAGAGGAGCAGAACCGAACGGCGAGAAAAATTGCGGGTTATTATCAGTTGCAAGCTTCGGAAGATTCACAATCATTTTTTTTTTTTTGTCATCAAATTACTGTTTTTTCACAGATGATTAATAGCATTTTGAGACATGTTTCAAAATGATGTCTTTTCGGGGCTAACCAATAATATATAGAGATAGGGTCGGTATTCTATCGCTGAGAGCGCGCGTTGGAATCAATCTATACAATGCGAAGCTCCAAAAAATTTATAATAATTTGGAATTATGTCTCAAAATCGAAATAATTGACTGTGAAAAAACTGACTCAACAGAAAATTTCTTCCGAGCGTACCAGTGATTTGAAAAAAATCTAGGTATTTTAAAGTGAATTATACTACTGCCAAGCTGCGGTACACCATGACAATTAAACCGTTCTTCGATAACGTTTCAACACATATATATGCATGATGTTTATGAGGTGGAGGAAAATGCACGAAACTTTGTACATACATATACTGAATGATTGCAGGGTGAATTCGTTGTATCATGTTTCATGCATGGGAACAAGGGTCAGCCCTTGGCGATGGTGTGATAAAGTACTGATTATGTGAATAACATGCGTGTGTCTGGGTGTTTTGCAAATAGTTTTCTGTGTGCCTGATATACGTACGTTGTCGAATGAGTTTAGCGGTTACTGTGCGGCGGTAGCGAGGTGATGCTGGGTGGGCCAGTGCGACGGGACCGAGGAAGTCGGGGGTCTCAGGACCGGGGCGAAAGCACTGGCGTCGCCGGACGAATAGAAAATGCCGTACTGTTCGTGCGCTAAAACGAAAATCATTCGAGAAACGATAAGTGGGCGTGCAGAAAAAAAATTAAAAAAAGAAACAAAAAACAAACTTATGAAGCGTGTTTCGTTTCGTGCGGCATGTGTTTCGAAGCACTGTGCTACACCATGCACACCACATATCCAGCGCTTCGATTCTCACTAATTAGTTTTTTAAGCTTCAGAACAAAAGCAGCTAGTAATATAGAAGCGGTCAACGAGTCAGATTTACTCTCCTCCATATCATTATCATCATCGTATGTACATCCCATGCACGAAGATTATTAAAAAAACCGGGAAATCCGACCAGTGATTTTACATAAAAATGCAACTAGTGTTCATCGGCGGGAGAGTCACGAAGGATGAATAATGACAGACGTGTTTGGAAGCGGGTTTTAGCGAAGCGACAGAATTTTACCAAGATGGTAGAATATACTTACGGGAATTGTAGAGGGTCGGACTTCCGGGCAGGGGAACTGTGTAGGGGTTGGTAGCGGCTGAGTAGCTTCCGGCGGTACTGTGACTGTGTGGTGTACTTGCACTGCTCCCGCAGTAGCCACCACCGGTACCACCACCCCGGGGGCTGACGCTGCTGCTCTGACGGTAGGCGTCGGCGCTACCCCCGATGCTTCCACCGCCGCCTCCGCCAGCTCCTGTTGTTGCTGATCCGCCGTCTAGAAATAGAAACCTGCACGTCAGATCAACGCGTCAGTATCCAATCACTCAGATTCAAGACGTTGCCTGGTCAGTCCCTAACTAGTAAGATCACCGCAAAAAACGTTAACGAACTTGATCTTCAAATTCAGTTTTTGCGATTCATGGTTTGGCGATCGTCGCAATGTGTTCATGAAGTAACGTCAACTTACCGTCGGTCCATTTCGCGCTACCATTTTCCTGGACTGTGACGGCTAGCTGGCCAGTATACGAGTTGAAGGCTGTCGCAGAAGTCGACGTAGGTGGAGGTGGCGGATGTCCAGATCCTGGACTTCTGGGTGCTCCAGTGATACCGGTGTTACCGCCTCTAGGCATGCTGTACAAAGCTTCGGCGAGATCGGCTGCTCTTTTAAGGATTATTTCTTTCGGTAACTTCTCAGGATCGCCGGGGTGCCTTGGGATGAGTTTTTGTAACCTCTGGAACCCGTAGTCGATTGTTGGTTCGTTCAAAGCTGGAAATGAGAAATTTTTTGTTTTTTCATAAAAAATTCAACGTCTCCGACTCGTCCGACCTCCGAGATAAATACAAAGCAAATACACCTACAGACATAGACGAAACGGCCCGGTGCACCTTTGCAGAACTGTTTACTCTTGTAGGACAGTATCACCTCTACGACTCCTGGTATATGCCGCGGTGGAGTCTGAACCCTGATGGCGTGCGGAGTGATTAGCTGAAAATTAGGGATTCGTAAGGTTTGGTTTTGCTTTTTGTTAGTTTAACTCAGTTTTTAAAAATGTTTCGAGATTTTATGGACTTTGACTTGAATATATTGATTCTACTGAAGATTGATGCGACATGTATCCCGTGACAAAGACTTTTTCGAATATATTTTGGATTGGTATCGATTGGATAATTTGACGAAAAAACGAATGAATGTTACCTCGCTCCAAACAAGCATCGTTCCAAAGACGACCTGCAGTCCGTCGAAGAAATTATCGCCTACGATGATGACGGTGGAACCGCCGGACGTCCATCCTTCGCTAGGTGATATCGCCTTGATGCAGGGTGTAGCGACGGGCAGTGGTGGATACAGGCCTGAAAAAAAAACAGAGAAAAAAAAAAAAATGAGAATGCCGTCTCTTGTTGTAATAGCTGCGCCCCAGGAAGGGAGAATTATCTGAATATTCTGTTTATTCGGTTGAGGTAGGGTGGCGGATATATTTTCTGGCACGGGTTCCGGGGGTATGGGAAGCTGCCAGAGACCCAGAGAACAAGAGAGAGTGCCGTAGAGAGAGGTACTGTGAGATAGAGAGACGGGGAGATATAGAGACAGAGAAACAGAGAAAGAGAAGAGAGGTACGGGACACGCAGTCAGAGAAGGGTTGTACCAAGAAGGAGAGGGCGATCGGGGGCCGCCGGTGTCTCTGCTTGGAATTTATAACCCAATGATATCATTTTGTACCCCAGCAAAGCCAAACCAGTATCACCCTCCACCTTCCCTCTTATTCTCTTGCTCTCTCTTCTCTGGTTCCTTCTCGTATCCCCGCTGCCAGGACCAAGCCACGGCGGAGTGGTTGACATCATGGTATATTGCCCTCAGTGATTCTCAAACACTTTCCACCGCTCGATCTTACGAATCAAATAAATCTCTCTCGCGAACGCAAACAGCGCCGCCACTTTATCAATCTGCGCTTCCTTCTCGTGTTGCTTTTATACAACCCGCAGGTATACGACCAAATTCATTCACCTGTTCGTTTCATTGTCATTTCTAATTGAAAGCTCGATTATCGGTCCGAATTTTTTCACAGTGGGTATATCGAGGCGGTTGGAGAATCTTGTCCTTCTTTTGGTAAAAACAAACGATAATGAAAGAACAAAAAAGTAAAATAGAAAAACATCAAAAAATTGAATTTATCGCATACGAAGTTACCGAGCTTTACATTTCGTCTTTAGTTTACGTTGGCAACCGCCTACCTACCTCTTCTCTTCTCCCGTTGAAGAGGTAGAAAGGAATTGTCGTGCAGGGGTAGGAAATGGTTGAAAAGAGGGACTCGGAGTAAAGGAGACGGTGGTTGCGCGGGGACTCTGGAACCCCCTTCTCCCCCTTTCTCCCGGAACAAGCGTACCATTTCGGAATAAATAAAATCCTCACTGTTCTCCCTGCATCCCCTTTATTCTTTCCCCGAAGCTTATACTATTCTCGATTCTGATCACTGCCGGATCCCGCTTAACTTTGTTCGATTCGAAAATTTTCAGGATTTTATCAAAGCCAGCAAAAAAAAAAAAAAAACCCTCACGTCATCAAATTATCTCAAAAAATTCGGTTTTAATTACATTTTTTCAACAATCAGTCGATCATTTTTCTTCGTACCTAAATATTTAATCGCATACGTAGGTGATACGTAATTTTTGCAAAAAATACAACAGAGGGAAAAAACCTGCACTATATTTGTCACTTTTGATTAGATCCTTGAAAAAAAAAAAAAAAAAACGAGTAGCTACGCGATTTATTCTAATTCGGAAATGGAACGTGGATTCGTATTTTATTTTATTCTTTTATTTTTTGCTCCGGTGTAGGTCGGGGTGAGATTATAACAGGTTGAAAAAAAAGCACGAAATACCACTTTGTCTCATTGGTATGCCCGTTTTGCCTCGGTATATAAGGGGCGTTCTATGTGTCCGTGCATTATGTATGTACGCATAGTGAGCGGGTGTATAAGGACAGGAGGGGGGTGTAGGTATGTATAGTGGTGTAAGTGTACGAGGGTGCACGTGGCAGTTGGGAGATAGGTTAAACTTAGGATTCGCAAACCAACATGGTTCTGGATGGCTCAGGCAGCCTAGCCAATTCGGCCGTGTCTTTGGGCCGTTGGAACGACGAAACCAGACAAAAGATAGAAAGAAGAAGAAGAAGAAGAAGAAGAAGACGAAAATAGCGAACGAGGAGGATAAGGGAAGAAATAAGGACGAGAGGGTGGAAAAAAAAGAAGGAAAGGAATGGAATGGAAAGAAAGGGTCGAGAGATCCTTTTCTTCTCCTTCTCCTTCTATTTTTCCCCTTTTCTATTTCTCTCTCTCTTTCTCTTTCTCTCTCGCTCTTGCTGCCATTGATTTACATCTTGTCTTGCGTAGCGTTGGAAGCGAGTTGAGGGGTGCTTCACGATATCGGCCGTTTGTATGCGCGACCGACGCCAAACTTTGCTGAATTGCCTCACGACTTCTTGTACCTTATACCTTAGCCGTACCTTATACCGTTACGTCTCGTGATCCACCGCGGTAGATACCTACCTACTTCACCCTCTTTTATCTCCTCTCTCTCTCTCTCTCTCTCTCTCTCTCTCTCTCTCTCTCTCTCATCCGAACGGGGTGTATTAATCCTCAAACGATTAATTTCGTTTATATTCGAATCGTATATAAGCCATTCACTTACTTTCCTGCACTTCCACTTTCACCTCGACCTCAACCTTCTCATCCTCTTCCATTAAAAGAGATTTCCATCGAATTAATTATTCCATGTTATCAATAAGGAAGATCCTTTTATACTTATCTTATAAACTACTTATTTATACCCTAATGTAATTTTACTCTGGCTAGGTATACTGTAAACGCAGTTATCATTCGTTTATAAAGACCGCTTAAACTCGGCTACCACTGGCGTACTCGGATCAAGTAATAATATTAATATAATCACCTTTGTAATGCATCACTCCGTCAAGGGTACAGTACATCAATTCTGCGAACACACCGGAATTTAATTATAAAATCAATCCAATCAGCGGATCTATATCATCTAGTTTATTTATCTAGCCAACTTTCCATGGCGCCATGGGAAGCAAGTTTAAGCGGACTGTTATTGTCTAAGAAATCTTTTTTTTTTTTACTTCTCAACCCCCTGCAGCCTCTCGAGGTTTACCGGCACTCGGACAACTTACCGATTTCATAAAAATTCTGCTGCGTGTTTTCACCAATATACACACTCGCATACCCTATACATACTCTTATATATATGTACTTACAAATCTACTCTACTTACTGTTGTACTCGCCGGGGTCGCTTGGGTCAAGGCGTTTCGCTCGGCGGCCGTGTTTGCTGTTGTTGTGGACGAACATATTCTCGGATAGGGCGAGGTGAGGCGCTTCGACTCCGACTTGCGTGGATATAATCACCTGTCGAACGTTAATTTTGAATTATAAGGGATTGTCTGATATCCAGAAATTGATTTTTATCAATTAAAAAATTTTCTTTTCTCATAGATGGCCATTCCCTTGGTCAATAATTTCGCCGATTATATCACGTCTAGATGAATTTATGTCGATTTATGTCTTCTTATTTTAATCGCCGAAACCGCAGCAAGAGTTAAGAGCGAGGAAAACGTGTCTGACGGTTTGTAAACTAAAAGAACGGAAGTAAACGGAGACTCGCGTAAAAACGGGTTAAAGTTTGAGGCGCAAGAACGCCTCGGCAAAAAAGCTCTGAAGTTTTTCCTCTCATTCCCTCTCTCTCTCACTTTTTCCAAAGTTCCGGTATTTCTTTGCCGAAAGAAGATATCTTGCGCGAGAGCTATACGGGAAAACGACGTGGAACTTGGGCGCGAGGTAGTGCAAATTTTCATTGCGCGGGTTGCTAAAATTTTAATCCGCAACTTTCGGCAATAAGCAATTTCTAAACAAATTCAAAACTGCAATAAATATTTTAATTCCGGTTGTGGCTTGGCAAAGCGGAAAAGCTGAAGGAAGAAACGACGAAGGGCGAGGGGTGAAGGGCGAACGGGGAAAGAGAGGGAAAGTGAACAACTGGATTGCGGGGTGGCTTGGTTTTTGGTAATTTATTTTTTAATTTTGTCTTTTGTTTCTGGGGCGCGCCGGAGGACGACGAGATATCCCACAGCCATGGCATGGCATGGCATGGTATGGCACGGTATCCTTCCATAGACCGACGCACCTCAGTTACGAGAACTGGATGGAACTGGTTCTCCTGGAAGTGGGGGTTGTTACCGAGAGGATAAGGGGTGAAACGGGGTTGTCGGTTGATGCCGAGTCGGGCTAATTGCCAACCTCCCGGATTACAAGTCCTCCGCGGAGCCAGGGCGCTCAACTTTCAACAACTTTTCCTTAACTTTGCCCCGACTAAATCCGGAACGATATTGGCCGGGTGGAAAAAATTGTCGCTGCCTAATCTACTTCTACTTCTCCTTCACCGGCTCATTGACTCACGTTGATTTCGCAAGGGCTCTCAGAGAATTCTCAACGAATTTTACCAATTATACTTTTTTCTTTTATTTCTTTTTTCAAAATTCAAGAAAACGTTCACTTCTTCTTGTTTAATTCTCACCTGAAAGCGTCTCATGTCTCGTGGATTTCCGGCGTTCTTCAGGCAGTTCTGGTTGCACTTTAGAAAGAACTTTAGGAAGAACCTGTAACCGAAATAAGAGATAGAGGGATGAATTAATTTACAAGGCATTAAACGCTGCTAACGTCTATTCTAGAGATTTAATTAGGCAGCGAAAGTTGGTCAGGTACCGGGAGGCACGCGTGAATTCTGCATGTACCAATCGCAACCCTCCTCCCAGACCTACATTATTCAACATTTCTCTAGATTAAACCAGCCACGTGTTTAGGTCCGACCTCTGGAACCTTGAAATTCTCTTGCTCCGTTGTTTTGTTAGGACAAAAGCAAGAAGCGAGATGAGGAAAAACGCCAAGTTACTGAAAAACTGTAGATGATGAAAAACTACAGTGATTTTGCGGTAGTGGCACGCTGTTCATATGCAAAGCTGTTTCAACGCCTCAGATTTCGTATGGGAGAACCGAATTACCGCGTAGGATTATCAATTTGAAGGTAAAGTTCAATCGGAGATAAAATCGTGAGATCGAGACTGAGATTGGAAGGCGTACGAGCTTTCGGCTGCTCCGCAATACGAAAGTGGGGGTATATGATCAATAATTGAAGCGTGCAAAGTTCGAGGAACGTAGTCTCGATATTTTCTTAAATAGTTAAACTCCTACAGACCTATTCGGTTCGCATGGCACGTGCAATTTCACAACCACGTTCCTCATCTGGACGAATGTTTAACAGACTGATCTCTGAAACGATCAAATTTCTGTTTTCCCATCTTTCTCTCATTCCGATCAGAATTATACAGATCAATTTTTTTTCTCTTCATCCTTCGGGAGAATAATTCCCACAATTTTTTTTTCGACGTGTTCAAAGTTACCCGCACATTCATATAGGTATATCTGTGTTACGTCGAGAGACAGGTATACGTCGACGCTCTGCTCTGCTCTGCTCTGCTCTGGCTTGGCTTGGCTTGGCTTGGGGGAGATATTCGTCGGCGAGGTTCGGTAACGCGTTACGGGACGCCACCACCCGTCGACATAGGTGCCGCAGACGAGCGTCGACGAGGCAAAGAGCCGGCGGGCTCAATTTTCATGAATTATGTAGGATATCGGGGGATATTGAATTCGGGAATTTTTCGGAGAACAGGGCGATGGCGTACGGGGGGTGGGGTGGGTGGAGGGGGGAGGGTATACTACCGTGAACGCGCGGGGGGAGGTTGGTTTCGGGGTGGTTGGTTGAAAGAGGGGATATGCTTGCCGCGGATATGTGTGTGGATCGCGAGAAGGAGGCAGCGGGCGGCGTGGATTGGAGGTGGAAGAGGGACGCAGCGTAGGAAACAATCAGGAGGGCGGTATAGGAGGAATGAGGCGCACCGGGTCTGGATCGAGGAAAAGGGAGAGAGCGAGAGACAGAGAGAGAGAGAAGAGAGAGAGAAGAGTAGGCCTTCCCTCCCGAGGGACGCCATTGTCAGCCCCCAGCGGAGAACGTCGCGCGCTTCATCCCTCCGGGAGTTAACGGGAAAAATCAAACGTGTACTTTTTGAATCAGCCATGTACATTTTTTCACCATATATCCTGTACCCTTCCACCCTTCCATCCAGCCTCGTCCACATCTACACCGAACACACACATCTCTGCACCGCACGAGGTTCGTTCCCGCGTCACGATGAATCGCGAGTAATTATAAAGAGTGAAATATTGGAAGTGGAAAATTTCTTTTTCAATGAACCCTGTCCGCCGTATAGCTTTGTCTCAGGAAATAGTACGTCCATAATTTAGATATAGAAGAGTAGTAGGTAAGTAAAGGTACCTTATATATATACCTTATTCGAGCCAGCTGGTGCTTTTACCCGGGCGGTAGAATTTAATTTTGTTTACTCTTAGAACGTTAAGATTTTATCGCGATGCTGGATGGGTATTCAAAGGCATTGTACCGGTTATCGGTACCCCCATCGCGCTCTAAGCTCCATGTCTCTTATACGAAGAGAGAGAGAGAGAGAGAGAGAGAGAGAGAGAGAGAGAGAGAGAGAGAGGGAGAGAGTTTCCGAAAGAGCTCGTGCAGGGATGTGAAACTGAAGGAACAAGTAGTACCAACCAACTCCCGCTCGTATAGATAGTGAGCTCCATCACAAGACAGACACACGGCTAAACAGGTGCTCCACGTCTGACGATCTGTACGAGCGATAGTAACGCTTCTTTAATGCCTAGAAGTGTCGTCTAGGTACTTTTCTATTGCTACCTTACTTCGCGAACTATGAGTTGATGTGGTACAAGGGTATACAGGTATATGTGCAGGGTACTTTGTTCACTTGAAATATATCCGAATGCGTTGGGTATTTTGATTGTTCGGAAATTCCAATCAGGATCAGGACTCTTATTCTTATATGAGGGAAATGCCTATGGAGATAAAGTTAAATTCGACCTACTACCCCAACAGCCCTTGAAAACCCCCCCGTTTCCCACCCACATCCCGAACCCTACTCGTTCCAATTTGTTCATACTGCTGGATCGGGGTATCCGATTGCTCCGGAGGTCCTGGGCACCCCTTGCCCTGCCACTAACGAATTGACACGAAATAAAATATACAGAAGCTCGCAGGCCGATTGCAAAATCATCCCCAACCCACCGGATGGCTCCCTGGTATCCCTACTGCCCTCGCAGATAGACACACACGCACGCACATATAAAAAAAAAAAAAAAAAAATTCTATGGTATGGGTGTATGCAGATACAACGAATTCTACGACGGATACATACCTACGGCGTGGCATCCGCATCGGTTGGGTTGTACCTTTCCATTCTGGGATAAAATCAAATAAAACAAAACAAAAACAGAGGCAGAGGCAGAGGCAGCAAATGTGCACCGTTTGCTGTTTCCGTAGCTTTACACATCGCGCAACTTTACCGCCGCGCCGGATGGTTCGACGTTGGTTTCTGGTTGCTGGTTACTGGTTACTGGTTCCGAAACCGGTTCGATTTTAGTCAGAAAAATAAACGTCGGTGATTAAAAAAAAAAAAAAAAAAAAAAAAAAGCATACCTACCCTGAATATCGGTGGAGGGCTGCACTCGCGCCTATATCCCGTATTCACGGGCGTGCAAACAAAGTTGGATAAATTCAATCAAACCTTCGACGATAAATCATCGACTCTCGGTTCGCCAGTTTGTTTATATATTTTCGTTCGTGTTTATATATTTTTTGGTTTTTTTTTGTTTCTTTTTTTACCTCGCCAATTAGTAACCGCCGATGAACGATCCACGAATAATATATATATGTATATACATATTTTTTTTTTCACCCTCGCCAATGCTTGTTTACTCCCCAAAGATCAAGGGTTCGAAAATATTTTTCACTGATTTCGTGATTTATTTATCATCAACATATTCACCCCGTCATTAAATAAATTATTTCGAATTCCTACAAAATTATACATTTATATAAAAAAAATAAATCCCGCCATTTACACAACTGCTTGCCAAATCAGTAGACCAAGACGTTGCAGCAAGACGCAACGGGATTGCTGAAGGAGCAGGAGGTTCAGTCACTTCTCTTACATACGATGTATGTAGCTCTAAAGCAAGAACGTTTGGTTCTCAGAGAAGGCAGCAGGCTAGGCTCTCTTCTCTTCTCTTCTCTTCTCTTATTTTATCCTCTCTTCTCTACGTAAGAAGAAAAATCTAATAGACTGTGCGAATCGAGTTTGTTCGCCCCTCGCGAGTAAGAAACTAACGCTCTATCGATGCCGCCGCGTCGCCGTGGCCGTGTAGCCGCCGCCCTAGCTATCGGCTCCGGAATGAAATCCAGTTCGCATTTGAATCAGTCTGTAACGCAATCCATTAGTCACTAACAGCCAATACTTCCGAGGCCCGATGAAAGAAGGAATAAGTATAAAGCTTTGGGCAACGCGACGCGACTACGCTACTCTCTCTCGTATATGATACCCTGCACGTACCGGGGCGTCACGAATGATTAGTATATCCGGCACTCGCACTCACCGCTCCAACTCCTACTCCGACTCCCACTCACTCACACGCAACACAGCACTGACACTGATATTATCCACCCTCCATCACCAAATCCCTTTTATCTGCTCGCGATTGCATTTACGGGTAAACGTGGCTGACATTTCTCTATCACTTTTGACAGCCGCACACGTACATACGTACATATACATACGTAGCTATATAACAGCACATGCCTACCTGTGCCCATAAGAAGATGAGTAAAAATCGTTTGATAATGTTTTTGCATAATTTAGAGATTAGATTTTCCGAGTTTGGTGTTCGCTGCAGCTGAAATTTCGAGTTCTTAGATTCTACCGGGTAAGTAGCCGTCTCCGATCTAGTAAATATATATTCTCTGAAGGGTGCAGTAGCGGGAGGATGGATGTAGGTGGCTTAGCCTGAGCTTACGGGTAATAGTTCCAAATAGGGTGGAATTACCGGCATCAGAAATCCATTTTCTCTTACGGGAGCGAAATCTTTAATCATGTTTTGAGGTCCCCTCCATAAGGCTGCAGGGTGCTAAAGTTCGCTGCTCCCCAACGCATATGTATACCCATAGGAATATAACTAGGACGTGGGTTGAAAAATGTTCAAGATCAAAAAATGAATCGTGATGTGTGCAGCCTCTTAAGACCAGGCGATTTCTGCCGCTCTGTTACGTTACAAGCCTATCTACTATCGGGTCGAGAGATGGCGAAGAAGAGGATGAGGATGAGGACGTGGAAGAGGAAGAGAAGGAGCAAGAGGAAAAGGGGAATAGGGTGGAAGCGGCCGGGACGAAGTGGTAATTCATCTTGTTAGGGTCGTTAAAGTCTGCTTCGCCATAACGGGGTGGCCAACTTACAAACGCAAAAGTGTTCGTTATCTCTTAGGTAGGTAGGTAGGTAGGTAACCGAGGCAGGAACGCGGTGCGGGCGTCCGAACAAAAACCGACTTCAATAATAATAACGATGGTAGTAAGGTTAATAATAATAAAAATAATAACGATGAAATGGCTGATCGGAGATCAATTTCTTTCGATAAAATTTAAAACCTCCCTTTTTCTATACTCGCTTGTGAATTTCTGATATATCCACATGATCGGCGGCGCAGCGGCAGGCATCGCCGACGTTCTACGGGTATATAGGTATATAAATTAATCCAGCTCGTGGTCCGACCAAGGGATAACATGTTATAATCGATTTAACATTTCCTATACTATATCTTTATATAATGACATCGAGAAAGTAGAAATTTTATTCAACGATTCACTTCTTATGGCAATTAAACTCGGTGACTTGCTTCTACGTTGGTACGTTGTTAATTCCGTACTCGTTTGAGCACCGCCCTACCAGAGGCAAAACCTCAGGATCAGCGGATCGGAAGGCGTGCTCGATCGAGTAGCTAATCACCTATTAATACAACCCGACTTCCTTTCGGCTTCACTATGCTTCGCAAAACGATCTACGCTATCAACGGTCACCGGAAGTCCTTATTAAGGACAATCCGTGTGCGTCCTTCGTTAACTCGGTATATTATCATCGTTGTCATTAGTTTTACCTTACTTTTGCATTGCGATGAAAATAACCACAGATCTAGTAATCGGAGTGGAAACTTGGCCGGGTCCGGACCGCAATATGTATATCCTGGATTAATTCTCAGTCCCGAGTCCCGAGTCCCGAATGCATAATGTGCGCGGCGAAGACGTCAATTAATAAGAATGTGTACTAAGGTCTTTGGTCGGCGGATATTCACCCGGGTGAGGCGGCGGGCGACCTTCTACGGAGGTGTGTGTGTCTTGCATAAACTTGAACCAGGGTTAGTACCGGGTGAGCGAGGTATCAAGGGATGTTTAATGTTTAACCAGACTCCATTACGCCCCCTGTCCTTACCACCTCGTCTCCTTAACCTGGCTCCCACCACGGGCAACCTTAGCTTTCGAAGATCTTACCCAGGAAGTCCCATAGACGCGGAATATAGGTGAAGAAGATGGGCTAGGAGTATAATTCGACTAAACTATAGCGCACGTTATACCCTGCGTATTTTGAAACTACGAAAGAAAACGAAAAAAAAACCGAAATCTTCAAACGGTGATAATTACTTGAGAAAATATCGGGGGTAGGATAATATTTTCCAAATTTTATGTTGAATTAACATTTTCAAAGAGCGGAATTAAACGTCCTAAGATAACACGTTAGTAGTATATGAGAGGACTTACCCGCTTTGTTTGATGTTCTCTCGAAAATGTGTAATATTTTGCATTTGTACCCAGATGAAATTAATTAACGTATAGGTATATAATAAGAACGCGTTAATTGCGGTTATCCCCACACGCTCTATTAACGCAACCAAGAACTACTCCTCTGGGCACTTCACCTTACCGGAAGGGCAGAGAGTACTAGTACTAAGTCTAAGACGAGGTTCAGGCTATTCACTGGGTCCACAGAGCCACTACCGATGCGCTCTATAATTCATAGCTAAGTAATACGTCTTACTGGCTGTAACCCAGGGGCGAGCCTCGTCGCCCGAGAACTACGCAAGGGCTGCGAACTGCCGTCCCATCTTCCAGGTATTGAGATGTTAGCTAAAACGTCAGTGGTGCTTCGACCTAAGGGCTGAACGATTTTCTCGTTATAAAAATCCGTGTAATGAAATTAATTTTTTCCGATTATTGAGCTTTCGGATTTTTCATTTATATTCTGACTCCGATAAAAATGAATCATGTCACATATATGCACGAGGACGAACAATGGCACCTAGAGGAATAGACTGAGCAAGGCCGAGGGTGAGGTAAAGGAAGGTAAGCAAGGAGTTCCCAAGCGTGTAGTCAAGTAGGTATTTTACAAAGTTTGAAACTCCTCAAAGCGAGATCGTGCCGACAGGGAGCAGAGTTCCTTAAGCCAGTTAGTGGGCAAGTCGCGAGTCGAGTCGCGGCTCCCGGGCCCGTGACTCAAAGGTAGGAAGGAAGGTAGGTAGTTAGGTAGGTATGCGAATAAGGGTAGTTATGTACAACAGCTATAACGGATATGAAAATCTCGTTTAACCATAATTTACAAAATGTGCGAACGAACGAGGTTAGTCACGATTAAGTAAACCGTTTTGTAAACGCATTCGTGATGATTCGCAACGTGAATTATTGCTACTTTATTCGCCTGTCTTTGACGAGCCAAAACCCGCTCCAACGTCTCCTTATTCGCTGCATAAAACTTTCACCAGCATGCACACGGAACGTTCGCGAAAAATGTGCTACGGATTTGCACATCGCCACCGACAAACGAGATTTAAAATTGGAAAAGCTCAGCTGAGCTTTCCTGTTTGGTCTTCCAATGCCAGTTTCTGGTGAGGATCGGTAATGTACGTAATCTACGTTTGTCTTACTCTTTCGTACCTACTGCCTGAAGGGCCACGTGTCACCTCGGGCTCGACTGGCTGACGTACGACCGTTTTTGTGAATGTTTGACGCCAGCGAGTTAAGAGGGCGGTTAGCGGTTACTGACTGCATTATACCCGAAAATTCCCCCGGGCTTAAGCCTTATCTAAATACAGACATGAGTAAATCGTTGTCTCGGACGTGCGAGCGAGTCGGAAAGTATACTTCAGGCTTCGTTCCGTAAGAGTTGATTTCTTCGATTCAGATCTTAAAGTGCGTTAGTTCGTAATTGCAAATTGGCGATGTTAAGATATTTCTAGTTTCCTATATCTTCGATAATTTTTATATAAAAAACAATTTCATCCCTTCCAGACGTGGACGCGTTTAATTTTTCACAATATTCTCCTTGGATATGCCACCCCGGCGGTGATATTTATACTACACATGTAGAACGAGAGGACGGGGGTGGCAATAACTCGATTTTTATCACGTTTTATTAAAAAATATGTCTTAATTTTTGCCGGGCCGGGTCGGTTTTTTAATTCGCCCTCTGGGAACGCTGCCTCTTTTCCTCCACAGCCGCAGCCGCAGCGCTCCACCCCGTGAACGAGATAATTACATCTCATTGTCAGTGCAGGTACCGATTTAAAAGCTTTTTTTATCGCCCGGATTTATACCGGGAAAATTTTTCAGACATTTTTTGAATATTCGTCGTTAACGATTCCGCGTTTCTCAAGACTCCCCGACACACAAGAGAGAATGAAAAATTTGTTTTTCTCCGATCTTCGAAGAAATAGATTTCCGAAAAATGTCTGACTTCTTCGCAGACGGAATTATGGACTCCGAAACTCAATGTTCGTATAATAGTCGACGTCAGTTGAGGACTTCTAGAGGTTAGCAGTCGCCATGCTGGCAGGGCATGCGAACGGCAGGACAGGACGCGGCGGTGGTCCGCGCGTAGGGGTTGCCATGACTACGGAGGGTAGTCGTGAGGGAGGTAGGTCGAATGCCCTCACTCACCCTCCAGAAGAGAGGATGATAATGCTGCCCGCCTGCACCCGCGAGCTTTCTACGACTCCGCGTAGGTACCTACAGCTACTACAGCTCGTACTATCGGCAGATCTGAGAATATAAAGTAGCTACCCTTCATGAGCGAGTTGTTACGATCTAAAACTACCCTCGGATTCTTGACCAGGAAATCTGAGCCTCGATTCTATCGCCGGAAGTTGTGGTGCAGAAGAAAAAGATCAACGTACATAAGACGAAGAGGAAAAAAAATAAGGAGATCAGGAAAACTGAAACGCACAAAGGGAAAAAATTATTTTCGAGGATAGTAACCGCGTGTCAAAGTGTAAGTTGTGGTCTGGGGGTGCGCGAGACACTCGGCGTCGTATTTTTTCAGTAAGCAATACACGACAGCCGTCGTCGCAAGGAGTGCGTCGTATTTTCGGTTTACAACGTCCGCCGTCCGCGGCGGGTGACGGGGAATACTCGAGGGCGTACCTGACCGCTTCGACGTCCTCGGACGGGGCGAGGACCGCGGAGCGGCGGTAGAATACGGGTCCCAGAGGTATCGTTACAATTAGACAGTGCTACCGACTCCCGCGTGGCCCTCGACCTCTAAATAACTTAACAGTGCTGACAACCCGATCGCGCCTGACTTTCACACACTACAGTCATTCCCCATCAATATCAACTGTTTAAGGAGGTTTGTATACACCTTGGAAATAATCTTTCATGTTTTCAAATTCTTAGGGAAGATTGTAAAACCACGTCCTTCCGGTACAAACCAAAAATATATAGAGATAAGTCAAAAATTGAAGTCATTGAATTTGACTGGCTTGCACGAAAATTACATCGGTGTAGAATATTCCCTAAAAATTTGAAGAAGTTCTGATCAACGATGCGATATGTATCCTACAGACAACTGCTTTTTCTTTTACGTGCGATCAATCCATGCAAAGCGAAGCTCCAAAAAATCTGAAATAATTTTCAAAAATGTCTCAAAATGTTAGCAATCAGCTGCAAAAATATTGATTCGATAGAATATTCATTCGCATCGTACCGGTGACTTGGAGAAAATTATTTCCGAGGTGTATTCCCCACGGAGAGAATAGACCAGGCATGCATTGCGTCTACATTAAACAATTAAAGAGTCGGTGGTTTGTGCTTCAGCATTTTAACCAACTACGTTATATGATATTTAATAGTTTCTCTTATGCGGATATAACGTGCACACGGTGAGAGCAAGAAACAGCTGGGATTAACACGTCGAGGAAGTAGCAGGGAAGAGAAGTACCACTTACTAACCGTGTCTGACGAAAACGGGACTCTACTACTTGAACAAATTTATGCAGGTGTTTAAGCTAATTTATTAAGTTGCCTGTGACTTAAACCAGCGTCTACGAATTCTCGGCTAGACTGTAACCGTGCAGGGGCTCACGTTAATTGTGACATTTGATAGAAACGAAGAAAAGATATGATAGATATAAATCTGGGGTTAAAAATGCTTGGGATTCGATTCGTCTTTAAGGCAACGCGACCGTGACAAACAGACCGCTTTAAGGATTCACTTTCATTTCATGGTGGCGAGAAGCAGCGGTGGAGACCACGGAGTTTTCGATGAGCTTTAAGAGCGGAGAGGAAAGGAGAGAGGAGGATTATGTTGTATATGGTAAAGCAATGAGATAAGGGTTGTAAGTTTCGCCGATATTTTTCAGCCGGATACTATAAACGGCAGAAAACACCTGTCTTGTACCAGCGTACCACCCTTGTACGATACAAGGCGTATAATTTCATACAATCTTGGAAAGCTCGTCCTTGCCTCTTACCCTTAGTTCTCTTCGCCTTCTCCTTCTCCTTTCGTACCTCGTCCCTCTTCCCTCTTCCCTCTTCCCTCCTCCCTCACTCCTCTCTCTACCGCGCCGTTCCCGGAGCGCCGCGAGCAAGCGAGAGCCAGAGGCTCCCTCGGGACTATCGACTGCCAGGTCCCGTGGGGCAAGTCGATACTCCAGGGACACTATCCTCCTCTCACTCTTTCTCCTCCGGGGCTTTGGCTTCTAAACATCTTACGCACGCGCGTGTCTCTTCGCTATTCTCTTACTCCGTTATACTGTCTATCTCCCTTTCTTTATTTTCCCTCTTGCTAAAAACTCGCGGGTCTCTGTTGTACGGTGGATGAAAACACGGGGTGGACCGAGGGAGGAAATTAGTTTCAGTATATATAACTGAATTGCAAAGTCCCTGTTATTACACCCCCGCTCACCGCGACCTTGGCTCCAGTTGAAAAACTACTTTCCGAACTTCTTCGGAGTCAAAAACCCCACTTTCTTTAAAGTGAAACCCGGGCGAAAAAGCTCTCGAGCTTATTTTCCATCTACTTTATTCGTATTCACGGTATCAGACGGAAGTCTTTCCAAATATGTGACTAAATGTTGAAGCGATGCAGCGTCTTTCCTTTAGTTTTTTGCCTTCTTTTTTTTTCTGGCCTCAGCTTTGCTATTTTCACTTTGGTCCATGATGGACAGTGCTCCGCTTTCATCCAACCAACCCACATGCATGTTGTGGGCACTTTTTGGTTGAGCACCAGGACGGTAGTTAGGGGGGTTTCGTTTCGTTCGCCCTCGCCCTTGCGTTCGCCTTTGCCTTCGCGTTCGCGTTCGCCTTGGCAAAGAAAGAAGTCATCAATATCGCGTGGCTTTTGCTCCGCGGTGTTCAAGGGACAAAACTTTAGCCGTGGGTGGGCGGAGTCAGGCGTAATCCCCAGAGTCAAAATGGAAGTCTCAAGAGACGTTGGCTGGGTTTACGTTGTCCCAAGAATCGCCCAGTCTCCCTCAGGATTCCTAGGGACAATAGTTTATCGCTACCGTTACGTATTACCAAAAAGGGAGGACATTTTACGAATTTTGGGGATCGACGGAGCCCGGACTGTGGGTGGGATCCAAGAAGAGGGTTCTTTTCTTTCAACGATCCCACGTACGAATATCTATACAGAGAAAATAGAAATAGCTTTCAATTTTTTGCAACTTCAGCCATTTTTTCTACTCTCAACGTTCTCCGATATCTCTTACACCCCGTGCCGTAACGCCCGATACCTTGAACGCAGGTATTCGATTAAATTAAAAAATTTCGTTATTCTAATCCGCAAAATATTTCTCAAATAGAAAAATGACCGAGGTAGGTAGGTACTGCTTTGGTCTCGTCGATGAATCCTCCGCACCCTCAACACCCTCGCGCGGTTACTCGAGAGCAATTTGTAAACTGCAAGAAGGTGATGCGGGAACGGCGGTGCAGGAGTTGGACAACAGCGTCATAAGTCGGGAGTGGTTTGAGGCTTGGGGTGGTCGGAGCTCCCCAGAGGCGGCAGGCTAAATATATCCACCCCTGACAACCCCCGAGGGAGAATGTCAAGACAACATGGCTGACGCCCGACGCCCGTCATCCGGCTAGCAGCCACCCCAAACCTCTACCCTATGTGTACACTAGCCGTGTATTCGACTACCCTCGAAGTAGAAATCGCGTTGGTAGTATATTCCTCGAGTCCGTCTCGATACCGTGGCTAAGCGTAAGAAACGAAAAAACGTTGATGTTTTTTTTTGTTCATTGATTTCATCGGTTTTTAGGAAACGAGATTTATAAATTCAATAAAAAAATGTGTATACAAGGTTTCTTTCATTTTTTCAGCCATTTTGCAAATCAAGCGCCAAAGTAACAGCTCGGGGGGTGAAAGGGGGTGGGTGGGAAAGGGAGAGAGGGGGTCTAACTTACGGAGGGAGACAATGGAAACCGGGGTGGTTTTTCAAGGGGGAGAGTTGAAATTAGCCGCCCTTAAGATTACACTGAATTAACAAATTGAAAAAAGTCCTCCCCTTAAGTTATTCTTAAAGGTGGCCTGCCGCTGGTATACCTCTACCTACCTACCTACCTACCTACTCGCTACTCTCTGCCACTTTACCTTAAACTTAAAGCGAGATCCTACAACGATATCACCTCGACAAATTCATGCAAATGTTACTGGCTGCACGGTCTACCTCGCTCCAACCTTGCACAGTCGCCTTTATCCCCCTTCCCTTACCTTACCTTCTCTTCTCTTCCCTGCCCTGCCCTTCCCTTCCCAACTCTCTCTCTCACTCGTTACCTCTCTATACGACTACATATATGCTCGTATAAATTGTGGGCTGTACTACGTGTATGGAGAGCTTTACACCTATCTGATATAATGGTAACTATACGTGGCAGGTAGGTAGGTACGCCTTGATATAACAGTTACTTCTCTCTCTTCAAGCAGCATGCAGTACCCACATTGTTCAGTCTGCATCTCCTCCTAGTGCACCACATGCATGTGTGCACACTAAGGCTTTTAATATAATTCCTTGCAAATATTATTCCGCAAATCAGAATCGGTTAAAGCCATTTGAAAACTGGCTAAAAGCGCGAGGGGTGAAATATTTTCGAAAAATGAAATGCTGGATCATGATCCTTGAATTTGTGGATCGTATTCTTCTTATTCTTCTTCTCCTTTTTGTGGAACGAACGGACGAGTGTTGGTATTCTGAGAAGTTGGACCATGAAAAAGCTTCTCTTTTTTTTTGTTGATTTTTTTTTTTTCGTTACTTTTATTATTTTATCGACTTGTTTCGCAGCGGAACCGGACTACCTGTGATTGTTTTTAAGCTCCGGTAAGCCTCGGGACGGACTTGAATAATACAACGGGGTTCAGTGATTTCTTTCTCTCGTCGGTATTTATTATTTCTCAAAGAATAAATAAATAACTACAAAAAGGTAAAACAACTGAGCAACAAAAACCAGACGAGATAAACTTTTCCTCAATTTCAAGGACCTGATACCTTACAGGGTGATGAAATAATTGTTTCTCACTGTCAGCGGCAACGGCAGCAGCAGCAGCAGCAGCTATAGGCCTCTCCTCTTCTTCATCGATCGCGGATGTCAACGATAGCCAAAAAAATATAAATTTTTTTTTGCCATCTTATTTGTTTTCGAAGAATCGACTGCGGCACGTTTGAGCTTTTAGTTTTGCTTTACGCAGGGATGGGAGGGGTCTAACTTACTCTGCGTGTCTGATTGGCGAGCCTTTCGTATCGATTATAGTCCTTCGTGATCTTATGCAACCCCTCGCTGCCCCCGCAAGGGCTGGTGGAGTAGCTACTCGAGTGGCTGCGACTGTAAACTTTAGGGGTTGAACTTCGGCCCGGTAAGAGAGACAGAGAAATAGAGAAAGAGAAAGAGAAAGACACGCGTATATAGCGACGACACGGAGAGTGAGTGGCCGTAAACTCAGGTGTCGTTTGCGTTTTCTATTTAGCCGTTTCAGGGTTGTCTGGTATAGGTCGCTTTACTGCTGCGAGGGCAGACGCCAACTTTAACTCGATTTGAATTGAATTCTGAGTTTTACGTCCGATGGGCAGCATCACGTCTCTTATATTTTCTCTTCAGCTGGCTGCTCACTCGAATCGAGATTTCAAGCGATTCTTCAGCCAGTTGAACTCCGCTCATTTTCACGATATATACTCCGCGAAGACTCGTATAGTTTTAGAAAAAGTTCAGCGGACATCAGAAATGAAAAAAAAAAAAATATGGATTAGTTCTTGTGGAAAGAAGCATTCAAAAAATGTAACAAACTTGTGAACTCGAGAATCTCAAGTGATTCCGAAGATCGTAGTGAAATTTTTTATTTTTTTTTCGAATTCGTTGAATTTTTGTATTTTTTACCACGGAAGTTGGGCGAGTTTTGAGCCGCTCCTTTTTCCTGAATATTGTATTGTTCAAAAAACATCGTTGGCCCCAACGGATAGGAGCCTATCGACAACGGCGTTCCTCGTACATTTATTGCCTCTTGGACCCTCTACTTCTCCTCGCTCTTCGCAACCCGCGCGGAGCCTTCCCCGCGCTGTTATCCTACCCGGGTTACGACGTTATATTTGATATTGGATAGACTCGGTATACGTATCATTGATGTCGTAAAACCTGCCGTAAATAATATTTAATAAATGTAATACTCGAGGCAAAATGCCGTTTAGCTGTATACCTATGGCCCATAACGGACGCGTCGTTCGTTTTCTGCCTCCTCACTCGTATATACATACCCATACACCATATACATATATCTACACCTTCCTTAACCCCGTGACTGCAGATGTTTTCTCTACGTTATGCATTACCATTCGTTTCCGTTATTGAAATTAATTGGAGAGCGAAAAGACGCGATTGTCATTGAAATTAGAGACGTCGAATCCAAAAGCTTCCTTTTTGGCAAAATTGATTGAGAATTTGCGAATTTATTTGACGAAAATCTTATTTCGTCAAGATGAAAGCAAATCAAAATTTTGAAAAGAGAAATGAAGAAAAAAAAAATACGAGAGACAATGAATTCCGATATTTTATAGAAAAGTGTCAGTCATGCTCTCGGTATCTTTCACAGAAAATTTTCCGAACCGAAGAACATCGAGTAAAACGGATCTTCTGATTCCGTAAATACCTTGTCGTGTCTTGCCCGTCGTCTGATACTCGCGACATGAAGGAGCCATACAACGTAAAATAACTGCTTTGACATTCTATTAACTCTCGGTTGTACGATGGAGCGATAAAAGCGACGGACTTCCGGCCTGCAGTAATACTTTCTTGTACTTTATCTATTTCATTGTTATTTATATTCAAAATTTGTAATTCTATCCACAGAAGTGAAAAAAAAAATCAAAAACTGCTTATGTGTCCATTGTATGTACATACATATGTATATATAAAAGAAAAAAAATACCGAAGCCGTGCGGATATTCTAGACACAAGCCAGACACTCTTTACGATTTGTAATCTGAAACCGGCGCGAAGTTTTCTTGAGGAAGAAACTGTTGGTGTCGGGGTAAACGGAAATGTCTTTTCGAAGGACGAAAACCAGGACCTAAAATTTGGTTTCGTTTCTCTGACCCCGTAGCCGAACTTTTGCTCCTAGTAGTGGCCAGGCACGCATTTGTCATTCAGCCTCACCGCTGTCTGTCTATATCTCCTCTCCGTTGACAGCTTTTTCGCGCCAACAACACCACGGGTCTAAAAACTATGAGAAAAGGGAGCGAAGAAGAAGAAGAAAATGGTAAACAGTCACACCCACGAGGAAATTAGTCGTTAAGTGTTTTATGTATCCGGCGAAGTGAACACGCCCGAAAACCAAAGTCACGTGGCGCGTCCCGAGTCGAATTCTCCTCGTCCTCGTCCCCGTCGTCCTCGACGTCGACGTTCTTGCCGTCGGTAACACCGGCTTCCAATTTGTGAACGTGTGAACAATTTATACCACCAACTCTCCGACTCTCCAACTCGACGCTTGCACCCCTCAACCGACGCGCAGACGCGTCCGCAACCCCGCCGCACACGCTCGAGAATTATCATTAGTTATCACTCGGTATCTCTTGGTCGACGCGAAACGCGCGCATCTCTATTCCTGTTTCAGTTTCGCGTCAGAATTTGATTTCATTTTTCGTCCTTTTCAGAATTTTCTTCGAATTTTTTGACTATTTTAACTGATTTCGAATTGAATCATTGCAAGAAAGTCAGAATACTCTTTGTTTCTAGATTCATTTTGCTAATTCTGTTCCTCTTCACTGTAAGCCTTGTCATGGGTATGTTTATCGAACTCATACGACAAAACGATTGATAAGCAACTGATTGATTCCGGGTTGAACGAATTTCGTAAAAATCGAGATTCGTTTGGAAAGAAGAAACCGAAATAACTGGCGTTTGGTATTTCAGTATTGAACATTCTTACCCTCAGATCGACAGAGATTAGTTCTACGAAAGAACTACAGAAGCCTGTCTAAAAGTTAGGAACGAGTTCCGTATACCGCTGCCGGAAACAAAACTTTAGTCCCGAGAATGAGGGACGTGTTTCACGTCAAGCGATAGATTGACTAGATTCCTTTAAGGCCGAGAGACCTCCGTCACGGGATTAATGATGAAGTAAAAGATTTGAATTTCTATCGGCTACGAGTACTCGACGAATGGGTAAGAGAACGTAGGTACAGAACAGAGTCCTGGGGCTTTTAGCAGGACATTCGCGTCGTGCCGCCTCCTGTGTGGGCTTCGATTGTGGATACCGAGGTGAGGCCCGGCTCGCTTGGTTGTCACTAGCGCGGGGCTCGGGGACTTGTTTTTATCTTAGGGATCCCCCCGGGTCTCCCTGGTCGGGTAACCCCTCGGGGCTTGCCCGTCATCCATCGCCCCCCTCGAGAGCCCAGCACGTTTCCAGTTTTTTCACTCAAATCCCAGAGCATGCAACTTGCAGCTACTGATCTAATAGCTCCTACTCGTACCGAACACACAAGACCTGTAACAACGACAAGCGAGCAACGAGAGAGACTGACTCCTTAGGATCGACCTAATGAGGATAATTCCTGCATTGATTGCTGAGCTGAATGATACGTTGCTCGTGCAACCATCAGCCAGCCAACCAGCCAGCCAGTCAGTCAGTGAGCGGTAAATCATTCTTAATTAAACGATAGATATTTAATTAGGAAGCCTGGATTGAGTTAGTTATGAGGTATTTAACCGTGGCCAAATAGCCCGTTATCGCAGTGGGAGGCTTTCGGATAGGCCATGCGTTAGCCCACGATCAGTTGCGAGGAGACGCTCTTGGCATCTGGCGAGATCGGGGCGTCTGCATTTATGAGGCAAAAAACATACAGGGAGAGAGAGAAACGAAATAACAAAAAAAAAAAAAAAGAAGAAAAAAGAAGGAAAATAATTAATATTTTAAATTACTCGCAAGTCGCCACCGCAGACCGATGAATGAGTTAAGATCTCGACGACTGGTGCAGACTCATATCGTGGCGACAGAATTTCTGATAATTATTTTCTCGACGCTCTGCACATCGGTCTTATCGATAAATCGGTTTTATTCTATCGCGGTTCAATTCTTTATTCATTCTGCAAGAAATTGGGGTATGATTGTGGTGAATAATATGACTTTGCAATAACTCAGAGCAGAATTATTATCCGTTTCAGAAATGTAAATAAATCAAAGTTATCTTTCGAGCGGTATAACTGAGGTCTGGTATGTGCGAGACTAAACAGCACACACGATATCCCAGAGAAATATAGATGTGAATGTAGATGTGTCGATGTGTACCTGTGTCACGTATATGAATGTGTATACGTACACCTACATTATATATATGGTAGATTTTGTTCGGTCGGTTTATATCTCTTCGTTATACCTCGCTCGAAGTGAAAACCGTTTTCAGATAATCTTTCGTACCAAAAACTTATTGTCGGTTTCGTTTGGTCTGGTTATATAAGCATATAGTTTTCATTTTTGGTACGAAAATAAAGCCAAGGAAGCGTGTAACGTGCACGGAAATTAAGGACCTTATACATACGTATATATATACCCTAGGTTGCCAAATTTAACTAGCTCGTAAATAAATATAGTTAGTGGGCAAGCCTAACCGTATAGATCCCTTTTGCCGAGGGCAGTGTGGGGTAACTGGCAACCAGTAAGTGCCTGGGGCGGCCATCTGTGCCCTGGCTGGTAGTGCAAGCCACGTGGGCCGTGCTCGGAAACGGGTATTACCATTTACACGGCATTTGTTGTACCAGTTCGAATACATTAGCTTAGCCGTTGCGAACTCTGATAAATTGTCAGTATTTACAATGTAGAACAATATGTCCGCGAGCCTCGCAATTCAGCCTGCAGGGGACAATTTTTTCCATTTTTATTTTTTTTTTTTTATCCAATATTAAACGTCAACACTCGTCATGAAAAGTTTTTGGGAGTAAAACAACGACAGTCACGGGTTGATTAGCATTTGCAAAATTTTTACTATTATTATTTTCATTCATTCAAAACGGGATGCATGTTCCGAAAGTCCGTTTCGACCATCTGTTGGAATGTTGCTGGTTATTTAATGTCTTTTGTCAAAATTCCGGTTGTCTCTATCGCGGGTTTTCAGCGCGTCACGTCAGGTCACGTCAGTGAACACGTGTAGATGGAAATTCAAGCCAGCTGAAAGATATTCGAGACTCTAGCGCGGTAAAATGGCATCAAGGGTGCCCCGGTCGTTGGGGGCCTCGCTTCACGTCGGACGGAACAATTAACCGAATTTGCATTATATCTCTATCAAATTACTAGATTCGTATTATTGATAAAATTGCCAATTTGAGGGTGAAGTGTGCGGCAGGCACCAGGGGGCCGCCGAATGAATGCTCCTCTAGTGTTCATTTTATGTCGATATATATTCCGGGGTCCAACCTACACTAGCCAAATCGGGGTGGCTAAATAAAGACCAGGGACGGCTATAGTTTTCCATACAATTTCAAACCCCTCGAAAAAAAAATTGGAACGCAGTTCTTTTCGCGAAATTTCGATACAACGATGCGATTATAATGATGAAATATTTTACTTTCGATTCCAATTTTCGACGAACATCGACACGAGTTTGCGAGCCGTTCCTAACTCTTAGAATTTTGAAAATTGGAAAATCCTTCGAGTCTGTGACCGAGGCACCATCCGTACTATGGCCGGGTCTGATCACTTGACTAAGCTATCGGATAGGAATGAGATCTTTCAAGCCGGGTAGACCAGGACGATTGTAGTGTCACCGGGTTGTAACTTGACACCCGAGAGCGCGCATACGCCCCCCATACACATTCGAGGGACGGGTAGAGCCGTCGACGATGACGGGGTTCCTGGTGGTGCGATATCTCTCCGAGCTAACGGCGCACACGCGCGTGTTCATTTTTTTTATAATTGATATCTCTTGTAGAAATTAGTCACGAGTGAGTTGGAATGACAAAACGTGGAAGCTGTTTTAAAAAGCTCATTACGCTCCGCCGTTTTCATCCCAATGAGAGAATTTTGGACGTTTGTGAAGTAATAAATTTAACGAAGGGAAAAAAAAAAAAAAAAAAACACAATAGGACGGAGGAACGGGGTTTGAGGTTCAGGAAAACAATAACCCTACATCCTAGGGTCTAACCATGATCAAAGCTCGTAGAAATTATCATGCCCTCTGAGTATTTAATTGCTCGATTTCAGTACTGCCCACTTAATTAACCTATTACTTCAAGGCGAGGCCGAGTTTTGATGACTGACGACCGTACGTTTTGAGCATAGTTATACGAAAACAAAAGGAACAAACAACGGAAACCACAACGTCATTAGCGCGTGCTTTAGGGCCTGACACGAATGCCCCACGCCCGCGTAAATGAAAGAGTATTTACGTGACCGTACAAGCCTCGCATTCCACGCCTCGATATTTTCATAATGAAATACCTAGTTTAACTGGTTAATAACTCAAAAGAGCATTAATAAATGACAGGAAGAGAGACAATGATATTAACTCAAAATTTTTACTTTCAGTTTCAGTTTCAGTTTCAGTTTCCTTGGCTCGAGCGCTACAAGGGTGCTTGCGCTGAGCGTATATCGTTGTCCCTGAAGCAGTCAACGGGGCGAATCCACCCCTAGAGCCAGTAATACCATGTATGTACTACCGCGTCGGGAAACGGCGAGACTTATTATTTTTGTACGGCTCATTGGATTCGCTACGACACAGTGGCACTATCAATTACACGAGGTTCTGCTGCAGCACCCCGATAGACGGGAGACTTGTACCTATAGTTTGACAAACGAATGGGAATTTGGTACTGCGCGCACATCTGGCGTTCCTCAGAGTCATTCTATGGCCAGATTTTTGTTCATCTGAATTTATCGTGAGGGATGGAGGAAATTTTGGCAGTAGAAATGACGGGTCTCCATTCAGCTTCATCATGAAACAGATCATACATTCGATATTTGTATTTGAGCCACACCTCGAGTAGCTCGAAGTTGTACGGCAGCTAATTCGAAGAGAATAATAACGCTCGTGTGAATTCATAATTCATCCGAGTGAAACACGTAGGTAGTAGGTAGTAGGTAGTAGGTACCGCAGGAGAATATTGCTTTGCCATACCTATCTAGGACCGGGAAAATCGAGGGATGAAGAGGTCAGGTTTGGAGAACGGTGCAGTTCGAACCTCGAGTAAATTGCCTCATGGCCCTGCATGATTTAATGATGCGCCCCTTTCCTCTATGCACTGTTTACCGTGGTTCTCATCGA
This sequence comes from Macrophya alboannulata, assembly GCA_949628255.1. Lineage (NCBI taxonomy): Eukaryota > Metazoa > Arthropoda > Insecta > Hymenoptera > Tenthredinidae > Macrophya > Macrophya alboannulata. The sequence goes on along the minus strand of OX451209.1, from coordinate 24,362,439 downwards.
CCACCGAGTCCTTCTCTTCCTCCTCTACCTTGGGACCTAATCCTGCGACTTAACATTCGTCGATTGCAGCGATAAATAAATATAAAGAACTGATGTCTCTGCTGAAGGGTGAATGGGTGCTTCTCAAGATAAGTAAAAATTTTTTTCTTCTCTTTTTTTTTCGTGATTCCCCCTTTCTCGCGTAGATGATGAAGTGTCAGCGTTCGTGCGGGGAATGTGCTGCCAGGGAGAGTCCCGTTCAGATTAGATTAGTTTAGATTAGCCAATCAAAAATTACAATGGGACATCGCCGTGTAGTAGGTATAGGAGTGGGACGGATCCCGGAGCGCTGTTCACTGCCATCGGATAAACCCCGGGCCACCCTTCGCCTTGACACTTGATACTATGGACATTTTATTAGATTTCAGCCGGTCGTAACGGGAGGCGAGATCGAACGAGATCCTAACCCAATCCAACTAATTGACGAATAATTGTCTGCTTATTGGTTCTCCTCCTTTCCCACACGAACTTGTACTATAACTTCACCGCGCCTTCCGTATAAATAAACGAAGAAAATAAATAAATAAATAATCGAATCCAACGCGCAGAAGGCAGTCCGGAGAAAGTTGATGGCCCACCCTGACCCGTGACTTTTATTATAAGCTGTAGAAACTGAGCCCATATCATTTCTCCAATCCGCACAATGTTCAATTATTAAACTATAACGTAGTAGTATACCCAACACTGATTGATAATTATAATGTTCCCGGTTTTAAGGCTACGTTTAGCAAAGGTTGAGCCCGAGGGCTCGCCTTTGGGTACGTCGGCACACACCCTCGGCGACATATGGGCGATCCGCGAGCCCGTGTCGTGAAACTCGTAGTTTCGACCGCCATATGACCGAGCAACGACACCCTGCGGGTTCAGATCGGCTTGATTCTTTTACGCCTGGCGTTACGAGGACTTTGAACAATTCCCGGAGTTGAACGATAAAACTGAGATAGGTAGAGGAAAGCAGCCTCTACTTTCACTCTATCGTTTCCCTCTCACAATCAGATGTTTGAAATTAATTATTACGTAGAGTGTTCGAAGTTGTCGCTTGATCATCTTCTGCAGCGTTCTCTTTCGACGTTGGGTCTCATGGCAAAGAAATTAATTTCGATCCGGCCAATTAGAGATAGTCTTGTATATCGCTACCCGTCCACTTCGAAGCACCAAACTTTCCGGAAGCGAGGATCGCTTGATAATAATTGACGCTTGTCGAGGATCTCGAGGGTTGCGGGTCAGGAACAGGAACAGTTTGAGGAAGACTATAAGCGGTGCAACTTGTCGGAAACTTATAATTCCTCGTTACGGATATCTTTGTTGTATATTAGACAGGTTGTTACTCTCTCGAATGAGTTTTTTTTTCTGTTTTTCTGACCATTTATCCGACTAATTTCGAAAGAGCATTGAGGAGCAAAAAACTAGCGAGATAAAAATTCCGCGTGCAGCATATTAACCCTCCGTGAAAATATAATAGCAATTATTTTTACCACTTTTCCGACTATTCTTGATTTCCGTTCACGTAGGCTCGTTCATTGATACATATCTGTCCGTACTATATACCAACACACATATTTGTATACTTGTATATATATAACAGCCGGCAGGAGGAGCCTGTAGGATTAGGTTAGGTACGTCGTTGTTTGCTGTATTAATCATAGAATCAACCCTCTACTTCCTCATTCTCTTCGCTCCCGTTTCCCATCCCTGTTCGTTGCTCAGGGTTCATGCTGTTCATCGTTTACTGTTTACTGTTTGCGGGTTTAATACTATACCTTGGAAACTTTGAACAAGTTCTATCATGGCTTGGAATAAAATTCCTAAAATACTTAGCCCAGGCTTCTGAATAATTTAATTGATGTCCACCGTTGGGGTGTATGGGTCGCGAATGTCGGTGCAGGTCGTAATTGGGGTCGTAAAAACCGATCGGCTAATTATCTGTATAAAATGATTCATAACGAAGTGAGTACGGCGAGGTAATTACCAAGATACTTGTTGCGGCGAATCGGTGGTGCTGGTGCTGGTTCTGATGCTGGAGGCGGATTTGGGAAGACGTGGCTTGGGAATCTACGGGTAGCCTCTCCCGTCGTAATAAGATTCCCTTTAATAGCATTACACGCCTCATTGAGACTTTCCAAGTCCTAACTCTAGGCGACTTTACATCGTGTTTGACTTAACCGGAACTTTACTCGAGGCATTCGAAGCGGCGTACCAAACCGAACCGCTAACCATCCAGGCAGACGGTCGGCCAACCAACCGGCTAACCAGATAACCAGATAACCGCCACCAACCGTCTATAAGTCGTCCTGAACTTGGCGCGAGGGCCATTCGAGGAGTCTCGAGAGGAACGGTTGGGATTGATCAAAATTCAGCGAACGTTTCTTTAATGCCTATAAGAGATCCGGAGGTGCAAAAACGTAAACACACATTTAATAGCTTAATTTATAATTCCCGTGGTAAGAACTGTCCTCGTCCTCGTCCGCGTCCGCGTCCTCGGCCCCGTTGAAAGACGGTCTCGAACCGCGCCGACGCGACTGACTGACAGAGGAATCGTTCCATAATGCGAACAGCTACTAGCTTATAAGGAGCGTCATCGCTGTGGGTGGTCCGCGTCCCTCTCGATAGACACCAACAACAACAACCCGGGTTTCAGGTTGTCGCGAAATTTTCAAAACCGTCAAACATGACGCGCTGAGAACCACTACAGGTAGTCTCACAACAGCAGCAGGAGCAGGCCGACGCGACTACTAGAACTCTCCCTGCAGTAGGATGCTGTTCCATAATCTACGCGACGATGGAGAGTGAGTTCGACCAGCTACGCGCATTGAATCACTCATCGAGACGGAGACCGTCCAGTCCTCCGAGCCCTACGAGTACAGGCTTCCCTCCAGAGGCTGCCTATTAACTCTCGAGCTGGTGTACACCCAGCGTTATACAAGATTACATTATTTACTACACTGTCTCTCTACGGAAACTGATTATCGGCCATTCCGTCTGCTTTCCTATATAGGGCGCGACACGCTCCTATTGCTCACTCCAAAAGGTTGAAAATACCTTTTACTGACTAGCGTCGCGCAGGTGATGGATGTCTACGCTTCACCGCTGCACCTATCGCTCTGTCGTTATGCTTTGCGGGATTTTTATTTCCAAATCTGTTCTTCATCGATGTATTAGGTAGATATGTTGACATTATAACGTATCGTGATCATGGTTAGAGCTACGAGGAAGAGTTTTGTTGCCTCATTTTTTTTTTTTTTTTTTTTTTTCCATGGCGAACGGGACTGGACGACATCGTCGTCGCCGACCACGGTCTGTTCTACGGGTCTAGCTATTCTCTAAAATCCGGTGATTCTTTCGGGCGTCTTCGGGGATGATATTTGCCCGGATCAATCCATATGGTCGCCATGGCAACCGGTCAGCGGCCTTGCTTGTCCACCCCTCTTGGCTCAACTCTGGAGGCCAGCCGAACGAGAGAACGCCGAGCTGAACGCTGGACCCCTTCGAGTCCCGCATGATTCCTCTCTTATTTTCTCGCTCTCTCAGTCCCTTGTCGTTCTCTCGCCGATGGAAGCCAAGGGTAAAGCACTCTCCCTCTCTCCTTCTGCCCCGACCTCACCTCACCCTCGCTCTTGCCTTTGCCCTCTCCGTATTCCTCTCTCTTTCTTATAGTCCCGTACTAAGAACTTTCTCCGGGGTGTCTTGCTGGACTGAGAGATACACCGAAGGAACGGACAACCGACCGAACGTCCGGAGCAAATGTATTCATGAGGCTTTGTTTGTGAAACTGTCTACACAGCTCCTTTGTCCTTTCCATCTCGGTCCATCTCTGAATCTCCCCGGACTCCTCCGCACCCGATCAACGTCGTAGCAAGACACCGTTGTTACAATCCGACAAACTCCTCCCCTGCTCTTACTTCGATTGAGTCGTTTGACCGGCGGACTTGGAGCCTGTAGCCTGTCTTCGTAGAGTGCGTATTTCGAAAACGTTGACAATCCTTTATTTGCCAATCCTGATACGTTGCAACGACGAATTGCCCGCAAGAGGAAGAAATTGGATGGAAAGGAAGCTCATGCAGCTAACGAACGACCGACAGATGCAACGGCGCGGGAAAGAGAGAGACGTATCGATTTCGAGAGGGACGACTGACTGACTGACTACTACGCTTCGAGCTTCGGGGGACCAGGTCGCACAGCAGGACTTTCGGAGGACAAGGACGACTTTGAAAGGCGAGCCTTTCCTCCATGAGAACCTCCCTGTATTCTACATGCAAATTTATAGAGATACTTCGGACAGGATGCCAAGGGTGTTATCCTCGAGGGAGTACACAGCCAGGACTAAGAGCTCTTCCTTGTCCCGTCACTCTGCAACGTTCCAATCGATCGCGTAAATCTTAAAGTATCGATCTTGTCCTCACTTCCGCCGCGATACCGGAAACAAGTAATTTAAAACGGTCCAAACGAACGCCCGTACAAAAGACTTTATTTCGATCTCATGTCAATATCGTTTGCAGCTAATGAAAGTTTTTCTCTGAAAACCCTCGAGCCCCTGGCTGACACTCGAAGATCTGTGTGGCGGTTCGCGAGTCTCGTTTTAAGTTCGTTGAGTCGATTTGTCCCGCGTCAACCTTGACCAAGTGAACGTCGAGCCATTATCCGTTAGAGAGAAGTGACCGAAAACTAACGGTTCCGGTACCTTCGGTTTTACCGACTAATTTGTGTTGCGAATTAATTCGCGTCCGGTGATTTCACTCCTTCGCTCCAGATGTAGAATTCGAACTTTTCACCGCGCGAGAATTCAGGGCATAAAAACCGAGGAACGCGTAATTGGTTCACCAATTACGACCGGAGGCCGAAAGTAGTCCGAGCGAACGAAATCGGCAAATCGCTTGCGAACGGCCCCTGACTGCTCGCATAGCTTGGCGCCTCGACGGTCGTTCATCACCTCTACGTGCTGCCACCGCCTCGCGAACCGTTCGACGGCTCGTCGAGAAATTGCGAAGGTTCCGCCGTGGTTACTGGGAACTTAAAGCGGGTTTAGGAAAAACGGGAAGTCTTTGCGCACTCCTGTCAATCAGACGTCGACGGTTTTGTGCCATCCGGTTAATGATGATCCACTGCTCTATCTCGCGTCTACGTCCACTCGCCCATATTCATCGTATACGTATACCATACCTCGTCGAATACACCGCCCTATCTTTTCCACTCAGTGGAAATCAACTTTTCAGAAATCTCAACGATTGCGCTCGTCTCGGTTTTTCTGTCGCACGTTCCTAGGAGGGTTACACCACCTGTCCAACTCATTCAGAATTACGTGTAGTTTATTATCGAGGTATGCCTATCGATGTCAACAGTTTACTGCAGCTATTATATTATACTACCTTATACCCGTCAGACGTACACGTCAAGCTAATAATTTACCGTCATCCAATATAACAATTATCCCACGCTTCTCGCCTCGCAAATAAAATAGAATTTCCGTACTGATCTAACCGAACCGAACTTCACCACTTTCTCGATAGTGTTTGTCTTCTATCGATAAAGAACAAGTGTAAACAAATCCTGCAGGGCCGAAGGCCTGTCGTCCGTATGTCGGGTCACAAGGGTTACGCAGCCTCGGCAATCGCCAGGTCCGTTGCGGCTGTTGGTTGGGTTCGATTCAAAGGCCCCGGTGCGCCTTTATGGAGGCTGCCACTCAAAACAGGTGGTTACCAGCGGCACAGAGGGGTGCTGAGAGCATAGCTGGGGTGGGAGGTACTCGAAGAGTCGCGTGGCGAACTCAATTATTATCTTCCCGCGTCTCTAAATATCCTCATGCGTAAACACGATACGCGCCGATAAGCGAGTACCTACCATTGTCATTCGCGATCACCTTTTCAAAGAAGTTTGACATTCGAACGACAGTTGGACCATCATCTGTTGACACGATAAATTTCTGCGAACGCCAACTGTTGTTTCAATCTTTTCGATTTCGATGATTGCATTTATTTTTTGGTTGCGGTTTCTTGTTTGCAAATCGTCACGAATATTTATAATAGTTTGCCAAATATCAGCTTCCCGAAACAGTACGTGCGAAAATCGCGTCGTTATCGCAATTTATCGTCGTTGATCGGTATGACGGAACGCGTTTATCACTCGACGCGCGAGAATCGGTTGAATTGACCGCTAAATTCTGCAGCCCCATAAAGCTAAGTTCCGCAGAATATTTTCCCCTGGTAATAAAATTAAAAGATTAAGTTCCAGGCGCCAGTCAAAATCTCGGTGTCACTTAAAAGGACGCCCTTCCTTTTGGCCGGCAGCGACCCGTGACGTTTGACATCTGTTTCGTGGGCCGGGACTCGAGGACTTATAGTACTAGACGCCTTTCTCTCTTCCGCTTTTATAGTTCTCTCTCTCTTTTTCTCTCATCGCCCCGGTTGCCACCAGGAGGTGACCCCCGTAGGTTCATACTGCACGAACGAAGCGAGCCACTGACTCCATCAACCCCCACAGTTTCGTTTTCTCGAAGAGTCGAATCACGCAATTCTCCTTTGGCTTTCCAAACGATTTGAGCCGGTAATCGGGCGGAAACACTCGGTTCGCGCCCACGACCCGACGCCCGTCGGCGTCGGCATTGGCTTCCGCGCGTCCACCCCGAGTAAAGTGATTTGATATAAGGGTATATACTCGCTCGAGCGTGCTCCGCGATTTGCTAAGCGAACGCCTGCGAAGGTTAACGAGATCCTGTAAATTTAAGACTCCAGCTGTCTCCGCGGAAATCGGTTCGCTTCCTTATCCTCGAGCACCTCGCTCTCTTCATCAAACCTCCTCATCCTTGCGAATCAGTTTTTCATCGGTCTCCGTCTCGAATGACATTCGGAACACGCGTTTGCGGACGCGATCTATCATAAACGTGTTTTGTTCTTTGTCGCAAGTCTCCCGCAATAATATAAGAAATATTAACCCGGCTCTAGTTCCTTAGTCTCGATTTCTTCGACCAATTTTAAGTTAGAGATTCAGAGCAGGGTCCGCACGAAGTTCGTTAAAATGCAGTTAAATCAGAGACATTAAACGGACCAAAAATGGAACCAGGGACATCGTAAATTCGCCCAATTAGCAGAATCACCAAAAAATTCACGGCCCTCGCTCAACGAACGTTCGACCCCCATACCCCCATATCCCATACCGCCCCATACCCCACGTAACGTACTACGTCGAGAATGTATATTGGATATTGCCGATATCTGGATCTATTTCGCTTGCTAATGGAAAACTTATGCTAAATTCACGATCCATTATGTATCAGTGATCCGGAGAAAGGTGAACCCCTCAAACGGTTCTCTCATGCGGTTCGTTGCGGGCAAAAAAACATTGCCAAAATCTGCTCGTTCGTTCCAAGGCAAGAAATAAAAAATATATAAATAAATAAATAAATATTTTTACTTAAGATATTTTCTCGAGTTCTGTATGGTAGATAATAGCTGGAGGTGCATAAGCAGAGCGATATCGAAAGGTGCAAATTAAAGCAAACCTTCGTGGTATTTTCCCTGACGTAGACGAGCCTGGGGATGAGATAGTCTACTAGTAGGTCCTAGGATTCTGTTCCGGCCTGGATTCTGGCAGCTTTTCAAGAAACCCCCCAAAGCCTCGTAACGCGTCTTGAAATCTTACCACCGTGGCGGTATTACGGAACCTGGACCGATCTTGTTACGGTTATTTCTTGTCGAGAATTACCCCGATACGGTATCCTTATTTTCGCGGAATATCTTAACTTCTTCGGTGTAGGTAGCTTCTTTTCCACGGCTTTTCTGCTCGCTATATCTTATTTCTGCCCTCCCTTTCCTTCTCATCTTCTTCTTCTTTTTCTTCTTCTTCCTCTTCTTCGTCTTCTCCTCCTTTTTGATCACTTCGTCCTCGCGCTATCTTCTCCGCGCATATCCTTTCCTCGGCACAGAAACTCAATAGAGGGCCGATCAGCTTAATGCATATTGATGCGCGCCAAACTAAGTGAGTGAAAAATCGCCATCGATCTGTTGGGGATGGCTGGGAGGGCTTCACTTTATTTTATTCATTCGACATTCAACCTTATTCATTTTCCTGGTTATCCAAGAGATCCCGAATTTCTCTCGGCCTCTTCCCCGTTTCCTCCCTATCACTGCACTATAGTTGCTTTCAATTTTTCTTAACTTTTTCGTGAGTCCGCGCCTAGTTGGACTCGGTTCGTTGCGTATAGGTATACAATTACATACGTTTGCAAAAATAGTTTTCAACCCTATATCGACAGAATTTGACTGACGTAAAGTGAACGATATAGAGAACTCGCTAACGATGACCGCGGCGTGTGCGATAGGAAAAAAGTCAACAAATCAACATCCCGCGGGAACGCACCCTTATGCCCCCTGTGCGTTTATTATATTGACCCAATTTCGAGATTGGAAAAACCAAAAATAATTAGCCGGGCAAATATGGGGCTGCTGTTGGTTATTTATCCGACGATTTTTCGCTTCACCTACCGCCGTCCGTCGACGAGAATGGCGCACGCCCTTTGGACCTTTTATTTTCTGCTCCTTCGTAGGGGATGCTGTACTACTAGACGAGGACTATTACTCCCATTCTCCATCCCACTGCGGGGACCCCATATGCTATACGGCGCCAGAGTCTGTGGCACCAGCTGAGTGTGTTTTGATTTCCCTAATAGACGCGTGGGGATTATACGAGGTGACAAAGGAGCCTTGCAGGGGGTGGTCAGGAACTTGTGGTTATAAACCGCCGTCACCTGCCGATTTCGAAAAAGCTTTCAGGACACTTTTCCACGAATTTTCGACTAGTAATTTTTTATTCAAAACGATACGATTTCGTGCTTCGGTTATAATTCGTAAGCAAATCGCATTGGTCAATTATAATGGTTCGAAGGTTTGCGTGCACGGCTCTTGTCCGCGGTAATATCAGATGGCGTCGTCGGCCACGCACGGCATACGTAAAAAAGTGATGCGTCAATACTACGTCCGGTAATGACGAGCCTAGGAGTTATTACTCAACGCTACTTTCCCTGAAAATCATTAAAATTACCTGCGCTACGAGATAAGCCGTCAGGCTAATGACAGGTCTGGGTGGCATCGTGCTAACAGATGACACAGATCGATAAGATGAATCTTATTTATACATATATACATTGTACACATGCGTGCAATGAAAACTGCTTCAATCAACCTAAGTAAATACCTATTGCATGTCATTTTCTCTTTGTCTTTATCCCGTCCATCTATTTGTACATACTTTATATCTTTTCATCTTTATCCTTCTCTTCAGAATGTTTGTGTACTGAAATTTTTCATTTCTATATACCTATACATATATCGATACTCAATACGCATCGTATTCTATCGCAAAACGTACGTACGTTATAGGTACGGCGAAATGGAACTGCGAAACCTGGCGTTAAATCGGACGTCAAACACAGTACCGGATGTGATTTGCATTCATTAACGCTACAAACGCGGTTGATTGACAATCCGTACGTCATTGTGACGTCAGTAAAGCGAACGGCCGCCCTCGACCAATCGCAATCAATTACGATAACGATTGATTGTTACAGCGATCGAATTTAACTCGGAGAATATCGTCGCCCAGAATTATCACGTTTACCGCTTGCTCTCGGTTGTAGTACGTTTCGCATCGCTATTCTGTAAAGCTCAATACTCGTAGACACCTAGTCTCTCCGCACTATTCAGTTTTATCTGTTGACACAGGTCTGATTTTTTATGAACACTATCCTAAACCGTCGCAGAAAAGTATATGATAAATTATTCAGGAGCTTTTCACAGTGAACCATGCAAAAACATCACATCGAAATTTTTTTTTCTAGATAAAGCTGAAACGAGGTCGAGCCAAAGTTCTCTACGATACTTTAAAGCAACGGGCCACACAATAGCGTCGTATTCGGTTTTTCTTTTTTCGTATTGCGTATTTCATATTTCAGCACATTGCGTCGGATTTTCATGTGAGATTTAAATTAATTTTAGAAAAATGTGTACCGTGTAATGATGTCAAAGTTCTCGATCTGTGGTAATTTTCATTGTTCAAGAATTACCGCGAGAGAAGATGCCAAACGTTGAGCCACTATGTCATCGCGAAGTTTGCAGGTCAAATTGACGAAGCCAGAAAATCTAATCTCGTTTAAGCCGCGATCTAAACCATCCCTAAAGTCAGAACGGGTCCTTCCGGTGGGGCGTAGGGAAATCTACGTGATCACGACGGATCGTACAACAGGACTACGTTTCTATTCATCAAAGACTTTGACAAAAGAGAGTTGAAATGGCGTCGAATTGAGGGTTTCGAATCGCCCCGCGGTTTGTTTACCAGGCACTTAACGAGACCTCAAAAAGCACGCCGTGATACGGCTCGATGAACACGTCACAATCAACCCAGCCCGTCTCAATCAACGTGGCATTGATATCCATCGGGCAGCCCGTACCCCGCCCCGATGGTTTTTGTGCAGACGAAAGAAAAAAAAAAAAATGTATTAGCTACTACTAAGAGCATGTTTCCTACCAGATATACAAAAAGCAATAACGATCAGGACTAAGACGATACCGTGGTGTTGGTGAAACTACCGGCAACAACAGCTTGTGGCAACTATACCGTTAGCAATGGCAATCAATGTTGAGTGTGTCTACTAAATGAAGGGTACTCGGGGACCCGGGGACAGTATAAGGACACGCGACCACCCCATTCCTGTTACGTCGTTGCACGCTGCTGCCCTTACGCGGGGGCATTTTCGAGATTAATTCGTGTATCGCTTACCAGCCCCCACTTTGTGTTCTTACATGGTCCGTGCTGCACGGTTTTTCTGATAGATTGCACAGTTTAGTTTTATAACTCTCGATATAGTCAATCGACTGAAGATACCGTTACAGAGTATCAGCCAATCGTCAGCCAGTCAAATATCCCGCGGTAAATATAGACCAGTAACCATTTCACTGATATCTACTATGAATAGACTGTACTACTCCGCACTAAAAGCTGTCAAGGGTATATCTTTACTCGGGTTTATTTCGGGGTGCTACCATCGTACGAACAATGAGCACCGCTGAGCTCAAGATGTCCTCCTGAAGACTATCTCAGCAGGGGTCCCACGGGAAAAGGACCTCCTCCTGTTCCCACCTCCTACTACCTTACTATCTCGGGACACTCTATAGCCTATTCAAAGATACCTATACCTCTGCATCTACCTTTGCCTCTGAGTCCCGCGTCTCGAGGAGAGGGTCAAACTAGGTAGTACTACTGTTACACTTGAACACATGCCGGTACTACAAGTACCGAGGTATGAGCAGCTATAAGAACTCTTGGCTGGTTCAGACAGTGAATATTTCAAATTGCAAATCCTTGAAGATGTAGAATTGAGAAAAATGAATAAAAAGCTCACCGATCAATGATCACTGGATCGCTGGGCGTCTCGTTTCGGTTTCCACAACTCTTCTTGTCACAGCATCGACTGTAAATAGAAAAAAAGGAGAAGTGAATTTCTGTTAGTGCTAATGTTAGTGTTAGTCTTAATCTTGACCCATCTAAATTTCCCGTGACCATCGTCAGCACTAATCCTGAAAGGGTATCGGGCATCGTGTTAGAATTTAGGTAGCAATTCGTTGGATATCGCCGAGTGGACTGTTACGTTAATTTCACCGTATAGTTTCCTCTTCTTTTTCTCATCGTTTTTGGTATTGAAGCGACTACGGTGGTAACTAAGCGCAAGCACTTCATTAGCTGTGAAGGAACTCGGGGAAGAGACGTAGAGAATGTCTATAAGCAGGGTGTATAGACATATACTATTCCCAAAAAAAAAAGAAGAAAAAAAAAAAAAAACTACCCCGTGCCCATGGGACTTCGAAGGCTATCCTCCCCCGCGCTGTACCCGTCGACGTCAAGTCCCACGGGCCAGTGACTCAGCCACCCCCGCACACCGTACGGCTCGTTACGTTTATGGTTTACTGCTGCAAGGGTGGCTTGCCTGCCTGGCTGACTGGTTGGCTGGTTGGGACGACGCACCAACCTCCGTACCAGAGGGTGTGGAATTATTTCGAATGGCGTTGGGGAGTGACGCGTAGCGTAACCGTCTCTAAAAGAGGAACCTCAATGCCTAGTCGTAACTCAGGTGTATAATATCTGGGTAAAGCTAGTATATAGGATAAGGACTTACCTGCACATAACTTCGTGGGTCAACAGCACCCTGCACATCTCCGGGTTCTTGTCCTGGCCCTCGTACATGATGGCCTGAAAAACGAAAAAAAATTTTGTCAAATTAGTCTCCAGTCTGAAGCAGGTCAGTTCGAAGTTCGAGACGTAAACACCGCGTCATAGTTGTGGTGGTAATTATGGTTTCGTGGAAGGACACACGCCTGGAGAGAATACCGCAGGACCCTTCCTTCCCCTGGATGTGCATCGGCTAAGCCAGGGGCGGTACACGCAAATCCGTTAAGCCTACTCCACGATCTTCTGATTGATTTTTATTTAATGACAACACTTTGTTGCCCCGTATTCATGTATTTATGTATAGAGGGCTTCGGCTGTGGATTAGCCATGGAATAATAACGCGAAGGGTAACACGTCCCGCGAGCTTTTGATGTTTACAAGAGGGTATTTATACCGCTTGAAGTCCTACGCGGTGTAATCGATGTTTATTTCTTTCGCGTCCAGGGAGAACCGTGCTAAAATAATGGAAATTTATCAGTAAATGTATAGGGTATTAAAAAATATCTTCGAACGTTTTATGAAACATTCGTTTCAATTCCATACCGCCGAGGATATACCCACCTACTCTGGCGTTTACGTAAATTGTAATAACGAAAATTGCCCGAGATGGTTCAGGACGATAAAATGTAAATAGTTTGAAATACAATATCCAAGGGAGTTTGTGCGAATGGGGTAGGCGGCGTAAGAGCGGCATGGCTCTGGGGGTCGCGAGGGAGGACAGGGTGGTGATAACGATATCAAATACACCGCGAACCGGGTTTAACTTTGCCGCGATTTTACAACCAGTGTCAAATATTTATGCCCGTTTATATAACTAAATTGCAACGCAAACGTTATATAGGTATATATACGTTGATTCGCCCCCGCTGCCTACTGTATCCCCGTGGTTAAATCAGGGATCTTTTAGGAGAGAGACGAGAGCTGGCTAGGAATTAGCAGAGGTCGAAGGCAAGGCTCTCGTGCGAAGAGATACTTACCAGGAATTAGACGTAATAGGAAAAAGTCATGCGAGCCTATTTGTTCTTTGAATAATTAAAACTAACCACGATGCACCGTTTTCTATTTTACGCCTGCGCCCGGCTATATTCATCCCCTGAACTTCACCCTCAAATAAGAAATGAATTCCGATCTACGCAGGTGCTTGAAATAATAATTAAATGAACGGAGTTTCAAATGCACAAACTTCTCTATGGTCAACTGCTACTTGAACCGACCACAATTTTGAGTATGTACAATGTACATACATAGGTATGTACATACATACCTACGAGTATAAAGAATAAATAACAGTTCTCGACTATATAGCTCGGGTAATACTCGCTTCTGCAAACAAAGTCGCGTGTTGCTTCCGTGTCCGCGAGTTCTTTCGACCTCTCGTTGTATTCATTGTAACTTGTTTAACCAGTGATTACCGTAGCTGCAGGTAAAGTGAGAGTTGGCTTTTGTACAGCAACACGCCCTCCATATCTCCGCACTACCCTCTTCAATAATAAATAATCTGTTGAAACGGTATGCGTTCGCGAAAATAACGTTAATTTCGACACGTTGTGATCCCCGGTACCGCGCGGTATGAACACGAGATAAAAATCGGTTTTTTAAGGGAACCAGTACAACTAGGTTTTGGAAATTCGGAGTGTTCCGAAATGCATCTATTTGTCAGCCAAAGCTTATTTCACATCAAAAAAAAATTTTTCCCTTTAAAACCTTTGTCGTATAAGGTTTTAGGCACATCGTTGTTCCGATTAAGGTCGTTGAGGGCTCATTTTGTTCAGGAAAGAAATCCTCATCATGTGAACTAGGGAATTTTTTTTACAATCACGTATTGGCCAAGTTATTTGCAAATTAGTAGCCTAAATATTGGAAATTTTTGATAATCGACCGTAACTTTTCACATGAATTTTTTTTTTCCGATCCCTGCGTTCATAAGATGTAGAATTGCTGTCTGAAGAAATCAAGACTTTGAGAGGTTGAATTGGACCAACGATCTGCCTGAAACCTTACGACAAAGTTTTTCGAAGAAAATTTTTTGTTGATGTGAAATGAGCTTTGGTTGACAGATAAATAAATTTTGGAGTACTCCAAATTTCTCAAACCAGGTTGTACTGATCCCCTTAACTCCAGAGATAATGTTCGGAGTATCTCTTTCAGGGAATAGAGTAAATGTGAATGTGAATGTGAAAAAGGGTCGAGGTAACTCGCGGCGCGGCGTGGGTGAAGCGAGATATTCGATTGGTGGTCCCGTAAGAGATTTGAAAATGCAATTAAAGATAGTTATAGACGTCGCATATCCCACGGGATAACTTCTGGCCGGGTGCATCGGTCCCCGAAGAGGCTGTCGGCTCCCCAGGTGCTCGCGGTCTTCACGTGCCATCCAGACGTTGCCTGGTGTTTGCGATACGGAGACAGCTACCGGTGGCGCGGAGGTTACGACGTCAGACGACGCGTCCTGGGGGTGCGACCAGTCAGCACCGTCCCCGTGGGGCTTACTTCCACTTCCGGCAAGTCCCACTAGGATTTCTTACGCTCCACCCCCTCTAATTCCCACGGGAATTACCTATGAAGGACTAATAGCGATATATCTGATTACCATTTCGGTTTAATATTGAAAAAATCTTAAGAAAACCTCGTCGATTTCCAACAGTCGATTCAATTCTTCAAGAGTTAATCGAGGATCCTGAAATACTGTTCACGAAATATCTGCAGAGAGATTTCACCCGGCTACTATATACCTGCTTGATACAAGGACGTTTTATCTTGTGACTCGAAATCCGAACCCCAAGGGTTTATAGGGCAACGGGATTTCAGGCCGAAGTTTTTCTCGATAAAATTAAGACGAAATGCCAACATGGCACACATGTGCGTATACATAATGTGATACGTCTGTATATCTATATACATACGAGCGTAAGTAAGTACCTAAGTAAGCAAGTATATACATATACACAAAGAAGAGGAAGAATAAAAGAGCCTTAGATAAATTCGTAGATAGACATTCAAATGCGGCGTAATGATTTCTATCGCGAATCGATTCTGTTATCCCATGGGAATCGGTCGTATCAGTGGACCAGCCCCTCCATACACGACCCTGTACTACATGCATCGAACTAACACCGCCACCATCCCCGGCGAGGGCTCCCCTATGCGTTAGCAGCAGCTCGGGGTCGTCCTTTTCTTATCTACCAAGGATTAACTTATCTGGAGCTTATTATTTCCTTAATCTATAGTTAAATACTCATATTTTAGCATTAGCCCTGCATATGGGGTGCGGCACCCATGGATACACGATTCGACTCGGCTCTGACTAACCTTTGTTTTCCCTGACGAAGGGATGGTCAGCTTTTCAGACAGTATATTGAAGATTTGAAAAATAATTCGCGCATCAAAAGCTTTAATAATTTTCTAAAAGTATAGGTTGCTAATCTGAAGATTTCGGGTGCAATGAGACGCGTTTAATTTGTCCGAATAACGATCCGTCGACACGATTCTCCTCGGGGACTCGATCGCCCAATCACCGCTATTGCTATTGCAGCTTTAAAATTCGTTCGAAAGGGACGAGCGAGAACGGTACGACAAAGTCGCTAATGGGAATTGAATCTGAAAAAAAAAAAAAAATTTTTAACACCGCTTAAAAGCGCATATATATCTACCTACCGATCGCGTATTAACTTTATATACCATAGTTGAAATAACGGCATGAAATTAAAACACGGTAGCGATTCAGTGGTTGAATTTTTTTCTCCTAATTTTGAAAATCGGCGATTTTAAAGGATTTTACTGTAACGCGAGGATGAAGGAACCTAGAAATCAAAGCGTGATGATTTTTTACCGAAATTTTATACAAGGTGTAAATTTTTGGATATCATATATTGCGGTTATTTGTACATAAAGTGAAATATTTCTTTTAAAAGTGCTTGCAAAGCAGTCCATTTCGATTCTATATATTCAGTAGTGTCGCGAGAGTCTTTCGAGTGAAGTTACGACAGTTTAACTGCTCGATGAAAAATTTATGGAGAAACGACAGATCGCTGAGTAGGTATATAATAACGTTTCCTGTTGCCTTTGTTCGAGGTGGTATAGCACCCTCACCTCACCTCACCCTTAGCTCACCTCACAGCGGAGATAGGTATAAGAGACGAGTCGAGGATGAGAGAGGCTGAGTAACACCGTTACAAGTTTAGGTACAATTTCGTGTTGCTCATTCATTTAGAATAACAACGTTATGCCCATCCCGTATTTCCACCCTCCACTTTTACTCCTTCCCACAGCTGACTCTGACGCCTGGCTTTTCCACCTAGACTATAAATGTTTCGCCTTCCCCCTGCCCTGCACCCCCGGAAGTAATTAGCATTTAGCATTTTTAATTTCTGCAAAAATGAGTTCAAACATTTTATCCGTTAACCACGACTATTAAATTTTACTCCGTCATGTGTTTTTCGTTTTTTGTTGAAATCTTTTTTTTTTTTTAACTCAAATTTCTTCCTACGTGTTTCCCAACTTGTTTTACAAAAAGGAACCCCGGAGTAGGATATAGCTGTATGAGCAAGTCTAACAACGACGAGGTGCAATACTCATTATTTCTCGAACCGACGCAGCGCCGCTCAATTATTACAGATTTACAGCCGCGGTCTTCTAATTCAACTTTACTACTTTCAAATGCGGGAAAATTCCCGACCGGTAGATATAACTAAGTTCGTTACTACCTCGCCGACACAGACAGTGCAACTCGTACCGAACGACAAGATAAATCGCTGTCCTGTAACCAGCAGGGAGTTAACAGGGAGAGCGATTTTTGAGGGAATAAATCCCCCGGAGTTAAACTGGATCCAATCGTTTCCCGACATGCCTATACCTTGTTGGTGTTTAAAAATTTCTGAATAAAGTATCGATCAGATTTATATATCTATAAATTCGAGAAAAAAAAAATTCTCAATGCATTAATCTCCGGATCCGTAACAACTATTTTTTTTCTGTTATCCAACTCTTTATTTTAGGCAAAAGGTTTTAGCAGATTAAATCATCCTGTTGCTGCTGCACTGGCACCGGTGACTGCAGGGAAAAGAGTGGTACGGTATGAGTACATGGGATATTCCGTGGCAGGAAGCCTAGGATGAGAGCGAAAGAGGAATTGAGGGCGGAGGAAGACCGGGGGCTGATGTTAGTTTTAGCTGATTAAATTACTAAGCCGTCCTGTCCCTGCGCCGGCATGATGGCATGGCATGGTATGGCATAGAGCGTTTTTCAATTCGCTATCCATCCCATTTATTAGTCACGCTAAAGCATCGCCAGCTGGTTGAAGTCTGGGTCTTTATAAAATCCGCGAAATATTTCGCGACATATAAATGCGCCTCTATATCTAACCCGGGACGTTGCCAAACCCGAAATCTTACTTATGGCTCTAAAGAAACACGAGTCGGAGATTGAGGTGCGAACGATTTACGCCCGAGCTTCTCGCGAAAGCCGAGAGATATCCAGCTACCACCACCCTTCACTCGTAAAGCTCTTATCCGTGCTCTAATCTCCCGGCTTTATTTGTGTTTGCTCGGAAGGTTATGATCCTCCTTCGCTCCTATCTCTTCGTAAGGATCTAGCTGTGGAGGATGCCCGCGCAAACCTACCCTGGCCGGGTTCGACGCCACGTGGCCCTGATAACAATACAGGATAGGTATACATAGACCGTCGCGTCGCGACGGCCCGCAATCGTGACGGTAATGTTTCCATACACGTCGAAGAATCTCCTTCATGGCTACAGAAGCTTATTCCTTTTTTTTTTCCTTTAAATGTAGACAGAGATTAGAAGCGATAATAAACAGCGCACACTCACCTGCTTGGTCACAGAGTCGATCAACCTGACGAAGATGTCTTGTTCTTGCCTTACACCTGGAACATAAATGATTGGCACATCATTCTATGAGCTTTTCTCGCGCCGCTGGAAAGCTTGCAGAAAATTTTAACGCGGAAATAGATTCATTTATTATCCACGTGTTTGGATGATGATATTGAACTCGATGTGATAGAATCGAGGGATGAAAAGATGTGACAAATTTGGTAAGAATTTAGGAAATGAAATAAGGAATAAATGAATATAAATGCACAAGAAAAAAACAAGAAAAAGAAAAATTGGGCGAGTTAATACGTCGCTGATGGAGAAGAAGTATATAAGGTATCGGTAGAACAAAGCGCTTTTAGATCCCCAGAATTCGGATTGCAGGTTAAGAGGGCGTGCAAAAAGCTCGGCATTAAAAACCGTTTAAGACCGTTGGACTGGGCTGCACGCGCCTCTTGGGACTTACACGCGCGACCGTTCGTTCCTTTTTCACCGGTCACTTAAAAGGGTCCACTTATACCGCGCATGAAATTACGCACTTTCATTCCCTCGATGTAATACGCAGTTAGATGAAAATCAGTCACCCCGTTAAACATGTTATTCGTATTATCCGGACTCAGATATCTAACCAGAAAAACGAGTGAAAAAAAAAATTGATAAATAAAGAGAGAAAGTAACAAAAAATTGAATTTCTTTGTGTCCATATTTTACCGAAAAAAATGATATCCCATTTCTGTAGGGTCCCGATTCGACCCAAGCTTTAGCTCGAAATCCGTGGACCGCGGAGCACGGACTTGTAATAAGCCGCGACGGGTTCTCGAGGTAATTTGTGAGCTAGTTTGGGGCCAGATATTATAATCCACGGCAACATAATGTTACTTGGTCTGGTTCTACGGTGTATATAGTTGCTCCGGTTCGCGGTAGCCACCTCTAGCCGACTGCGGTTTCGGGCTCAAGGTAGAGGTGGGTATAGAGAGATGTAGGTAGAGTAACCTGCACGAATATATATTCCGATGTATATACTCTATCCACGTTCATGTATATAACCGTTATACATAAACGTGTACATGCATATACACGTACGCATATATCCCCGTACACACAACTGAGTACAGAGTATAGGTGAATCCTGAGCTTGCGGATGGTAGCGAACTGTACCGACTATAGTAACAGTCCATCTATAGGGTACCAGCCTTATATCGGGATTAGGCGAAGCTTAATGGACACTGCGGAATTTAGGCCTCCTCCAGCTTTACAACCGAATTAAAATTACCCTGAGTTACTTGGTTTATAGTTTACACACCCATCCGCGAAGTTAGGATGTATCGACGATGCCTGATTCCATGGATGTGCTCTATAAGTAGCTTCCTAGCTTCTCACTAGCTTGTATGCTATTCGTAGACGAATGAACTTTTTCGTCATTCATTTTTCGTTAAAGCTTCTATTGCGCTTTACATTGAAAACCGTTATAACCCTGAAGCACTTTTGCTAGTCTGAACGGAATTTTTATAAGCCTTGAATATGCAATGATGTGATTTTGAGAGATATGTGAATATGGAACGCGGATTGGACGTCGAAAATGTTTCTAACTCATTGGAATGAACGTTGCCGCAATTAAGAACCGCAGATTTAACATAGAAATAGAAAACTGCATGGAGATAGAATGGAGCTTGCGGAATATAGATGTGCGCAAATTGTACCTAAACATTGGCTCGTTTTGCGCTACTATCCTACGTTCGTCTGTCTCATTCACGCTTCGGTCGCACACGTATTCAGCCGAGGTTGGGAGTGGGTGTTTAAGCAACAGTTTTCCACTTCCACTCGAGTCGTTTACTCTTCCCCGCATGTCTTTATACACGGTGATGCACACATTTCCGGGTATCAACCAAAGAAACTTGAATATTATTCGAGGATAATAAATTGATCGACTATTTTCGCAAGAAAATATTAATAAACTCGATTGCGAGTTGCAAAATTTTGACATTCACGTAAAACACAATTTCTTTGATTTTTTCAGAGCTTTCCCGCAAAATCTGATTACACAAATAATCGAACACTGCAGTAGAAATGTAAAAAAATTGACAGCAAAAAAAAAACGAATTCGCTAACTAAAATCGATGACTCCGTGAATTTTTATGCGAAAAAAAAACCTTTATAAATTGAAAAATGTCAAAGACTTGTAATCGCGATTAAAAATGATCCGTTTAGGATGACCTGTTGATTAATTTCCGATTGATTTAGGTCGTCGTTGATTTTTATTTTTCTCAGTTTTTTTTTCAGCTGTCGACACTCAACGTCTAGTGTCTCGATCGCCAATTCCCGGGCCTTTGCACCTCGCTAACAGAAGACAAATTGGCGCGAGCTCGCGAAGCGTCAGGTGTCAGAGTCCGAGTCCGTCATCGCGTCACCGTTCAGTTGCGAGTCGAGCAATAAATCGATAATTAAATAATAAATAAGGAGCGAGCGAGCGAGAGAGTCGTAGCTAGACCTGCAAACAGCCTATAGGACCTCTGGGCCGACCCCCGAGGCTCTCCATATCAAGGCATGGTTTTTGCAACTTGATGGTCCGACGGGCTTCGGAGAGAGAAAAAGAGAGATAGAAATATACAAAAGGAGGTATAAAAAAAAAAAACCAAGGAAAGAAAGGGCCGGAGAGAAACGGACGGATGTACTGCGGGAGGCTTCCGATGTGGAGAAAAGCACATATAACTAACATGAGTGTAACCGATTAAGGAGAGACGATCGTCGATCGGGACGAGGCAAGGGCGAGGGTGCGGTCGATCAAGTTTTTCCCAAAGTCTCACTTTTAGCTGCTTAACTCCCGACGGCGTAGGGCATTATTCCCAGTTATGCTAATCTTTTGACAGGTGATTAACTAATACGGATCTACCTACGCCGGTGGATACGGGGTGTTGTTGTTCGGCTTCGGCCCCGATCCCGAAGGACGACAACTACAGACCGGGAACGGGATCAGAGATATCAGATGCTCGTGATTCCTATAATATATATATATATAGGTATATATATATGTGTATAAATGTATTGTGAATGTATATAGTGTGGGCTACAGATCACGATGGCATTTCTACTTTGCAACAGTTAGTTATTTCTTGTCCGCGATGTTGGCAACACGTTTTAGTGACCATAGATGGAAGGGCGGCCTCTCAGTCAGCAATGCCACCGCAAAAATCTCGCATTGATTGATCGGATTCAGGCAAGAGCGACGCGAGGCAATCCGGGGCTTACAGATTCTACCTATACGGTCTACCTATATGGACTTAAAAATATATTATCCAACCTCTCCGCTAGCGCCGACCACCTTTTTAATACATGTGCGGTTATAAAGCTCGGGAAATTTTTTCGGACTCTAGCTGCCCTCATCTCTCTCATCGCACCTTTACCTTCACTTTTACCTTTACCTTTACCTTCAGCTTTACCCATTCCCCAAAAATACCAGCGATTCTATACCGACGTCGCTACGTTTTTGCACCATCCACAGCTAACCGCCAGTGACGTAAAATATGTCTCTGTTCCCGCTCCGCGGATACCTACTTCTCTTTCTGACTGACTGACTGACTGACTGAATCGATGAAAGTTAGAGAAGGCGAGAGCTTTTTAGAGACTATAAGAGACGTAAGAGCGGCCGTCGGGTGTCTGCATGGAATGTTGATGGACCGTCTTGATCGGCATCAACACCCGATTCCTCTCAACTCCGTAGCGAATTCTTTACGAGGTTACGATATTGCGATTGACGCCGATATTTTCTGACATTCGAAACTGGCGATGAGTTAGATTTTTATCATCCGCCATATGCGTCGATCGGGTTTAATTGATAAGGAACTCTTTCTTTAGTTCAGAAATTTTAAAAATTGGATTCTTACCGTTGGCGTAGAGGAGTTGTAGTCGGTATTGGATTCCGTTATTCGTCTTTTGTCCTTCCGTCTCCTGTAATAAAAGAGAGAGAAAAAGAAATTTATTGAGGAGGGTTATATTCCATAAAGTATGGTATGAAAGAGTCGCGTGGTTTAAAGTAGATGATTACTTTACCCGGACGCCCTACCTCGACGCACTGACTGCACTTAATTAAATGCATTTTGATATATAGAACAATATACTAACGTACGTCGCTCGCTAATTATTAATTCCTTGATGAACGTATAAGAGCTGCATCGTTACATATAGGTATATACCTAGTAGTAGAACCTATCTTCGTATAGCGTGCGATGCATAATTATACCTAGGCTGACGAGTCACGCGTGCATCGCATAGTGCCATATGCTGGTAGGTATGCCTTAATGCATTTTCAACTACCCCCAATGTCAGAGAACGTGAATTCACCGTACGTGGATAAGATATGAAATATAGCCATAAAAAGATCTTCAGAATTCCAAAAACGAAAACAGAAGAAGCTTTTCGCGAGCTATCAGAGATGTTCGATTCCGTTTAATCAGCTCAAAAAAACTTTGTACCCGAATCCATGAAACAAAAAAAATTTGAGAAGTTTAAAATGATTTTACCACCGTTTGGATATAGGAAAATCCGTTCTTCGTCTGGCGTGCAGGATTCTTGGTTAAATAATTTCATTTTAAGAGCGAGAAAATATGTAAATAAGGGGATACGTTCACGACGCTGACGTCGGTTCGGACCCGGACTCATGCCCGCGTCGCGTCGCTGGGGTTGATGTATGCCCCCGGTGCATGACCCTAATTAATAGGAGGCCACGCGATGCAACTGTCTACCAACGTGAATTATACACGCTTACATCGAGCGCCAACTGCGGGCGTACCTACGAATGCAGAGAGTTGGGGAGGCACGACGTCGCGGTAAACGCAAGCACAACGTCGTGTAATTAGTTAAGTAGGCTAGAGTCTCGCGGACACCGGGATTAGGTACATTGATTCGAAGTGATAAGAACTTCTTTTGAGATAATCAGTAAATTCATCGATAAATGGAAATTCAGGATTACAGAGAAGCACGATTACTTTTTGTATCTACTCGAACTAGCTACGAACACCGAAGCACGTAAATCGACTTTCCATTGCTCAATTAGTACGACTCTTTAAGGGCAGCCTGTCTCCTCCGAGACTTTAGCCTATAAGGTATACCGAGTTGCACCAAGAAGAAGTGCCAAAGATAGATTTGCTTCCCTGCACTTCGAAACCCTTATTGCTCCTCCGAGGGCGATTCCCATAGGACGTCTTCTCGTATATTTAGACGTAGAGTGGAGTAGTGTACGATACCGACTGTGTATTCGTTCATATCGTAAAAATTCACAAACTCTTCGATATATAGAAAGTAAATATTCGATAAAGAACTTATCGCCATTCTAGAATTTTGAAAAATGTTCCGCGTTCCTGCAACACTGCATCGGGGGCCGGGTTGAAGTTCCGAATTTCAATATTATCAACTCACAGTTTTTAGAAAGAATATTTCCCCGAAAGTCTGCGTAGTCGATCGACAAAAACTTCTAATCGAAAAATACCGGAGGTTGAAAATTTCGACAGCTAAAAATTGTAGAGGTCAAGAGTCTACAATCTTGATTCTTGGACTATCGGAGTTCTAAGCTCTCTGCATTCCGATCTTCCAAATTTTATTATTCTTCACTTCAACGTTTCTAAAAATCCGAAATCGCCTAAAACGAATTCGTAATTTTGACCCATTCGGAGCATCAAAAATTCGCAAACTTCGATCCGGTCCTCATTGATCTACCGATACCAAATCTTCGTTTATATATCTAGCAGCTATCTGCAGTAGCAGTGAAAGACTAGAAAATATCAAGGCTAAAAAGTGAAACAAATGCCTTGGCATCAGCATCGCGTATGGTGCAGTAAGCAAGATGAAGATCTTCGGCATCATGGATATGTGGATAAATCCAAAAAGAGTGTAATAAATTGTAGGTAGGAGGTTTTCATCGCGGTGTATAACGAATTGATACATAGCTAGCCAGTGGGAACCAGCCTCGGTGCCAAAGTGTCAATTAATATATATCGAACGAACTCGCGGACGAAAAGCTCAAATTTATTAGTCTTTTTGAAGCCCATGAGTGCCTGCAGTCGTTAGGACAGTCAACTGACTGACTATGCAGCCACTATATGTGCGACTTCATGTAACCCTCGCTCTTAACGGTCACGCAACTTAATAGCACCCGATATAACGAAGAGCGCTACTGATCAAAGATTACACCTAGTAGTAGTCATTCGTTATTCACGTACTCAAATACGAAAAGTCAATACACCGGCACTGTTTCCCACTCGTGTATATACCATCCCGGAGAAAACCTCGGTCTGAACAATGTTTCCTTGCATTTTTTGAATCGATACAGGTCCTTCCAGATTAAAAATTCGTATATATTTCACATTTTATTTTCGTTAATTGAAACGGTTGACAGAAACACGACAGCGACATCAATACGTCACTTGCTCGGGGTCTAGTTTAACTGAAGATAAAGTTTCCCGAAGTCCCGGAGAGTCGAAGAGTCCTGCCTAGTGCAGGTGAGGGAAATAGGCAAAGACGTATATATTTCCGAGTCTCTTATACAGCTATACGATTCTACGATAGAAACTTTTCTAGGTTCCACGTTTTGTCGTCAAGACTGTCCCCCATGTCGACGGAGATCTTTTTCCACGGAGTTGCAGTCGGTAGTCCGAGTATCTCGCTTTGCGCTATTTTCCCCCTTACACCCCATCTCTGGAACAGCTCTTAGCTCTGCCCTGAATTTACCTCCGTTTCCCATTTCCTCACGGTGCAGTCATAGCGGATTGGCAATCGGTGTAATTAATTACAGCTTACCTGATCCTTCTCGACGAATCCGATGAAGGCCGTCCTCTCGATCTCGATCGGCTGTCTCGCTCGGTCGTACAGGGCGATAACGAAATGAAAAAAATTGCTCTTTCTGAGGTTACTGGGTGGTTGTTTTTCGAAGTGTGCTGTGCCGACGCCGACCCTGAAACATGGCAAAGGAAAAAGGTATGAAATTATTTGTGCTTTGAGTTTCCGGTCGGGGTTAAGCTCGCGCTTTAATTCGGAACCGATTTTAACAAGCTCGGACTAGGAGAGCGGAAAGAGGCTAAACGGACGAGGCATAAGAAAAGGAGGAAGTAGGCAGCAAGGAAGTAAGGAAAGACAAACGAGCACGGTCGCTAGAGCGCCCAGGTGGCCTCAACGCCTTAAAATCCCATTAAGGTCTCATGTGCCGAGATTAGGCCGCCGGACTCTAGTACCATCTTTGAGTAATGGCACGGAAAGACCCCTTGGCTTCGCGGTATAATAGCCCACGCAACTATCGGCTATCCAGGATACGTACAATAAGCAATAATATTAGGCAACCTTATGAGAGAGAGAAAGAGAGAGAGAGAGAGAGAGATAGGATATTGAAGAGTTTCAATAATGTTGCGTGTGTGAGTCACGATACATCACGATACAGGTACAATTTAAGGGAACCTGTACAGCTTGGTTTAGGAAATTCGGAGTACTCCAAAATGCATTTATTTGTTAGCCTAAGTTTATTTCACATCAAAAAAAAAAAATTTTCTTTGAAAACCTTTGTCGTAAGGTTTTAGGCACATCGTTGTTCCGATTGAGGTCGTTGAGGGCTCATTTTGTTCAGAAAAGAAATCCTCATCATGTGAACGAGGGAATTTTTTTACAATTTCGTGTTGGCCGAGTTATTTGCAAATTAGTGGCCTAAATATTGGAAATTTTTGATAATCGACCGTAACTTTTCACATGAATTTTTTTTTTCCGATCCCTACGTTCATAAAATGTAGAATTGCTGTCCGAAGAGAGCAAGACCTTGAGAGGTCGAATTGGACCAACGATATGCCTGAAACCGTACGACGAAGTTTTCCGAAGAAAATTTTTTTTTGATGTGAAATAAGTTTTGGTTCACGAATGAATAAATTTTGGATTACTCCAAATTTCCCAAACCCAGTTGTACTGGTCCCCTTAAGTGCGGGAATTGGAAGGATGTAGGTATATTGCTGAAATTTTCTCTCGCGTTTTGTATAAGGTGGATTTTATTCGTTTTCAAAAAATGTGATTGACTAACGCGCGGGTGAGAGCAAAAAAGGAAACTTTTTTTCTTTTATTTCTTTCTTTTTTTATACCGGGGAGAAACGCGCTGTGCAGGTTCTGGATTATTAATTGGGTACCGCGTTAAACGCGTGCCCACCGCCTCACCCTCTTTACGCAATCAGTCAGTTCCTTCAACCCCATCATCGTTCATCCGTCCGGGTATGGAGGTATATTCGTGCATTCAACGCGATTTGTTAATCCGAATGCATTAACGCGTAAATCTTTGATCTAGAATCCGGGAAGAGGATATAAACAAGTGGATGTAATGCAAATGGTGAATGGTATAATTCGTGGTGCAATCTCGCGTCTTTCTCTTTCTCCGTACTTATATATTCAATGGCAATTCAAACGCTGAGGGAATTACAAATTTTATTTTTATTTTTTTTTTTCCATTTTTTTTCAGGGTATCCTGATATTTTTCATTCGTCTATAAAAATAAAAGAGGGGTAGAAAAAAAATGTGAAGGGAGTGAAATAACACGAGAAACGTAGCTGCAGGGTCGTTACCGGCGAACAAAAGATAGTCACGGCTGGGGCTGGCCGCGGTGTGCAACCGCTCTGCGGGAAAAGTATTTTTATTATGTTTTATTTTATTTTATCGCTGATCACATAATCTATGTAGCGCGTGAACGTCGCAATTACGTAGGCATGATTAATTGGCTGTGTGAAGTTATTCCACCCAAAGGACTTTGCTAATGAAATGGACTGTGCTGCGTGGATATCATTTTCGTTCTATAATTTAAACAGCGTAGGTATATTATGGAACGCAGATACCCGAACAAATATATCCATACGTATCGGTATAATATATACTTTTATCAAACTAACATATACATACCATTTTGTTCATCGTTAATTAACAATATAACGACGACGAATTTGTTTGGGAAAGGTAACATTTTTTTTTAATTATATTATTCAAGGAAATGGGTATATAGGTATATATGTACCTGAAATTTAGTCGGTTTGACCGCTAAGTGGTTTTCCCCCAAAATTCTAAAAGAAGTACAAATAAAATGAGATAAGATGAAAATGTAAGAAAAATAAAAAAAAATATGCTAATAGAAGGGCATCAACTTTTCCACCACGGCGTATATATACATATATTCTCGCAGGATCACTGCGGTTCGGGATATTTTGACAGGTTGAAAAATTGTTACCAAATCCCATTCCGTAGGGCGTTCGCGCGTTTCTATACATATATATATATTTTTTTTTCCTTCCCTACGTAACCCCCTTTTCTTTAATTGTGTTTTCGTGAAACTTACAAACCGGGTTTCAAGTTTCGAGTTTCGTCAGACGTCGGACGTTGAGTGATGAGCTGTCCCTCGTGATTTTGAGAATTGGTAAGCTCCAATACCATTCTCATTCCATTTCGGATCCTATAATCTGCAGGTTCTTGCGGCACTTGAAAATTCCGGACATAAACGGTCAACCGTATGACAGAAGACATGGCGTTTTATGGCCGCTATTTATCACTCCTAAAACCCCATCCCTCTGTCGAGTTTATAAACGATTAATCGTTGAGTGTGTATGAGAATTGGAAATTGCAAGAATTTGTGCCCCGTCGTTGAACGCGGATCGGCATTGTGATATCGGGACGTTTCCAAATTTATAACACCCCCGCTCTTTCCGTTACGCCGTTAACACCGCGATTACGTGGGTTTCATTCCTAAAGAGATCCGTGCA
Organism: Macrophya alboannulata; assembly: GCA_949628255.1. Classification (NCBI taxonomy): domain Eukaryota; kingdom Metazoa; phylum Arthropoda; class Insecta; order Hymenoptera; family Tenthredinidae; genus Macrophya; species Macrophya alboannulata. The sequence goes on along the minus strand of OX451209.1, from coordinate 24,334,605 downwards.
AACAAAATAACAAATTCAGCGCGAAAAGTAAACGAACCGGTGCGACTCGAGGCAGAGGAACGCAGAGAGAGAGAGAGAGAGAGAGAGAGCAAACGGTGCTCGCTCGGGAGCTGTACCGAGTAGATTCGTGTTGGCAAAGTGTTAAATATTCAAGCGGGTAGCTTAATTGCGGGAAAAAGGCGACAAGAGCGGGATACCCTGGTCTAAACTGGTTTACGAGCCTCTCTCATCCCTTACCGAGATCCACCAAGAGCACCGCGTACTGCAAACATCAGAACAAAAGTAAATAATTTATAAAATCGTTTAACGGATATAGCCTAATGCGATCGCCTGTGGAACTACCAAAAAACGTTACCGGTTTGAGTTACCGTCGAAAAAAAAATAAATTCCAAATAAAGAAAAAAAAAAAAGAAATGAAAAAGGCCGTAAATTTTCACCCTTAACTGCAGCTACTCTGCACGACTCGATAATACGATGAAACTATGCCCCAGGATCCTGGAGCTAAATATACTGCCGGAAATGAATAGCCTGGTAGTTTTGCAGTACATTTGTGAAATAAATGACGGCATCGGCGCGGTGGTCCGTTTGTCACGTACCTACCTATCCTACGTCCGTCGTTGGTCGGTGGAGGTAGCGGTATGGCCAGTGTGTACGTATCGGTGACCCAGGGTGGCCTACGGGGGTGTCAGTTCGGGGTGGAGAAGAGACGAGAACGGGGTGATGTACGGCCCGTGTCGATAATTATCGGTGGCTGATTAACCGGCGGCCGGTTCGCGCCCCATAACTCTCGATGTCCGATTATTTTGGCCCGTTTGCTATGCACCAATTCCTCCGTTATAGGTTACCCAGGGTGTCCCTGGTATACACGGACCAGGAGATCGTTTACGCGGAGGTGCCAGTTACGCATATCGAATACAGCCGGATCATCGAATTAACAGATTTTATTCACCCGGATCAAGACGCGAGCTGGTCATCTAATTCTTGCCGCGTGAAGATGTATAATGCAGAAAATTAACGACGAGGGCAACGTATGTACATGTACGTTTATCACAGACATGATTATTTCAACTAAACAACAACTACCTATAGAGAAAAAGATAACAAAGTGTTTTAGAACAAACTTTGCCATATCACAGCAATTAATAACATCGTTTGCTGTAATTAACGCGATAACTTTACCCCAGGATTCTAACTGCTTAATAAAAATGTTATAATTCTCGGTAAATGGAATAGCTTCAATGGTATATATTTATCCCGAAATCAAATGTCACGCATATACGCGGCTTTTTATATAGGCTGTTGAGAAATCTTCTTCGAATTCGTCGGTTTTTTTTTTTTTTTTACCGGGAAATGGCCCTCCCGAAATTTTCAATTCAGAAATTTAAATGGACCACAAAGCTCCACTTGAGATAGAACAATTTTGATTACGATTTGATATTGCAGCGTTATTTTAGGGTAGACTGTACGCACGCCTGTCTAGATATATGTACATATCTACATACTCGCAGATATACAGGGTGGCCCAGAACTAAATGTCCAAAATGAAAGGTGGCCCAGAGGAGGTCGAACCGAGTAAATTGTCCCGAAGAACACGGGGTCTCCGAAGTCGCGTTCGCGAGATATCACCGGTTAAAAAGTTCTTTTTTCGGTTTCCTGTTTCCGTATATACAGGGTGTCCCAGAACTAAATGTCCAAAATGAAAGGTGGCCCAGAGGAGGTCGAACCGAGTAAATTGTCCCGAAGAACATGGGGTCTCCGAAGTCGCGCTCGCGAGATATCACAAGTTAAAAAAAAGTATTGCTTTGCGCCGCCGCGACGCGGCGCAAAGCGATACTTTTTTTTAACTTGTGATATCTCGCGAGCGCGACTTCGGAGACCCCATGTTCTTCGGGACAATTTACTCGGTTCGACCTCCTCTGGGCCACCTTTCATTTTGAACATTTAGTTCTGGGACACCCTGTATAGGCACACGGGCAAACGTTGTTATACAGTCGATGCACATATAGAGGCAATTTAGCAGCACGGAATAATTATAATCGGCCACACTACTGCGAGAGCGTGGGTGCACGGTGCGGGGATGTCACTTCTCACGAATATCCCTCTATTAAACGGCTGTTTTTCGCGTCATTTCATCCCGTACGTATGTACGTGTGTATATGTACTACGTATATCTATGTATCGCTCTTCGCGTTACGGTTATAGACATGTCAAGCACGTTATCGAGTGCCTATCGCTGTTGTTTGCGTACTGGACAGTGGTACGACCAGTTCTACGTAGAATACATACGCGTATTCTCATATTCCTCGCGAATACAGACTGTATTAAATTCGCATATACGTATACATAAATTCGCACACGCTCTGTCAAGAGCGGCGACGGTAACGGGAGGGAAGGAAAGGGGAAGCTTGGACAGTGGTACTAATTACGAGGTTGATTCACGCTTGCCCCCAAAATTTGCCATAATTCAAGCGAGCTGGGCGTTATACGTCGCGTCGCTTGGCTCGTGGCATTTTTGACAGAATCTCGAACGATCAAAATTTAACCTTTTGAAACCGCGAGTGATCCTGACCTTTCGAACGTTTACTTTTTGCGATAATATTCGTTTGATTCGCAGCCGTCGAAAGTCCGGATGGTTGAGTATATGTCGAGCTTCGAAAAAAAAATTCTTTCTACCTCATTTTTATTTTCAGCCAGTTTCAAGACTTCGCGTACGTTGATCGAGCTCAATTTCCCCGAATACTCGAATCACGATGATAGCAATTTGCGGTATTAGAAAATATGCGGGATGTATATAACCGTAACCCATAATTCGTATAAATTTGTTAGTAATATTTGGTATAGTTACGTTTATAGGAGCCGGGGCGATTTGAGCTAGTGGAATTGTCGGATACGTAGAATAACAATAAATATACTATATACGCAACGCGGATACGCCGACCGGTTGGAATGTTATTATGAGTTTCACGGAATATAGTCTGTTTACGGGTACCCGACGCGATTAATAATGCAAGCCGAGATAATGAGCAATTTGTAATATATCTGAATGTAATCCAGCTTCCGCACGGGAATCCTACAACGCTGTGGTGTTTAATTTAGTGTTTTCGAAGTAACGTGCCGTTATACAACCGGGGGTCCGTCTTATCGCAATCCGCAACGAACACAAAAAAAAAAAGAAAAAAAAAATCTCCCCTGTATCTATTTACTCATCTCCCAACTTATACATATATACGATGCGTTTTAATTTTTCGGGGAACCAAAAACCGGGATCGAAAGCTATTTTCGAAAAAATTCAATATATACTTCGTTGAACTCTAGCAAAGTTTTTTCTTCTCTCTCTCTTTCTCTCTTTCAATTATTTCAAAGCTTTTTTAAACAAATTATTTTCTCCAGCTCCGGTATTTAATAAACAGTATTTCTTCTCTTTATTCGCTCGCGCGGGTCCTGGGAAGCCTGTAACTTTTTCCAGAGTCTAACCCAGGACCCGGCTAGCGGGTATATACTGGGATCTGTAAAAGGCGCTAAAATTCTCAATTACATTAACTTGATTTCGCTACGTGGGTCGTGACACGCCGCGAAGAGGAGGGTTAGTTAAGGGAACCGCTATTGGATTAGAGATCCCACCTCGAGCTTCGTGCTCTACCTTCCACCACCTTCGTCGTCTCCGTCGCAAGCTCCGTGCTCCGTGTACCACCTTTGACCCCGTCGTATCGTCCTTTACCTCCTCCACCTCCGCAGTTTACACGTCGTACAAATCCGTTACCAAACTGCACCAGCAACGGTCTCTTCCGCTTTATCGTTCTGCAATTCCCGTTAACACAGAGCGAACGACGATTTTCAATTAAGCTTCGTGAAAGGTTGTTATTTTCTATACCTCATTGATTCGACGATTAACCTCAACGTCCGATTCAATGCAATTAAATTTTTTCACCCCCCCTTGAAGTTATACAGATTCCAAAAAAAAATAATCAACAACGTGGCTTACCCGTTCTCAGATTTTTTTTTATTTTCATCTTCAATCAATATCGTAGATGAAGACAACTTCGATCTATACATATTAGGTACACATATATAATAGCATAGCTAGACAATAGATGAAATGGGGTCTTAGAAGGATAGGGAGGCGTGTTGGATGCGGCACGGTCACCGAGCGTACCTACGTTCGGTGTAGGTATATAAGAGGATTACTCTCCACTGATTCGTTTTAAAGAGGATTACCGGTATGTTCAATTTTGTGGTGATCATTATTCCGCGTCGTCCCTTTCCAGCAGCCGACTTGCACCTCACCTCACCTCCGTACGTACATATTTCTACGCTTTTGCAAACAGCCAATTTGTCGTTAACAAAGTATTAGCATTGGCTTTGTACTACTTATAATACCCTCAACGGTATGCCCATCACGCAAACTAACACCGTTTTTCAATCACGCAACATCCCCGACGAGTAACCCCGCAGTAGTCAAACTCCGGCGCGGTCCGACGGACGACAGTAGTGCGAGTCAACGGATAGGCCTAAGCCCAAAAATCGCAAATTTTCATCTCTGATCTCTTCGTTAATTATCTACAGAGCTATATACCCGTCAAGATTGAAGAATAACGAATATTAATCTTCGATTCTTTTAACGGAACGATATACCAACCATATGCAATGCAGCAGGATGGTCTACTTTATCAAACGGTTCGGATGATGGAGATCTCTGTAATCTCTCACGATCCAGACCTCTACTACTGGGCAATATCTGATGTCCATGCATTGAAACAAAAGTCACGAGAGATTTTTCTAATTCGTGTTTTTGAACCAGAACTTAGATTCGATTGGTGGTTATGAATCCAACAAGATTACAGTTTCATTAACACCCAAGTCGGTGGTTATCCTTACGTCTAATCTACAAATTTTTCTGATTAATGAACAAGCGATAGACTTACGTTCCGTTATCGTTGATGGCCGGTTGGGGCCACGCTCTTGGCACCGGTTCCTCTTTTAGTGTTTGCCGCATGTCTTGAAGCGGGAAAGCCAACGGTGCCCTGGGATGATGATGGGGTGGTGGAGGTGGAGGCGCGACGCTTGCACCATAGAGTTTTCGGCCCCAATGTCCCTCGAGTTCCACGGGACTTCCGCCTCCCGTAGTAGCCCCCGCACCACCTCCGACACCGAGACCAAGCCATGGCGACCCGCCAGCACCCACGATCGTGGAGCTGGGCAGGAGTCCGGACCACTCGTCGGACCGCGTGGTGATGCTGTAAGTTATCTCCTGGGGCAACAATGCCGCTCCTCTTACACCGATAGGATCGCTTAAACCAGGACTAAAGGCTACAGGGAAAGAACGAGACGCGGTCACTCCACATTCAAAAAGTCTTTTCCGATTTGCTTCGAGTTAGTTTCTTCGTTGTTCTTTTGACAAGAATATGTTCAGGCGTCCGGACAACGACTTCGAGTCTATAGTCCAAATCTCCGAAAAGCACTTCGATGATATATTCACTGTCTTTCGCAACAGTCTATGGGACACGACACTTCCTCGACGTTGATCGCCTCTTTCGAAGAGGGTTGCCTCGTTGATGATGAACGCGGATTCACAAACGTCACAATTAACACTGTCTTTGATAAAGTCGCACCAAAAAAATCGTTGCACTTGTCTTTTGGTCCTCGACCTTCTTGTTGTTTTTTGATTTCGGATCCGGAAGAGCGTCGATCTCTCGCGAGAGGACGTCTCGCGTGGCGTCTCGTGGTCGCTGGAGGTCCCTAGCCGCGCGTTGCTTCCAGTTACGACGCCGCTTGTCGAATGTGTCAGGGAGCCGGCGAGCGGCGTGCTCCTGACTCCCTCAGGGTTTGCTGGAAGGCCGGGGGCGGATCCGACCAGCACGACGTCCCTCCGAATGCGACGCTTACGCCAGCTAGCTGGCCACCCCCTTAGCAGTTGGCTGGCCAACCGTTTCCTGCGGAATCTGCCAATCCAGAGTAGACCACGTGACGACGAGACCGCCTTGAACCGGATGGCGGGGACGGTGGCGCTCTGGTGGCCGAACTACGAGGCTGTCATTACGGCGTCTGCCCTCCTTCGGTAGGGGTTGATCTTCGCCGTTCATCCCTTAGTTCCGACGCACGATTATTTTATCAACAGTCCACTTCAGGAAAGAATCGATTATCATGGTCAAATCTACGCAGTGGATGTTAATCAATGTCCACGATCATGGTCTGCATTTGTACTTCGTTGAGTTTCCACGCAATTTACATTTTTTACATCAGACCCCGTAGCTTAGAATTTTAAATACAGCTAACATTATACTCCGTTTCATTTGGAGGACAATTTTTTATCCTTGGAAAACTTGTCTCCGACGTCTAATGCAACTACTTGTCGAATGACTCATGGTCAGTCCATATTTGTGAAGGAGTCGAATGGGTTGTCGAAGTTTTTCGGATCAATTTTTGGTCCTCATCCTCGCCTACCTGTATGCAAATTCATCGATTCCTGGTCCCGGTCGTCCTCCGAGTCCCATAATCTTTACTAGAATGGTCCGAGAGGCATCTCCGTCACGTACCTATCGCCATCAAACACCTCGCTTCGCGAATACCGCCTAACCGCATCTGGCCCAGTTTTTGTAAAGCGCAATCAAGTACTGGGAACTGGCTGATCTCTCCCCCAGGACTTGCGGAGGAATCTTTCCCGTCCACTGCTGGACGTCGACGCGGTACGACGTGCGGCTCTTTTCTCGTCAGTGCCTTCAGATATTGGTTCTTTGTTGAGGACAGACCAGAAAACCCGGTTCAAACTAGGAGCGATATCTTTTTCCAGACTTTGTAATTGAGAATGAAAATTCCTGTCAGATATACGGGACAATTATTGCCTAATACGGAGGTAAAAATTGGTGGAATTGAATCCACATACGCGGATACCGTACGTGACGTCGAAGTATCGCCGTGCACGTTATGTTACGTTATGTTATGCATAAGACACGGGCTAAGTGATGGATTGGAGTTTTCGCGACGCGGGGTGCCTCTGCTCTGGGACCGAACAACCCCCAACACGAGGCCGCACTCGCATTCATTACTGTGCAGCGCAAAACCGCACCTTAAGACTCCTCTTAGGTATGTAGGTACCCATACAAGAGCCATATGGGATGTCCGGCCCGTCCTACGGCGAAATTTATGTCCGAAGAATGCAGATTCTTTTGAAGTGTCATAACAGAAGAGCAGGTGATACTGTATAATGCAAACGCGACGATGGAGTGAGCCGTTCGTTTTAAGGAACGTATTAAACGCGCTGTAAGACACGTAATTGAGTCCAATAAAAATGCTAAGAGCGAGAGAGAGTGTACCACGGTCCATAAATCTCGCGGGCGAGTTAGTTTGTTCCCGAAAAAGTAATTATAGAATTTGTTTGAATAAATTTATGGGGGTAGTAGCAATCGCGAATTTAGGAGGGAAAGTACGAAGTGGTCCTTATTCAGCGGTTCTCAATCTTACCCAAGTCCCTAACGCTTCCACTTTCTTTTGTTTCGTCATACCGCGGGGCGAACTTTATCCATTCGAATCGGCTCGCTTCCAACGAATTAGAATCGCCTTTTTTAACAAGGAAATTGACTGAGAACCTATCTCACCCTGTGCAGGGGGTGACTGAGGGGGTCTATCAAGTGGAGATAATGCGTTCTGCGTCGGGTAATTTGGCTCTCGTATCTCCGAACCCAGAGGATGGTTTTGGATCTGCCACTAGGCGCTTTGCATTCCCAAACAATTCAAGTCTATAAGGTTCTTACCTTGATTTTGCATATCCCGCTAAAGCCCGGTCCAAAGTCTCATATTTTCCTTACGCCCCTAAAGTTCCCTCCAGTTATTCGATCCATCAACTATCCACGAATTTTGTATCCTTTGGCGAAATAACTTATCAAGAGACTCGGTAGAGTCTCGCGCCAAGTACATTAAAAAAAATAATATTCAATTAGGAAGAAGAGTCAGAGACGAAGGAATCACGATGTTCAATTTCGAAAATTCAATACTTCTTGGATATTTTGTTAAGTGAGAAAGAAGTGCAGAATTCGAGGGTTTGGTGTGCTGCATATACTGCAAATATACGTGTATACCTAGTATGGAGGTGGGAATATTTATCTTGGTGCAAAAAACGGATGTCGCATCGGTTGGCTTGGCTTGGCTCGCCTCGGGACGAGCGCGTTATCATAAACCAAATTATTTTTATATCCCGGGATCTCCAAGGGCGTGAATTAGTGACGAGATGGGGTGGACACTCGGTCTTATGCCGGACGCGTCTGCGTTCGCGTCGTGTACCGGGCATGATGTACCGCGCGGTGTTGTGTGCCTCAGTTGGTCATCCTAATCGAATTCGCGATATAAGGGAGATTTGCAGCAGCTATCGACGGCTTATACTAACCATTACACGGGTCACTGCAGCAACACAAAAATCCATAAAAATATTATTCTCGTCTTCCCATAGCGAGTCCGCGATGACTTACTGCAGTATCCAAATTCATTTTTCCTCGTTGGCAATAAATGTATTGCCAAAGAACTCAGTTCCCTCAATTCGCACTTCACTTCGTTCTTTTTCACCTGCTTTTTGCTTCTTGTCTTCCATTTTCCAGGAAAAATTTGGGTTGTTTTCTATCGAGCACTGAATTCCACAAAATCAAATTATTCATCAAGTTTCCGCGAGACACCTGAATTCAATTTTGAGTATACTCATTGCATTGTACACACATGTGAACATACCTGTGCCTGCAGTTAAAGAAAAAAAATTTTACCGCGGTTAGCGACACTTGAAAAAAATCAGCAAACAGAAGCGATGCCGAGCCGCAATCGTGTATAGGGATATAGTTTAGCATTTGGCAGTACAATACAGTTGATCAGCGCATCGATGCACAATTATAATGATAATAGCGTCCCCTTCTTTAGCAAGGGGGTGCGTTCCTCGAGCCATATTCCCCGTATGTATAAGAGGATGGGGTATGGGGTGGGCCATAGTCGGGGCTCGAATTTTTGGTAGGCGTACAGATGTGGGACGAAGAGAGGCCCATTTATTAGCGCAGCCACCACGAGACACCTAGCCATTGAAACCCCGTTGTCCGCATCCCTCTATGTGTCCATCGGGGCCACAACAGGTTCCTGGTGTCGACGTCATTAGGCGCTCTGCTTGTTCTCTTGTATATTTTTATACGCCATACCAGGGTCTCGGTTCGTAACGAATAAGCAAGGGGATGGGATCTTTCCTACATAAGAGTAAATACAATAGATTCAAAAATTTATGTTATATGCAAAGCAACCGGCAACAAAATGGAAACATCCCGTTTTCCAAACCATGAACTTAATTTTTGAGCATCCCTAATCAAAGTCTTCAACTTTGCTTATGGTTGCCATAATCTGAAGTGGACTGACTCAAAGCAATTCTTTTTTTTTGTGCGAGTAAAAGTTTGTTATGTCGATAGAAATGAGGGTTACTTTTTAATTTTGAAAATGTATCATGAGGATGGTGCGACGTTTTTAATCTTGTGGAAAAATGGTAAGTAGGTATTTACCACGAGTTTTTAGTCACCGGAATTGTCATCCAGAGAAAATATAATTGTGAACTATGGGGTGGTAATGAAAATAATCAATCAATGAGGCTCTTCACAATCATATGGGCGAAGATAAACAAACGTGGTCGTAGAATTACATAGACTTTATTTTTGGTGCGCGCTTTGGGATTAGTATTGCAGAGTGCGTGAGCTTTCTAGTATACGCGTTGAGTATGACAGGGATGAGTATGGGGTGCCGTTCACCCCCTAAGCAATGCATATGTCGACCCCCTTCTGCCGTGCACCACCACCATAGCCGGAAGATAGTAGATAGGTATACACGCTACATGGTATAGTGTTACCATATACAGGGGCAAGTGCGGTGAAACCCTTATGTGTTCAAGCCAATTCACTATTGTGTGCGTATTTCAGGACTTCACATACGCGTACATCATTGCCACCGTGGAGTATGTGTATCTGTCCATTTTAGATTTCAAAGAATCAGCCCCTCGCATCGTATAGAAATTGAATGGGCTGAACATCAGGAAGCTTTTTAGTCAGTCAGGTTTTGCAGGATATAGTTGCAGGACGATTCATACATAAATATGTGTAATAATTGTGTATCTGTATGTACCCCCAAACACACACACACATACAGTGTATTTTTCAGTTTTCTTGACAACTGTTAAAAACGCGACGATCGAAGATCGAAAGCTTGCTTTTTCCGTTTTTCATTTCACCATCACTTTGCGCTTCCAGGCGAAATTTTCCCAAATATTTGGAGCTGCAACATCACTATCAAAACGTACAATCCGGTACGTATAATTCTTAATTTACCTACGGGCTGAGGGGTGAGATGAATGTTCATTTTTGGCAGTAACATAACGTGTATGTAGAGCGGTCGGATCACTTATTCATTCGTGAATCAACTGCGTTGCGACAATAGAAGGTATTGCATGGCGGTCTAGTTGCAGGCAACGTATAAAATATTCCGTTAATCCAATGTCAAACAGTGTCACGGTGCCTAAACGTCCTGATGACGTCAAATGAACATCACGGCGTACGCGTATACCAAATCCAATTATTCGGGAATCGCATATGTCTCAATGTTGTCGCCAGCTCCGGGATCCACATCAAACTAGCCTCACCCAACCCTAACCCATAGGCTAACCTTATAACCAGCTACTGCCTAACCACTGATCCGAATGATCTCTTCCATATAAAGTCCGTTCGACACAGGTTAAGCTCATTATACGGCTATGATAACACTTCGAACCACAGTTCTGTTTGCATTGTGACATTCTTATTTTCCCCACATGTCAGGCTAAGGGATGGAGTACAGTGTACAGCTGTGTTTTTCTGTTCCAAAATGCAATACATTGACATATTTGTAAAACTAAGATAATTCTTGAGGTATTTATGATGAATTGATTAGAAAATAAGTTAATTAGTTCAGTATAACTGTGCAAATGAAGGTAGATTCACTGCGGATTTTTAGGGAACACTGCACAGGTTGTTAACGGTCACAAACAGCCCCTGCAGCAGTCGCAGGGTATTATCATTGTGTTAATATTAAAGCATTCAGTAGCGAGTCGTATGTATAAATCGGAATCTCCCCAAATGACACTTCAGCCCTTGCTAATTGGCGTTCTTTAATTGCAGATTGGTCGTTAGTCTGATTACTCGTACAGGGCGTCGAATGATCATATTTCCGGAAGTCTGCGTTAAATATATACCTTCACGTTTATACATGTAGCATTTAGGCATTAAGTTTTGCTTTCATTGTCTTTACAGAGATATTCAGGTATACACATATAGGTATATATATAAAGGAATAAGAGGATCGACTCCATTTTTAAACGGGGGCCTCCTCGCAGCCATAAGGCGGCAATGTTACAGGCCGTTGGGCAGCCTTAAGAGAGGTCCCATGAATCACTGCAGCACCAAGCGGGAAAGAGAACGAGGGACGAAAAGAGAGAGCCAGAAGCGGTCAGGAGTGAAGGAAGGGCGAGATATATAAAAATGTACACAAAAAACGAATGCAAAAAAATAATAATAAAATAAAACTATACTAACCGGTCTGCCACGCTCACGTCTTCTCTACCTCATCGCATCCTATTCATTATACAATATGCTTTATTATCCCTGCCATGTGATGCTCATTGTAATCGATTGTCCAAACAGAAATGGAATTCATTCGAAGGGTTTGAAAAACTATGTAAACGTTTATTCAAAAAAAATTCAATTTGAGTATGCTGTGCAACAAGACACCTTTAGGCACCGAGAAGCTTGGAGCAGCCGAGTGATTCGATAGTGTAGTCTAACGAAAGGTTGAACTTTGCCGAAGCTAGAAATGTTGATTTACCGAAAAAGCTGAGGTAACTTTGAGTTGATAGGTATAATGTGGTGATTTTATGCATCCGATCTGCAGACTTTCGGGAAAGTTCGACCGTAGACTTTCGTGATAAAGCGAGTCTTCCTTCAGTTTAAGTATTCCCGAGCGCACGGATTTGCTTCTGAGATAGCTGATAGTGTATACGTATATATTCTGTACGGATATAAAATATATACCATGTACCATTTGCGCAGGGGGATATAATGACATGCAGGAGCAGAGGGACAGCCTAACCGGGTGGAGGGTAGAAGGCAGGCTAGATTTATGTGAATTTAACGCGTCAAACCGGATATGCCTGTACGCATGCCCCTTTGACTTCTTTTGTCTGTCGTCTAATCGACAACGCGTGGCATTCTGGGTCACGCTTGTTGACTGCAGCTTGTAGAATCCCGGAACTTCTGCTTGAGTAAGAAAGGGGATGATCGTTACTCATATACTGCATATTTAGCGCTATTTAAGGGTTGCCTTTCGGTAAGTCGGGATCGTCATCCCCTGCATGCGCAGGTAAGACAACAGAAATCTCGTTTTATTCAGGGGTATGGGTACGTGTACACACATAGTCAGCCTCCTACGTCTTCCGAAAGTCGTATTAGCTCACCCGGCAGGTTTCGTAAAATAAGTAACATTTTCTCTGTGGCTTGAAAGCCGGTTGTGTGCGTGCGGGAACCGATGCGTGTGCCGACTATACAGCTCTCCAGGGTGCCCTACCCCGGTGGTCGGGCTTCTTCCACCTTTCCTCCCTTCTATTCCCTCAACTTTCCGCCCTCTGCCCCGATGCCACCCAATTTTTCTACCCCGCCCACTGCCTTGGATCTACAGAGCCCTAGCCCTAGCCCTAGCCCTTAACCTTAGCCATAGCCTCTACTGGAGGATAGCTGAAATTCGCCGTAACCATTTCGACAACCGTTCTCATCTACTAGAATCGTACTCTCTGTGTACGATTGACCGATTATCGAACACTGATCATTGCACTTTCGCACGCGACTTTGTCAGCACGATATATTTATTTACTCTTTACACTCGCTGCAGTAATCTGTTACTCATCAGGACCAGGGTGGACACAGATTAAGCGTTCAATTTTCTGAGTCACATTCAGACCGCTTGATTAAATTCTAATACTGAATTGATCCGTGATTGAAAATGTGATAGAATTTTTACCCATTTTTACGTAATATGGTATGTAGATGTTGGTTTGTACATGAGGGTGAAGATTACTTTGTGGTAGATAGCGATACTACTCACTTGCGGTAAAGGTAGGTATAGGTAGCCATGGTTACCGATGACTTAACCCGATTAACGAATGGGTAGCTAATAGCCGGAGGAAGGATTCTCGGTGGATTGCGTGCGTGCAGTTCACCTCTGGCGTGCGTGTCCGACCGAATTAGACGCACGTTTCTCATCTCGGTGTGGGCAGTGGGCATTTGGATACTCTAGGTATGTACAGGGTGTTCCCTCGCGGCGAAGTACATTAGAAATTAAGAATGACATCCTTCAATGTATCGTCATTCGACTTCCAGCAGCCTTTTTGTACGAAATAGGTACTGGCTGCTCCAAGTCTATCAAATGCAATCCTATTTCATCCCCTTTGGTGGATGAATTGGGCAGAAAAAAATCAGAAATTTTTCGAATATTACTCTGCCTGCACAGCGAAGAAGTGCGCATAGTTAGAAAGGTCGAAAGACGGGGTTAAGAAAGGTGTCGAGAGACCATCCACTGTTGGATTGCGGCCTCGTCTGCGCGCTTGTTCCCTCGGGATAAGAACGGCCATCTTGCACGCCCTGCGACATACTGTCCGCTACCACTGCCGCGTTCCTTCTTCTGCCCATTTGCATAACTTACTGGTCGATGATGACGTCACGGTTTTCAGATAGAGAGAGATATAGAGAAACGGGGAGCTTTCCGAAATTCAGATCGAACACTCGAATCGATTTACACGGAGGCTTATTCCACCGTACAAGGATTCAAGAATGACCCCTATTTTTTCTCGAGCTGACCATGAAAACGATCGGTAAGTCGGTGCATGCATGCCAATGGATTAACTTACACCGTGGCGTTTCTTCCTTAACGTTGGATTTTTTATTTATATATTCTTTCTCTGTTTTTTTTTTCTTCTCTCAAGTTTCCAGCAACCTTGGCGAGTTGCAATTACACTTGGTCGTGGTAAAAGAATAACAATAAAGACGCAGCAAGAAGATGAAGCCTCGCGGGGAGGTGATGGCGCCTCGTTGGCCCAGTGGATACTGCTAGTAATTTCGTCACGCCGTAAAGGTTGCTTTTTATCGCTGCACCCTGTACTCAGCCACCCCTCAGACTGTTTTCACCCTCAGGTATATACCTCGTGGAAGATCATACCACCGAGCCAACTAGGTAGCGTAATCCCTAGCCTTTTTTCCGATGTGTAGCCGACGTGTTAGCGAAGGAAATGAGAACCGTGGCTAGTTCTTATGCGATATTAGCAGTCGTCGCGTCATCTCGGGGTTCACAATCAGCCAACCTTCGCTAGACCTGGGAATGTGTATTTCTCACATTAGTATGTTTGCTCAGGACGACTGCGTCGGCTGGGAGCTATACGCCGGCCCGCAATATCCTCTGTTTGCGAGACACCGTAATTCGAACGATGTAATTCTTGCCTCCTGATCTATGGCTCCCAGACCTTCAGTCGGCACGTGGACCAAAATTACCCGAACCTACAAGACTTGGGATAGAAACTATCCGAATAATCCACCACGTCGTTTATTGACGATAGCCAATAATAATCGTTATAGTTCTGCAGCTAGGACATCCTTCAAAATTAAGACGACGGAGTTGAGTTAGTTGAAAATAAAATCTTTAAACAAAGAATCGAATATCAATCTCCGTGAATATTTAGTATGCAGGAAAAAGTAATCGAATACGTTTTATTATGTAATATGCACTTCGGCGTGGTGGTATTTCGGGCTGGTTCGAATGGTGCTATGTATCCAGTCTGCAGTTTACGCAATTACTGGATATTACAGCTCTGGGTTGGTAGCTCTGCTAATAAACGCATAATCTCGTAATGCCATTGATTTTCAATTTGTTATATTTACCCCGTTTTACGCAGGTTCTCAATTGTCGTTGACCCTATATCGGTACAATTTTACGATTGACTTGATCAGAGTTTTACACCTCATTGCACCGATATATTACTCAAATTTGACCGTCGTTATCAAAACAACTCTGCAGACGCGTGAAATTTTCAAAATAAAAAAAAAATAAAAAAAAATTCACACCATTGTAGATTTTGGGCTCTGTAAACACCGATCCACTGACACATTATTCAATCAAGGCAGGTCCACGTTAGAGATGACGTATAAATTTTGGCGTAAAGTATACGTACAGTAGGTATACAAAATCGGTAATATAACCAAGGCAAGCGAGAATCACGCTGCTGTGCAAACGACTATTTGCTAATTACAACAAAATACGATAACACACACCTCTCTGTATATAATAATATGAATCCCTGGGCAAGTGACCCTCCTGCCGTGGCTAGTGCAACACAATATGGTCACTCCAACCACGTATTGCATGCATTATCGCAATTATTACCAATTTTTTTCATATCAAATACTAAAACGGATTCGATGAAATAACAATCCAGGATTTTATCAATCAATCGACAAAGAATTTGGGTCCCAGTGCTGTGTTCTGTAAAACGAGTGGGTTATCTGATCAGACTACCTGTTTGAAATATGTAAAGTAAGCATTGGCGCAAGGATGAAGGTCTTCATTATAAAGGATTAGAATTAGAAGTGGTATAAGCCGGGCATAACGCCTGACAATAAACAGAAATAATTGGTCGACTAAATCGGTTAGTTTGTTGGTTGGTTAGGCGTAAACACCGGTGTAGTCGGTTGCACATTCGAATAGATGCAGTATAGCCGGTAGGATAGCATATAGAACGATCCCTCGCGCCTGTAGATCGCAGGTATTTGTAGCTTGTTACGAAATGCAATGCAGGTGTGTACGGATGACTATGCAAAGCAAATGTATCATATCACACTGGCCCCCAGGGCTGCATTACACGCCCGATCATACTCTGTTTCCAGCCGTATTAATACCCCGGTAAAAATATCCTCCTCTATCGCCGACTGCGAACTAAACTGCCCGTTAATTCCATTTGTGTAAACGCATTCCACTCCATGTTTCATGTGTGTCTGCCGGCCTGCCTGCCTGCCCCTACGCTGCCATTCACCTATATACCTGCCCATGCCCTCTCACCTATCCATTTAATACATACAATATTACACATAACCGATTCTACGTATTATGTATATACCTATGTACTGTGAAGGCACCTATTCGAATATCGGTTTATCCTCGTACCAGACAATATGACTACTTCATACGGTTACCGGATGTACGAATTTGGGCGATGCCAATCATGCAAAGTTTTATGCAGGTGAAGAAGTTTTTTGGGATTGATATATGCGGTGAAATAGAATCTCTGGATCAGAAATTGGGGGTCATGATGTCCTGTGGGAGAATATCTCTATAGTAGCTAATTTTGTATATAGGAAATCTCGATTTTCGTCGATAATTAGTCAACTTTGGCGTTTCTCATGCTCTTCTAAATCGCCCTTCTCATTCCACCCTTGCCAGTGGGTAGACAGATGGGCCGGGGTCGTCATATTCTGACGCAAATCCCCGGTAAGTCGTCTCAGATTTCGCGGGGTACCGCAGCAACTTGGAATGATTCATATCTGGCGAATTATGATCCTGACGTGGATTGACAGGACTCGAGTCGCGGACATGCGCACACGTTCGTATATCTATATACCATATACAAAAATACTCATATATACTTATCAATGCATTTGTACACATATGCACCTAGTTTTCAGTATATACACCATCGAGGTACACCAGCATGTGGCCCCAGGAGGCGACCCTGTACGGCACATCTGTACCTTGCCGTTTTGCGCGCAAAGAACGATCGAACGCAACGTTCCTGGTTTCGGATGGGAACCCCTCGCCCTCAGTACCGGGATGAAGAACCCTTTTCCTATTTCGGAACGACATATAGAACTACGACGGTAATTCATACTCGGGTGACATCTCGTTGCGTCGTAACAAGTACTATTGTCCGTATGCGTATATTGCCCCTCGTTCGATGTTTGACGACTCGGATTCTCGATTCTAAATTCGAGTGCAGTGAATTCCCTCTACTGCACCTGGCCAGAGAAATTCAACGAGCAATTTTTAGCGCGAATGACCACGATTTAGTTGTTTGAAAACAACCACCCTCTCCACTAGCACCCTTCACATTGCAAACAATTCTTCACGAGACTGCGTGAACTCTCTAGTGAACATCGCTGATCAATATAATCACACTCTGTATTCTTACGGGCGCACCATTCCATCTTGGGAGCATTTTCGCTACTCGGCGAATGCAATTTTCGCGAAAAATCGGTGCTAAGGGCCCGTCTCCTCCTTTCTTCTCTAGGTACTGCATATGCACGCGAATGTGTACATACCCGGGTACCTTGTACCGGCTCGGATGTAGGTACCCGAACACATGGCAGTCGGTTACGGTGGATGCCCGGCACCCCATGTTTGGATTATAGAGTGGATCGACGATGTGCTCGTGTCTATAAACAGGACGAAGGGAGCGAAAGAAGAAAAGTCTGCAAGTCTGCCTCTGCTGCAGTGCAGCGACCGCTATGACAGATTGAGAGGCCACGGGGCTTTGGTGAGCAGCGAGGCGTCTCGACTACTGTGCGACACAAAGGCACGCACCCCTACGAGCCTATACGACTGGTTACCGACTAGTACACTTTGCGTTGGGCTATGATGCCGGGTAATTTATAGGATAGATAAAGTCGCGGGTCGACTGTTTTATGGACTGTTATCTAGGCATCGGCCATCATGAAGTCCGCAAGCTTGATTGGTGAATATCTATCCGATGATTTCTCACAGTTTCATTGTGCGACGGAGAAGTAACAGAGAAATACATGAAAGAGAGTAAAAGGGAGACAGTACAACGGAGTAGCGAATAGAGAAGCTATCAAAGAACTCAATCGACCCCATCCCAATCGTTTCGTGGTATTTCTGCAATTTTACTCACGACATAACCAGACATAACTGGGCATAACAACGCCCCAGCACTATAAGGCGATACGATGACGTCGGCGGAGCTCTAGCACGTTCAGATATAGATATAACCGTGAGGATGTGAATGTGGATATGGATATGGATATAGAACGACAATACTGTTGGAACAAATGTGCGGTTAGAGACACCTAACTGCGTTCTCTTATTGAAAACATCGTCTCTGCTTACGCGGAAGGACCTTACTGTGTAGCCGGAGCTCGGTTACGTTTATCTCTAACGAAAATTACCTTCGACGATGTCGTTCAGAATCCTTTGTTCTCCTACCTCTACTCGTCGGATTGCTGTCTCGTTCTCCTTTTTCCATCGCATTTTCTCTATGCTTTAGAATTGATACGATGATCTTCGTATTAGCAGCGTAGAGCCGGGATTCGGTTCCGACAATTCTAGTAGGTATGTATCGGGAATGGATGAGAAGACAAAAAGAGAGAAAAAATCGCGGTATACCGCGGCGACATGAACTCAAAACGAGAGTTTGAGGCGTGACATCGATCGTCCAGGTCGCAAGAGCTGCACCTCGTAGTATCCGACGGCGGGACCATCATCCGCAGATCAAAGCGCGGTGCTGGTAATCCAATTTTAAACGTAATCCCCGAACAATGCTTACTGCAAACCTATAAACCTAAATCAAACCACTCGTTTCAATTGCAAACAGATGTGGCTGGCCTATCGCAAACCCCTCTTGGCTATCACTCAAATCCACTCAATAGAGAGATACACTGACTAGCTCTACTGCACCGCTACTGGTGTAGTTCTACACCTATCTCTATAAAGCACAACGAAACGGCGCTATCGCGGAGGGAGCGACAGATTTTAGACCGCAGAATACTGCTGGGTACGTAGTACCTACGGGACAAGTGCAGTCTCTCTTTGTCTCGTCTCCCATCTCTCTCTCTTGAAGTACTATCTGCTTGCACCTCTCTACGAAGATAGAGTGGAAAGGGAGTACGCGGAGACCAACGAGCCGTAAAGACCACGTCATATGTGCTCCATCTCGTATGAGTAGCTGTAGTATAGATATATTACTGTGCTTGGACATTATGATGGTGATAGGGTCGAGAGCAGCTACGTTATCGATGGCAAATTTATCAACGTGTGTTTGGTTTCAGATCCACCCTAGTTTAAGAAGAGAAAACGACGTTGTTTTTTCCAGTTGACGGTGAAGTTGTTCAGCAGTTTAGTTGGCGAGATTAAAATAATTACGCGAAAACCACAGTGGGTGATAATCCCGGTTAAATCCAGCGGTAAACGCCGTGCTAAGACTTTGTTTAACGTTCAATTGAATAATCCTCGTTTTTCCTCACGTGAAGTCAAACTATGGAGATGGAATGAATACAAATGAAGTACCGGCCACCGGTACCTGCCTGGTAATTGGATGACCGTTTAATCTGGGATTATCCTCGGGTTGACGGTCGTAGGCGTAGACCCATCCATGCCAAAAGAATTTTCGCCATGTTTTCTACCTCTGATGTCTGACAAATTTAACCGGGGAAATTTTGCAGAAGTTTTGTAGTATTTGAGAGAACTGGATTTCGTAGAAAGGAGCTCGGGAACCACAACCATAAATCAGGTAACGGTGTTTTCACAAACTGAACCCCGTAGCAACCATCGGTTGAAAAGCAGAAAGGTTCGTAACAGGCAAGTAATGGCACGTTGTACGAACAATGAAGGACATCATGCCTGCTAATACTTTTACGACCGTGCCGTAAATTTGCAGACACTTTACATCGTTCGGTATGAAATTTTTGCCCATTGGTCGAACTGGCCAGACGAAGAATCATTCGTCAGACTTTACAACCGGAACGAAATTGACGAACGCGATTAGAGTGTAGCAACTGACGAGACTATTTGTTCGGTTTTGAAAAGCTATATAGGAGATTATAATACTACTCAGTAATTTTCGGGCGATTTTGAGGGCTGATAACAAGCGATGATGTCCTTTAATTTTGGAGCCACTATTCTTTAACGGGATGAAATAAATCTTGACTCTCGAGGATGTTAGCATATTTAAACAATTAAGCCGGGCAAGGTTTAAAGAGTTCCCGTGCCTCGTCCCAGAAGACCTCTTCGTTGTTTATACAGTTCCTTGAATGGCAATAAGGCAAAGTTTGACTTTATGCGTACGGAGGGCAGCGGAATGACGCAAGACTTAAGAGGCAGCTGGGAGACATCGAGCATATTGTCACCGGCATTAATCGGGGGGCGGGTAGGTTCCGGTATAACGTCTTTAGAAACCATCGCCTGGGTCTCTGGATGTCTCAAAGTGTCTCAGGGTTGGCCTTCGGTCTGAAAGGGGCGACTGGGCGAGGGGAAGGGTATAGGAGGGCGAAAGTCACTGCACAGCCCCTGAGGGGGCCACTAGACGGCTTCGTGCTACTCCTGCGAACTCCTGTTGCCGACTCGGCTGAAAACTATACAACAGTACGCCTCCACCTCCACCTCCACATCCACATCTACCATCACCTCCGCCTCAGCTCCTTGCCAGGTCCTTTTCACACCTATCACCATTTTCCGTCCTTCTTTTATACACCTTCGTTGTAAGTGTAAGTACGTGGTGGGCAAAGAGTTTGTTAAGAAATAAGCAACAAAAGAATATTGTGTAAATTCTCGGTTGGTATATTATGCTCAGTACACAGCGTATAATACGTACAGCGTAGGTATCCCTATCCTTGTGTCTCTGGTACGAGTAGCTGGAGAGATATTTCCGAGCTAGCTAAACATATCCAAGCTTCGAAACTTTGGGGTAATCCTATCGCGGTTCAACCGAAGTTTATTAATTTCCTTATCAAAAACAGAGGAGGATGTTGCAGCTCTCTGGTTATTGCCAGTTAGTGTAGTTCTATGTCCACATCGTTTCGTTACGTTATAGTCACGTTATACTAGATTCTGTTCTGTACTGTTCTGTTCTGTTCTCCAGTTGTTCGTCGACTAGTCAGAGTCCGGTTGCCTTTCCCGAGGGTGCAGTGGCCGGCCTGCAGGGGCTTTGCAAACCCTGCAGGGCTCGTCGATGCCGAACCTCTGCCAAACTATCCTCCTCGTACATATCTCACGTGTTTCGCGCGCTATTCTCACCAAGATCTACACTGTTGATATAGCTCAATTCCTCTTCCTTAATTCCTGAATTTTTGAATAATTTTTTTATAATTTTGTTTCAGAGACACGGACCCTCCAGCTTCTGGCTGTGTACGAATAGTGTGTAGGTACTGATGTAGTAAACTTTGTATAATAAACTCGGTCAGGTTCACCGAGGATTCGACCAGCTTCCATCTTGGATGTACTTGATTAAGCGTAGTGCTGGTGACGGTGCCGCGTTATCATATTATGACGACGTCGGTGGACATGACGACCTTAAAACCATTTACTACGTCCATAAACCTTCGGGTTGCATCTTTTATACCACCAGCTAGTAAAACGTAGTATATCATCTCTCGCAAAATGGCAAAATTAGGGACGTCTCTTCGGTGTACCTACCTACCTACCTAGCTACCTACCACCTTCTCCTATGCACAGCCAGGGTTTACTTTGCACCCTCATCGTCCACTTGATAGAAATATTAGATACGAAGTACGGAATAAAGTCGAGAATTTACTCTTTAAAAACTTCTTACCATGCACACCTTGCCTAAATGTCTATATGAAGTATGGTGACTCGGTAATAATACCTGGAAATTCCAACGTACTTCGTCTGTCTGAACAAATATCACATATTTATAGAACAAGCTAACGACCAGCTACGGAACGCTGAAATGACCGCCATGATGTCGGGTTATATTCTGATTATATCACCGGTCATAATTATGAATTATACAGGTAAGGTCTGTCAAGGGACTCGCGGGAGACGGGAGGTGAGAAGCCGTCGTGCGAACGGAGAGCAAAAGAGAGAGCAGAAGAGACCACGATGAGAATACAAGGCTAATACTTTTTATTACTTATACACCCCTTTTCCACTCTTATGCACCCTCAGCTATCCGCTCCAAGCTGCCATCAAAACTTTGATTATATCTTTAAAAAGCAAAATCAATGGAAATTTATTATAGATATGCTGTGAACAGCCAATGCTGTTGCAATTTTTACTAGTTTCCACTTTTCTTTGAACAGAAAATTGAAAAATAAAAAAAGTTTCTGCCGTTTCTCAGAGTTAGTAGAAATTCTCTGTTCATCACGAAAGAACCCATTTTCCAAAATCTCTGAAATAAATAAACCGACGTGCAGATTCTGGTTTTCATGATACGTCAGATGAATGTACATACATTCAGGGGTACGTAAATTTGATTCCACTTTCGTCGTACCGATTTCTCGAATATGCTGTAAAGTCGTACTGTAGTGTGTCCATGCAAAATTGCAGTTGACTTATTTGAATAGACTATCATAGTTCGGTCGTTTACGGGTAGAAAAGCGTCCGCCGAATCGTGCGGGTGAAGTTGCAGCAACGAATCGTGAATACATCCTAACGAATGTCAGTATATGAACTATTTGATTCTATAGCCGCCCAATGGTTAGTAATGCGCCCCGACACAATATTACGACTGGTGATTTTCTATGCTGCAAATTGTTTCATGCCTATAAACAGAACCTGCTCCGCCACGCGACAGTTGGCCCATAAAATTCTAACGACCTAACAACGTAGCGTTTATATTGTATATCTTGCAGATAATACGCGTACGCTGCATTGCCGTTTGCATGGATATTTTTTAACTCCGGAAAAAAAAAGCAAATTCAAAAAATTTCTTGCGATACTCAAAGCTCCCCGAATTTCAAACGCATTTCATGGTGTAAATGAATCGATACGATTTCGTTTAACGACGCAGACTCGCTTCCAAAATGTTCGTATGGAATTTTGAAAGCTTATTCCAAACTTGGGGAGATCCAAAATTGAGTTTATACGCTGTGCAGTCTAGGTGCTCGACATACTTCGTCGATATAACCAGGATAAATGTATTCAGAGAAACATGACGTATCGTTGACTTAGCTGCGGGGGGTTGATACTGGGATCTCGGTGGGTGCCAATTTGTTCGAGAACTGAAGGACCGCACACTGCGCAATCCGCCCGAGGCGCAATATGTTAGAGCCAATTGATTAAAAACAGTACATAAGATTCACCCCTGCGTCCAAATGGCAAGTGTCACGTATCTGAATTGGAAAATGAAGTATTGTTTCATTTCAGACATAAATTATTCATACGTCTATGAAAATGGAGCATAAGTCAAGCTCATCTCTATAATTTTTTCTAAGGTAATCAACGATTCAAATTTAAACACTGAAAGTTCAACGAAAGGTATAGAAGAGATGTGAAGTTTTCAGTTTAATTTATTTCATTACATTAAAGTGAAATTTTTCCTTATTTTTTAGACCGGAATACACTACCCCTTATCGCTCGGAGAGGGAGGATTGTCGAGGCCCCCGGCCTAAAATATCAATGAGGGGGGCGCGACTATCAATTATTAACACTTCCATCTGTTGGTGTATCTTGAGCCCCGAGCCCCCAAAACCCTCGTGTCTCTCTCCTCCCTTACGTCTCACCCCCAGAGTAGGCCACGTCCTGCACAATACACTACTACATCATATTATCCGCTGCAATGGACCGTATGGCAAGTGCACATTGTACATTTTTCCTTACTCCGAATGCCTGACTGTGTGAAAACGAGCTCGATTGTCGTGCCAAAAGCTCGGTGATTTGTTGCCGGAATATTACTCGATCCTCATATCCCTGACCTCATAACAATAGGGCTTGTCACGGTTTGATACGCGATGGCAAAAGTTCAGTTGAAAAAATTTCTAAGAGTATAAATAATTTATTATATGATTTTTCTTTCGTTTTTCTGGTTAATGGACCAAGAGAGAGAGAGAGAGAGAGAGAGAGAGAGAGAGAGAGAGAAGATAATGTCACTGCGAATTTCTCGAGGCTTTCATTTAGGAGGTTTCGGGCTTATTACTCATATCATAGAACTACCCATACGCGTACTCTGTATTCACGGACGGACCTGGTTAAACATAAATATACAAGGGCCAGAAACCCTGGGTCCCTGGCATTACTTAGTGGCAATACGCGCCAGTAAGACAGTCGGCATAAAGCCAACCACCGTAGGTAGGTACTTCCTAGCGCTGATATCCCAGAAGTTTGCGGGTCGCCGCATCGTCAGGTCGGAAGTTTTGACCCACCACCACCCCACACCAAAACTTAGCATCCAACCATCCCTGTGACCATGCCCTTTACAGTATCGTCCTTAGCATCGGAGCCCCGACGTTTACGTCCATCTATACAAAACGTCAGTCCGGATCTGGGGTCAGGAAAATTATGGAGAATTCCACAAATTCGGAACCTATAAAGAAGCCATCTCGTTTTCTCGGTCCATGATGTTCGATCTCGTCAATTAGAAATCCAAAAACGATCTATGATGAAGGCAAGGGTTCAACATCTGCGTCCACCTTCGCAAAACATAAGTCAGACGCTAAAGACAATGAAATGATGAAGGAATCCGCAAATTTAGTGCTCGTGAAGAAACTCTGTTGTTTTCTGGTTCCATGATCTTCGATTTTGTCAATTAGGAGCCCAAAAAAGATCTGAACATGGGTCCACCATTCCCAGAGACATGTGGAATTGTATATATACAAGGGTTGAAAAAATTTCCCCAGTCGTCGAAATACGACGAAAGTTTAAATAAAAAATATTTATCCCAAGGGATTTTTGCGAAGCGGTGTCGTTGTTGCTTGGTTAAGACGTCACTGGGCGTATCGCACAACGTTGACCGTTTCTCCGTGAGCGAGGACGGGGTGGTTGGGACGCGGATAGCAGAGAGAGAAAGAGAGAGAGAGAGAGAGGGAGTCCGGTACGAAGCCGCGTCGGGGCGCAGAACATAATGGACACATTAGTGCTCGGCCTCCAGTTTAATTAGTTTACATTACGGCGGCATCGTCACCACCGCGAAAGGGCTGGCGGAGGCAACGAAGCCGGCTGGGATACGCGGGCTGAGTTGGTTTCGCGCTGGTTGATTAATCGGCAAAGTTTGATGCGAGGTGATGCCGCCGCTAATCACACCTCGTTACGGAATTAATAGCAAACTTCAACCTTTGCTATTCACGTTACGCCGTGGTTAAATTCTGAGAATATTATCACCGTGTTACCGAGACAGAAAAATTTCTTTCCTGCACCCCCCAAAAAAATAAAAATAATTATAAAATTGTAAGAACCTCTTATGGCTAAAAACTGCATCGTGGATCCAGTTTCCACTCGTTTGCGTACCTGAAACGGGGCTAGGGTGTACATATATACATGGTCTCAGGTATTAGTTCATTTAATTATAAATTCCATTAAAATGAATACCAGTTCAGAAACAAACTCCACATATCCACATTAAACAGAGGGCAACATGTCTTAATCAGGTTAATATAAATATGAAATATGCAGCCGTACCTACTCCGCGTATTATTCGTATATGTATAGTGTAGTAGATGTGTATATATATACCTACCTTCCTACCTACGCGAGAGGGTAAAGTGTAAAGTGTAAAGGGCGTGCAGGACATACGTACGTGGCGATGCTTGCGGGTTTACATACAGCTATGTAGACGCCGTTGTATGTAGCTAACGTGTGACGCCTTATACGACTCCTGGGGGGCGCCTTTGTATTAACCCTTGCATATTAACCGCGTGATAACCGGAGCCTCCTCTCTCATATTAAACTCGTATACATGTGGGTGTGTATCCACCTTCTGACATTTTATACGTAGGGATAGTTCGTACTTATACCCCTATACAATATACAAAAATATGAATTATCGCATTCGTTATAGAATTGCTCACTGCATCTTCCCCGAAATATGTCGAATAAGTGAGGATTTTCTGGCCACGCGCGAGGTGAAATCCTGCCGGACCTCCGGGAGGCAGCGTCTGGAATTAATAGGATTGCCAGGCCAATCAAAGTCCGCGCCAACTGAGACGGCAGCGTGGTTAACCTTAGGTAATAGAACCTCGTTCCTTGGGGGGCTTCTCTGAATTTTAGACCCTTTGGGATTTGTATAGCCACTGCGGCGAAAGGGGGCATGTATATATAGGTGTATGTATGTGTATATATATATATATACAGAGGATGCGTGTTTTTCGTGTTTTTGTTGTTGTTGTTCTTGTCAACGTTGTTTAATCTCGTTCCAACTACAAAGAGCCGCGGTGCGGTAATCGGGATCCCAATTTGTGGGCAAAGGCTTTTTCGTACAGCGACCACCTGATAGAGGCTTCAACGCTAGCTTTACGCCCACGGTAGGTATAGATGTGTAAGGTATATATACCTATACTATATATGACCTAATTACGTCGTCAAACGCGATGAGGCCTCGCGAGTGGCCTGTAAATTTTCTGGTAATTAATGAGTCGTATGTCGGTCAAAAATTGCCGCGTCATGTAGCGTCGTGTCGACGACCAACGAGCCGCCAGTATCGCCTAATGAGAACATCGCGGGGGGATATGCGACGTAGGTATAGGTACCGGGGCGCGTGTGACACGTGAATTCACTTTAGTCGGTCAGTAAAAAAGGGATTCACATTCACGTATGGCATCGCATTACCTCCAGGTATATCACGCCTCGTACATAAATGCGGTAAACCGACGCGTAATTGAACGCCCTGTGCAAAGGGGGACCAGGGTGGTACTCATGCTACTAGTAGCTGTATATACGGTGCCATGCCGGGTCCTCCGAGTTATCTCTATGCCGCTTCCGCGCCACCAACTTTACACACGGTACAAATGAAAAAATTAAAATTAAAAATTATACTTCCCGGATGGGGATCATGGACTCGACCAAGTTTTCAATTTAACGCTAAACGAATCACTACAAGCACATCGGTGTTACCTTCGAACGATTAGAATATACGTATCGTATTCTCGAGCAAAATTTCGCTAACTAGCTTGTGAATTTTCTGATCAAACAGAGTCTACAGAATTCCACACAATTTGCCTGAATTCAGGAATTTGGAAGTCTTTGGCGGTCAAAAATCAGAATTTTGTTTCAAGGATCTAAAATAATGAAGAAAACTGAATAAAAGTTTTTCATAAAAAAGTTTGGCTTCAAGCACAGAATGGCATTAAAGTGGGAAAAAAATTATTTTTGGTATCAAAGACTTGGGGCGTATTGAATTTTGAACTTTATCATTTCGACTTTTGTACGAGAAGAACTTTGAAAGGATTGTGACAAATCAAAAGACCAATCGAGGCGAAGAGATTGTTTAGAAAATTTCTTGCGCTAACACCAGATATATAGGGTTCCTAGCATCCATCGTGTGTGTAGGTGTTTTTTCGTAAATTAGAAAAATCTTGTAGATGTGGGATAAACTGAACAATGAAAATATCTAAATCTAAGATTTTTGAAGTTTTTCGATTTCTCGTCATACCAAAATTTTTAATCAAGATCTAGAACAAAAATCTCACCTTTCCGAAATATCGTCCTGCAAAAAGTGTGAAGATCAACACTTCGTTACCATCATTACCTAATTCGATATAAAAAACATCATTTTTAGCTCACGTTATCGTTTCAGTTGAAAATATACCTACTCTTACACGAAAAATTTCGAAAGTTTCACTCATTCGTACGTTTTCGGTACCCCAGCTACTCAAAAACAGTCAAATTTTCATCCAGCTCCCATAGTTGGTCGAGTTTAAGTCGTGCGGTTAATCGAAGGATTCAACAAAGCGAGACCGAGTGGGACCGACGTCGGTTTAGTCGGAAGTTGTCTTTGGTCTTTCGTCTTTCTTAGCACTTCGTAAGAGCCACCCTCTCCGGCACTTGGCTCGGCAAGCTTCTCTCGAGGTTCGTAATCGACGGGTACCGCGACGTCGGGGTGCCCGGTCGAGAGTGACGCCATCCCCTGGGACTCCGCATCGGAATTCAGGACTGCCGACGTACTGTACACGCAACTTACGTACAACCGTGTAGGTAGCTTTAGCATTCGCAGAGTTTTCTGTTCGAAAAAGAAAATACGGAAAATATAAGGTAGAAAGGGAGCGGCCTTCGCCTTCGCCTTCGCTTTCGCCCTCTCCTCCTCCTTCTCCTTCGCCTTCCAGACGCAAGTCGGTACCGCCAACTCTATTTATCAAATGTACGTTTAATTTTTTCGCGAGCACAACCATACATCATCCCCACGGCGTGATCCGCTTCTTGGAGAAGAGCTGGAGGGTCGAGGGTGGGACAAGCAAGGCGGGATGAAGAGTGCCGGGGCAGGCGAGACGTGGGAGGATTACCACGCGAGAAATTGAGCGAAAAACCAAAAGCCGAGAAAGGTTGTATACAGTATAGCTATATACTTCCGGTTGCAATAAACTCCTCCGCAGAGGGATGATCGTCCCTCTCGCTTCTAACAAATGAAATCCGTCCCAAAGTGGTAGACTTGTTAATCTGACCTGCCTAGATTTATGCCCTCTGACCACCTCGGTCACTCTCGTAAATAAAAAGAATTACTCGCTGCACAGAAACTGTCGATACTTCCCGTGATCAAAAACTGAAATCACAGAAATTAATATCCTGCACTCAGAATTTTCATCAAACTGATATCGTCGTTGAAATTTTTGGTGGAACCGAAGCCAGTGTCGAATTCTGTCAATTCTGCAAATCTTCGAAATTGGCAACGGTGAAAAATCTTAGAACCCGAATTTCGTGACTTTCGAAATCGATTGAATTTCGGAGTGCATCTTACGAGATGTTCAAATGAGAGAAAAAAAACCGAGATCTGGGCTGGAAGCGAGACCAAAGGTCGTCCTGTGTGGCGTCGAGGATAGCAGAGGTGGTATCGGTGGGCGACGGCGGGTGGAGGCCGTGGCTCAGCTCCAGGAATTATGGCTCTTGTCACGGCTGTTCATTTGTAGATGGAGTTTTTGCTCCCCGAGGAGGCTGCCCCAATCACGAGCCACGGAAATTGCAACCCCACCTCTTCCGACTTTGCCGTAGCCCCCTTTACACCCCGTCAGTAACCCCCCAGAACGCCTTACACTGCGGTAACGCCGCGATACTATTGACACTCGTCTTTTGTTTGTTCATTTCTTATTTTTTTCTATATTGTATCAGGCCGTAGGGTAGAAAAACAGGATCGAACTAACGGTGATCTTGATCGGTCGTTGTCACCGCCGATGGCACCGATCTATCGATTCCCTTCGAATGAACGAGCCCGATTTTGAACGTCAAAACTTTTGCAATCGTCGAAAGGCGAATATGGGGCCGCTACTGGGACGGGAATTCGCGCAATCACGACGCCGGCCGTCGCGACGCCTCAACGTAAGCGGAATCACGAATGCGTTCGTGAACTGCCTGACGAGCGGCCTTCTCGATTACGAAAACGATCCGAGAACTGACCGGCGTTACAATTCCTCGGAACTCTTTCCACTCTTTAAAATTATCGGAACGAGGAATTCGCGATACTCGTTTCGTTTGCGATAGCAAAAAATTTCGATAAACAAGGCGTATTTCTCGCGGAGAATAAGATCGCTCAGAATTACTGCGGGAAGATGAAAATGAATGGAAAATGTGTAAAAATGTATGAAAATAGATAAGAAGAACGAGGGTGGATCCATCACGGGCTGGTAACGAAGGCATCAGCTGATGACACATTTTAATATCTTAAAACAAGCTCGGAGGAGTGCCATCAGGCGTCCCGGACAAAGGCGTGCCTTTCCCAGCATTATGTCGGAGTTGTTGTATGCTTTAGCGATGAGGAGGATATCCCGCGCGCGGGTAAGCCGCGCGACTAAACGCGGACTCAGGCGAAGTCCCAGGTGCCCGCGGAGCGATGATTAAGCTCGCATTTTAATCAAAGGACGGAGTGAAAAGTCTTGTAGCTGGTGGTGATAGGATTTGTCGCTTGATAAATCAAATCCACCGGCGCCTGGGACTCGTAATAAATTTTTCCCCCATCCCAATTTCATATTCGATCAGTCGATGGATTTTTCACCAAGATACCTACGCCGCTCGCCCGTGTTGTCTGCCACTTTCAACGTCTGCTTTTTTCGTCAGCTTCACATTCCTCCTTAAGAAAATAAAAAAAATAAGAACACAAAAACGCCTCTAAAAGTCAAAGACGATGTATGTACGTTGCTCGATCCAGACATTGCACAAACCCAATCGACATTCAGGACTAAATTTTTTGTGAAATAACCGGTATGCCCGCTGGCCACGTAGGTATATGTACTTTAATCAACTTTCTCTGCCGTTCGTTGAAAACAGAAGAAAATTGGAGACATTTTTTTTTCTTTTGCCAAGCTGAAGCATCGATATTTTTCAATAAGTTCGCCGGTGGTCACCCCGGGGAAACGGTGTAGCCGGTGGTCTCCGGCGACGTTTCAGTAAATATTAAATAATAATTAAACATGAAATATACTTTTATAGTAGGTATGGAATGGCTCGAGGCTCGGATGTGAATACATGGAATCGTTATAGAGTACGCGAGAATCGCATCGTTGCAGGATCGACTCCGAGTTTCCTTCGTCGAGACAACGTAAAATAATGACGTCACAGGCGGGTGATAGCGAAAACCGGGGCGACTGGGAAACGGTGCGCGTTCGTGTCGGCGTCGCGACGGTGTCAAATAGTTCGGGCGTGTGTGCGTCGGTGGTCCCAAAGTCCCAGAGCCGATCCTGCCAAGTTATTTAAATTCAAATTCGAAATATCGCTGAGGGTTGCTAACATATTGTTTGTCTCGTGGTGGCCCGCGTTTCTACCACCATGCGATACCATACCATGCCTCTTCGACCTTACAGCTATCGCTCTTTAGCTCTTACATTACGCCGAACACAGGACGTTGCTAACTTATTTGCATACGTGGACGACGTGTGTCGTTCCTCGTCTCTCGTGTTTCCTGTTTCATGTTTCGCTATTCCCTATCCCTTAACAATTTCCCGCTAACATACCGTGCCGGACGCTTGTCCAACTTCACTCCGCGTACTCGCACAGCTACGTACAACACCTACAGCGTAGGTATATCTAACTGTACCCCCACGTTACAATCGAGTAACGGTACGAACTATTCGAACAAAAATTTGCCAAAAAGTGGGAGCTTCTTAAACTTATGAAGAGTTTTCTGAGTCTTTTCAAGTCGCATCTGTAATCGATAATTCACAAAAAATAGAATCCATATCCGGCTTTACGTTTCTCGAATTTCGATTTCTGAGATCAGAATAGTTACCGAGGGGTGTAATTTCGAACCGCTTTCGGAGGCTGGGTATTCGAGACTGCAACGCCTGTAGCGAACGGCACCATGTAAGCCTGGCCGAATCGTGCGAGGGGTTGATTTTTATCTCCGCTCTCAACTTCGGTGTGATGTCCGGTTCTCCTATAAGAGCGATGCTAATTTTTGTCCAAATGTTCGTTATACGTATGTGCAAGAAATTTGTTTTATGCAGTGAGTAAGCTTTGTGCAAAGTTTGAATCAGAAACAGCCAGTTTAGATTCTTCAGACACATACGTCCTGCCCTATCTTCTGTAATGTCAGAGTATCAAATGTTCCGAGCATTATGAAGAGGAGTGTGTTCATTCCGGGGCAAAAACTTCGTTTTAGGGATCGAGTGTGTATCAGCCTTTTAAGTTTTTGCCATCCACTTGTGCGGGTCAGACGGCAAAAAGTCCTAATTAATGACCCGGTGGTTCTGAAACCGGGGTAAAGGTGGGTGTATAAAAGGGTGATGGGTGGTTTACGTCGAGGAGGTGAGTAGCGAGATGACTGAGTGCCCTCCGAGGAACGACCCTCGATGGAAACTCCGCGTATGAATATGTCTCCGCTAATTCAAACTAGGTCCCAGAGGCAGATACCGGGACCAGCTCCTCTCCCCCAGCCAGCAGCTGTTCGTCTGTCCACGATGAATATTAAATACAAGAGGTTGAAGAAGACTCCCTTGCCGGAGGTTTCAGGAGTATTTATTTCACCTTTTACAAAACTTGTTCCCTATTCTCCCTACGTTGGACTTATTATTCCCCGAAACGACCGGAGTAGCTGTATCGAGGTGCAAATATATCCATCGATCGTACAGTGTCATGGAATTTTCAATTATCACATAAATAAAATACGATTAAGTTTCCACGGCGAGACGTCGCGGTCGTGCAGGACGCGGAAGTATTTCGAGGGTCGCATATGGACGAGGAAAGAAATAGAGAGAAAGATGGAGCGAGGAAGATAAAGATGAAGAAGAAGAAGAGAAAGCGGAAGAGGAGGAGTAAAGGAGAGGGAAAAGATATGACGTAAAACCACCCTTACGGTGCTCTAACTGAATTGTGTATGTCTCCACGGCACCCTTACCCAACGCATCGTCCCTCTCGTGTCCCAGACCGTGGAAGAAAATGTGTCATAAAATTACCAGGTCGCAGTAAACGCGCGGAAAGAAAAGGCCCGCATGGCGTTAAGGCGTTAAATTTTCTTTACCAAAACATATCCGTATCCCCGCGCGGATCTGGGGTCCCTATGCCTCCGTAGCCCATATGGATTTGTGCACTGGCTCATGCAGCGTAATCCATCTCTATCTCGTATCTCATTTCCACGTACTTCCGTCTATCTATTGACTGTTTCTTTGATGGATCAGACCCGTCTTCGAAAAGTCCGTGAAAAGATGGATAGGTGATATACACCCATAACCACCTATTAGCATTCTATTATTTTTGCACGATAATTCAGGGTGAGTAAGACAGTCGATTTTCGAAGCAGATGCGGAAGTGGTACGGTGCCAAGTTGTTGGTCCTTTTCGAGCTCTTACGAACCCACAACTTTCACCAATGTCCACTTTAGCGTGAAAAGGAGGTTGACCAGCTGACCACCGTCCAGGAAAAGAAACTCTCCGACGCCTTGCCTCTCAGTCGTTTTCAGAATTGCGCCAGGACTGTGGGATGTGGGATATGGGCGGGGGTCATCGCGTCAGTATAGAGAACGTCTTCTCGTTGGCGACCTCTTCGTCGACGCGGGCGTCGGAGATGGGCCGTGAGAGTGGATTGAAGGGACCCCGTGGAGTCGTGAAATCCATCAGACCCCCACCGTACACCGTGTACAGCGTCTCCTTTTATTCTTGAGCTTATATACTTACGGAAAAACTCTGGGGTAGAATAAGCGGCGGTGCAGACATGGTGATGGCCAGTTGTTACAATCCCGTGGTTTTGTAAATCCGTTTATAATAGTGAT
This sequence comes from Macrophya alboannulata, assembly GCA_949628255.1. Lineage (NCBI taxonomy): Eukaryota > Metazoa > Arthropoda > Insecta > Hymenoptera > Tenthredinidae > Macrophya > Macrophya alboannulata. Next base: position 24,301,451 of record OX451209.1, on the reverse strand, counting down.
TATTATCATTATTATATTTTTCTTCAACCAACGTTCATCAATTAATAATAAGAAGGTTTTCGGGAAGTTGGATCTGGCGGCTATGCCCATGGTTTGAGGAACCGAACTTTCGGGGTAGGTATCCGTTCGAAGGAAATTTCATAAACTAAATTATTATAACGGGCGTATAGCGACCTGCCACTGGGTTTACGAGTCCCAGCCTTCTCGTATAGTAAGGTTACCCGGTGCCACCTTGGCTGCGCCTCGGCATGGCCGCTGTCTATACATTATGCAGGGACTAATGCTGTTTTTATTCAACGCCCCGTACCGTGCCATACCTACTCCCCCGTACGTACGCTAACTCTCTTAGGAGACACTAAACCCCCGGGCATCCCACTTTATGACGATATAATTTAATTTTTCAGATTTAACCAGCGCTATACCGACTTCGATTGTCTTGTCTGCGAATCGTAAAAGCTTCGTACGTTGCCGTTTCTACTTTTCGACTTCGTGATTTTTCCAAGATGCATACCAATACCGCGAATCAGACATATTTTCTCTTCACGCATGTTTTATCTCGCGAAATTTCCAAACCCTCCCCATCATACGGTACCAATATTCATCTCGTACGCACGCGGCGATATCTCGCCTTAATTTATCACCGCAAAAGTGGTTTTTCGCTCGGATGGTAGGTATAATTCGTTCCGTTAACAAGCGAATCATTCTCTGGCCCGTTGACTGATCCGAACGCAGTTATCGGTCACGGGGGCGTTAAGGGGACTGGTAACGGTGCGAACGGGCCACTAGGGATCGAGCCCAGTTTTACCGGGAACTTGACGAGCCATCCGCACGCTTTGATTATCTTCACAGCGATCAGGGATCTTTTAAACGACACTGCAGAGCTCGTCTCTTGCAAACGGCACGAGGTCGTTGTTGCATGTCTAAAATTAGTCGGTACAGTTCGCCGATTTCGAAACCGCAACGTGCCGAAGAAATTTTCCCACTGTATCAAAATTATTTTTCATTTCTAATCGATGGGGCGATCAACGATCAATGAATCATTAAAATTTCGAGGTTGATATTTCTGGGTGTTGGCGAGTCGTGAATGGGCGAGGCAACCCGCATATGTGCGAGGGTGTGATCGCCGACTTTTATTAGCCGGATAAAATGATCATTTAATTTGAGAACCGACACTCGATCAGATAAACCGGGTTCCCGAGCCGCCACGTGGTCCCCTGTTGATTATCGTGCGTTAATTTATCTGACACTTCGCTCGCCAGAGGAGCTGTTACAAGGCAGTAAAACAAAACATACACCTTCATTAGCAAATTACAAAGAGAATTGTCGTTCGGTCACAGGTATCAGGTGAAATTTTCTTCCCACGTCGTTATTGAGGGCTTAATCAACTCATCGTCTTCCCTATCATCACAATTCCGCATAAATTTAATACACAATAGTTTAAAAAAAAAAAATATCGTCACTCAAAAAGGAACTGTGAGCTTTTCTCGTGCTGCTCCTGTCATAGAGAAACGTCATAAGCCACTCAGTGTTACCGATACCATCGTCTGATACGGCTCCCCTCATGGTGAAACCAAAGTGCTGTTTCTATCGTATATACAAAGGTCTCGAAGAACGATATCAAAGCGTATGTAGATAGATAAATGGAACCCTGTGACGTCAGTTCTTCTCACCTCTTGAGAGCGTCTTCGGTCTCCGGAGACGGCGAGGCGTGTCGCGACACCTCGCGAAACGTATGGTTAAATAATTCACGTACATATGTATACAGGGTGAGTTTTCTCTGGTATCGAACGAGGGAGGAGCGTATTATTGCAAACGCTCGGCCCATTTCTATTCATACTTGTTATCGTCAAATCGAGAAACCCCACTTTTATTCTCAAGTCCAGGACAGGTATGTTTCTATTTGCGACAGTAACAACAGAGTGAGGCTTTTTGATATGATGATAATAAGTATGAATAGAAAGGGGCTGAATGTTTGCGGTGATAAGCTCCTCCCTCGTTCGATACCAGAGAAAACTCACCCTGTATATATGTATATATATATTTTTGGATCCGGAAATTCTCGACCTCTCAAAATAGACCGGATATGTATGTAGGTACACAAGCTAGATTGTCACCTCGAATACAGACACTCTTTTTTCATCTTTCACCAGACATTATATTACAAATGGAATGCCTTTCATTTGGAACTCTTCAGTCACTGAATACTCTTCAAAATTCAAACGAACCTCATCTTCACAGTCTAGGATCCCCAGAGAAAGAAATCAAGCTACACATTGATAATAAAATTCCTTTTCGGACTCATACACGTCAGATTAAACTTTGGTCCTGTAGAAATAATTGAGACAGGTTGATTTGGACAAAATCATATCTGGATTTGAGACGGACGATATGGGTCGGTGGAGTTGGAAAGGAATTCGTGGTTTAAATGGTAACTTAGCGAGTTGCAATTTCGGCATAAATTATTCCCACCTCTCGGAGGTGGTTCACTCGAATAAACGTTGGTTTCGCGTCGGCGTTCGGCGTCGGCGTCGGCGTTGGCGTTGGCGTTGGCGTTGGTGAGCCCCTTTATGCAAGCACGAAACACGGTGGTAAACGCAGGCGGCGTTTGCGGGCGATATTAAAACGGTATGAAGATGAATACTGCTGTAGCTTGGAAGTTGAAAAACTAAATATTAAATAATGAATTATGAAGACATACAGTTGAAATATTACTTGATTAGCTACCAAGTCCCGCTGGGCTACCCTGACATCGCCTTGACGTTCAAAACTTTTGCAATACCTTTACTTATTACTCAAAGATCTATTGCAAACAATTATTCCTCCGAAAATTCGAAAGACTAATAAGTGATTCAATTATCTCAAGTAGAAAAAAAAAAAGATCTACAGTGACAAATCAAATGACGTAAAACCCAAAATTTTTAAAAGCACAACTCCATGAAGATAGATTTTTCTTATTTAAAACGATCATAATTATCGCAGATTTTTTGAATATTTTTAGGAGTAACGAGTCCCTGCGATGGGGTGAATCGAATAACTGCATGAACGAATAAAATTTTTGGTAAAAAATATGGGGTGAAAAAATTTTTTCAAAACCAAAAATTATGGGAACAGTTCGACGAATTTTATTCAAAGGTTCTGGTTTATCCTGCAGTGGAACTGCCAGGTTTAGGTACTGTTCATTAAGAGAGGACCAGGTCGAATGAAGAGAGAAGGTAGATGGAAGCTGCAGGATGCGGCAGAAGACGGGATCCAGGGGTGGTTGGCAGGGCGTCGCGGGTACGAAGGCGGCGCCGGACACGCCCCTGGTGGCTGTCCGCGCACCAGGTCGCGCCTCACCCGTTCACCACCATCCCCTGTTCGCAGAGGTTTTTTTTTTTCGTTTTTCCATTTTTTTTTTCTTCTATTTTTTTTTTTATACATCCAGGAACGAGTCGTCCCACTCTGGTGCTATCCCTGGCTCCAGAACGACTCGAAGACGTATAATATTTGAAAGATCTTTCCAAAGTCGTTAATTTTATATGATAAAACTGACAGACCATCGTTGTCATGAGTTCGAAGCAGTTTTAAGTCCCACAATGATCATCGAAATGCTCGATCAGGGTACCGCTGAAATTTGGAAAGCACTGCAGCTTTGATCAAGTTTTAAGAAATTGGATGAAGAAGTTGAGGTACAAGCTGATCCGATGGATTAGGTCAGCGAAAGTGGAGGCAGCATCGTAGCTGATCATCTCGATGTTAGATTGATACAAGTATAAACGGGACTTTGTTGGGTGGCTGTAGAAAAGTCGTATAGGTAGGTATGGGTATTCGTATATCCATTCTCGGCTAACCCCGGATCGTACCGCGCATCGATACCGCGTTGGGGCGTAGAAAAGATAATTACTGGAGTCGGGAAGTCTAGAAGGTAGTTCGGTCATAACTTCGGTATTCTCAAGGGGCGAACGTGCAATTTGTTGTATTTGTAGGGGTGCACGAGCCGGAGAGAGAGCTCGAAAGAGTAAGGGAGAGATACCCGTAGATCGGAGAAACGCTGGACTCAGTCCCTGCAATCATTTCGGGCAACGGAGGGTGCAGCGAAATGCAAACATCACACTGCACCACTACTTCGATTCACACCAACTTAACTTCGTCCTTCCCTAAAGAGAGTTATTTAATCTTCGTACAAGCTAGAGGTACACAAGGACATCGCTGATGTGAGAAATAAAAATGGTCCTGTCACATCTAATATCTTGGGTTCTATAGCCGGAAGTGTAGCTTCCACAGACAAAGTCCAACATCCCCGCGTGGTTCTTGGGGTCTGGAAGGGGTCGCAGCAATGTACTTAAATAAAACATTGGTTCTCGCTGCAACTCACCCCTTACCTACCCCGTGCACCGGATAAACAAATTAAGTCGAAACACGAACGAGCGGAGAAAAGCCACTTTATTCCAACTCGTGTCGTGCGGAATTGGAATTCAAGTTCTTGATGTAACTGCGGGTTGAATAGCCGAGCAAAATCAACGTCTAAAAAAGTCGCGGTGTCTCGGTCCATGCAGACCTCGTTGAGTTGAGTTTTCTTATTTTTTATTTCGATTCTGATTACTTTTTTCCGTTAGCACTAAGCGATTGTCGAAAACTCCGGGTGGCTGAAGCGACGTTTTGGCTTCGGTTGGAATAGAAGTAAAGAAAAGGTAGGCGGTTTCGGAAGGCCATCCGCAGCGACAAAGAAACCGCTTTGGCACCGCGCGTCCCACGAGATCTGAAAACGATTAATCAGCTGTTGGCAAGGCGGAGGAACTTGTCCCCGGGGATGAGGAGCACAATATTCGTCGTTCATTCGTCGTAGATCGGTGCCAACGAGACGTGCAGGCTTCTCGCACTCGCAATGGTTCTCGATTTCTTGAGCTAGGACCGCGGAAAGCCGCAGCAGCTTGGGACATGCGTGTGGCCCAAGATGACTCGGCGATCTGTCCAAATATTTGAGTCTCTGTGACTCTTCGAGGTCCCCGGAGCGCCTCTGGGACTCGTGGTTGTACAGGTACGTCGCGCCCCTAGCCTTTGAAGCCGTTCAGCTATAAATTCGGGCCGTGGGCTTCGCCTGTGTCAATCCCGGTCTATTTTGCATTATTTACAATTTTGAGTCCAACCGAAACCACCGCTTCTATAGCTCAGACTAAATACACCAAATGCCTCATGTCCAATCCGCTATTTGAATATGAAGAATCGTTACTCGGAGCTAAAAGACGACCCCTTGAGTATCAGTCTTAATCCAGTCGAATTCTACACCTCGAACGAGTATTTTTGAAAGATCAGTATATTAGCTATCGCATAGCGATAAATCTAATTAAATTGCTGGGGTCAGGTTGAAGTTCCGAACGGTCAAAATTTTGGATTCATTTAAGACGATTTTGAATTTTTATGAACGTGGATGTGAAGGACATTGAAGTTGGGAAAGATCGTAATACCGACAGCTTGATACTCCGAAAGTTCAAAAATCCGAAAATTTAACGGAGAGGCACGACGCTTCGAGCGCGAATTTCAAGTTCTGAAGTTGTGGCCTCTGGGATCTACAGCTTTCGGAATTTTTAACCTTCGGTGTTTTTCGATTTGAAGTTCTTCTAAATCGACTTTCGGGGAAATACTATTTCTAAAATCTGTTAATCCCTGATATGAAAGATCGAAACTCTTAAAAACTGAAACCTTAACCCAATCCGAAAATGCTTCTTTGAAAATATGTGATTTTTTGAAGAAGATCGAGTGTCAAGTTGAACATGCCAGTTGGCGCAAAATGGATTTGAATTTAGTTCCTCTTTATTCTGCGTCTAGCTTCGTGACAATTGTAGTTTTACTTAAATCGAGACAAATAGGTAGCAAACTCGGCGGTGCTTTGGGCCGGTGAAGGCTCGCGGGGCATAAGGCGGAATTGCGAATATACAATTCAGAGAGAAAAATCGTGTTGTCTCCAACACACTCGGGCATGTATGCAGACCACAAACGGGGGTACATTAATAATGCAGCCGCAATCTCATTCCATATGATAATCCGTGGCCAGACGAAATATTCATCACGTTCACTCGTGTGTTTCTTACAAATTCTTGTTGGTCTGCTAGTGGTTTTGCTAGAGCTTACCTTATACCTACGGGTGCGTCGTCTCTCAGGAGGGTGCAGGGGGGACCCGGGGTAAGAATCCCCAGCGACCAAACGCCTCGTGATAACGTGATGCATGCCGAAACATTCTCTTGGCGGTTGGATCTGAAAAAAAGAAGAAGAAGAAGAGAAAAAAAAACTTGTGTGTGTTTTTCCTCCTAAACTTTCCGACAAAGTATGGTTGGTTGGTACATACAACACCGCGGAATGGAATGGCTCGGGGCAGAAGTGATATTTCCAAGTCGGACACCGCCGAGTAAGTGATGGATCGCGTTTTTCCCAGAATATAAAAACCGCGTGAATCCTGACGGCTGCAGGCCGATGGCTCAGTTTCTTTACGAGAGTTTGAAAAATCTGCCTCTATTTTCTGTTAGCAGGTTAAATAATGATCGTGATTTACTATTAAAACATGTTCGCAAACCCGGAATATGAATTTCCGGTCATTTTTCGTCAACGAAAGTAAGCTTTCTTTATTTCGCCTCAATTCGCGATGTGAATAATTAAAATCGCCGTTAACGTCAGGTAGGCACTCGCCTTTTTATCCTCGTTATTTCTCTCCCAAGGACAATGGGAATATTGAAAAGACTGTATGAATTCTAAATCCAAACTTGGTCCCGGGCGTCGCACATAATTTCAGTTAATTCCGCTGCAGGGAACAGGAGACTTGATTAAAAACCTGGCTTCATTGTCTCGTCGTGTTTGCCCGCGGTGCATGCCCAGGCTCGGTACAATTCCGGGCCGCATAATGTGTCCCGTTAAATAAATGACTGCTGTATCATTTCTTCCGACGAAATACTTGCCTGAAATTATACCGGTTGGTATAGTCGTAGCGGTATAACATATCTGCACGAGGAACCGGGGAGAATGATTGCAAATTCTCTTTCTACCTTGAAGTAGATTCCCATCGGGCGCCCAGAGTCAATGAAAGATGTCCGGACTTAACCCAAAGTCACCTGGTATGACCGCGACTCGATGAAATGGGAAGTTTTGACCAGTGGCAAAAGCGCTTTATCGCTATCCGAAAACACAAGAAATTCATAATTTATACACCGGATGAAGTCCAGTTTGGGCAAAAGTCGTTCTCGGTAACAACCGTGATTATGGAACGCAACAAATCCGCGATATTGCCGGTCCGTTACGAGTTGTCGAACGTCGAGAGAAGACATTAGATTCGCCAGCTCGTAGGCAAATACGGTTAACACTGTTTGCTCCGAGTTGAATGGAGATCAAGTGTGTGCAATCCGTCCTGCGACCTCCACGTGTCCTCCTTTCTCTCCCCTGACATAGTGTGTGTAAATATACGTGTGTGTAATGTGTAGGCACACACGTAACCTACACAGTCAAAACCAGCAACCAAAGTTAAATAGTATAATGGCCAATTTAAAATGTCTTTGGGTATCTTAGATCCTGTTTGCTCGCGAACCAGCTGCTGTTACACTCGGAGAACAGGGGTCCGGGGATTCCCTTTCTCGGTAGTACCTTGTGGTATTTGAATTGTACACGCAGAGTCCAGATAAGGAAGATTGCATGCCACCAGCGGTCCACGGGACGGAAGGTCGCGTCGGTGATCCCCAGGGTAGTTTCATCAGAGAGTGGCCTTCGGGACGTGTCCAGGAGGGATCAAATATTCACGCGATGTATGATCTAGCACGGACTTCACTGATCGGACCAAACTCGCTCGGGTACCAATTCCCTCACTTATTTACGCAGCCGAATTCTTGGCTTTCGTACGATCGGCTATAACCACTGGAACCAGACGTAAGTCTCACTGGAAAAATCCAGAAAGCAAATACCGTCGTTTGTGTAATTATAAGGACTTCTGGTGCCTTTCCGTCAGACATGACCCGTAATTCTATCTTCTTATTTTTATTTCTTATTCATTTTTTTTTCGATATCCTTTGATATATTGCACGTGATCAGCGAGGATCAGTACGTCGGCGAAGACTTAGGTTGTAATACGAGAGGGTCTTGGACATCGTGGAAAGTGTGGAGGAGAATAAAACATCGTGGCTCGCCCCCCGCGAGACATCGGCGAATGATTTGTGAGTGGAAACAATAAACGGCCCCTGCAATATTCATCACCGGATGGTAAGAAGGGGGTTTCCTGCCGTCGAGGTGTCCGGCTAAAAGTTTGATGGGTTGCTGGGTACCCGGGGGATCTTCTCCGAGAGCGGTCGCAGGGCGCATTGGTAGGCACCTCGCGTCTCCCTAGCCACCACCAACTCGGACCTGAAGGATTTCAGGATTCTATCAAACTGGACAATGCAATAATGTGAGCGTGTTCGTGGGAAGGGGGTGACGAATAGGAGCCACCTCTTACTGCCTCATGGGAAACGTCGCTGGGATGTCTGAAGAGAACATATTTCACTCCAAGGCCACGTGCGACGAAGGACAACTCTTAGTTTAGAAATTTTCAGACTTATATACCTATATTCGAAACCACGAATCTCCTCAACATCTCATACAGTACAGCCATTGAAAATAAATGTAACAAATATCTCCACCGACAACTTTTCGTATTTTCTTTCATTGTCTGTCTCCATCCTTCGAGAGAGAAGTACCTAGTCCATAGAATTTTTCAATATTTACACTCTGAGCAAAAATTTTCAGCATAAAATTGCCAATTTCAAACTAGAGTTTCTAAAAATGACCTAAACTTGGCCAGAAGGTATGAATACTATAAAAGATACCCAAGAAATCCTTCGGTTTATAAATATTGGTGGAGTTTTTCAGAATTCCGCTAGATCGTGTGCCATTAAAATTAAGGCAGGGACATACATACAATAAGCTACTTGTTGTGCTTTCAGTTTTTATCAAAAAATTTTTTCCGACTGGCTTCGTGCGCAGTTTTATTAGTGAGTGAGCCCAAGATGGAGGTCAGAGGTCAGAGGTCAGAGGGCAAGAAAGACAATCTGGTGTAAGCAACATATGTTCCCCTTACCACGGCAGGCTCGTTCGACCTGAGTTTTTCGTACAGCCATAGCGTGAGCGGGCGGGCGACCCTAAATTGAATTTTTCCGGCGGCTTGGTGCTTCATTATTTAGCAGCGGCTTCTGTCTGTTATTTGCAAAATTATTGTTAGGGAATTGGGACGCTGTGGTGGGGTATTGGGCCGGGAGTAGATACAAATTTAGTTCTTTCTCTTCCTGCAATTTGGACCGGCTCGTAAAGTCAGGAAACTTATGCGAGACTGAGACGAGGGGTGCGGGGAGCGAGCCCCCGTGAACGTCAGAGGCTCTAGATATACACTATATATCTACAGAACCGAGGATCTTTCGAAGCCAAAGAAATATAAGGTGACAGGAAAAACTGCTCCGAGGAGTGGTACGCGACCACGCGCGAATACGTCCCTGGACAGGGGTGCGATAACGGGGGAAAGAAAAAGGGAACGTCCCACCCCAAGTTGTCCACTCCCCAAGATAGCCGAGTCGCGTTTCTGCGTCGAGGTCAAGCAAATCAGAATTCGGTCTGTATGAGAAGCAGCCTTGTAAATTGGATATTCAAACGCAATATTCAAATTTACTGGGCCGAAAACTAGAAATTTGATTTTCCCTCGCTCGAATCATCGTCGGGATGGGTATTCTTCTTCAATTTTTTTCCTTTTTTCTCTTCTTTCTTTTTCTCGTAGAATAAGAGGAAGAAGAAATCCTATACTTCATTCAAAAATATTTTCTAATCGTGATCTCAAAAATTGGAATAAAGAAGAGCCAATAACCATATAGCGGGTTGTTGGAGAATAAATATACGTATAAAGAACGTTTTTTTTCTTTTTCAACTGGTGACAGTTAGCGCTTTCCTACCACGCTCAAGATTAAATTGGTCGTACAGGATTTTATTAAATTTGTCGTCAGTGCCGGCTCGTTTGCATTCGTTGATGAGTTTTCGGTACGGGCGTGAGTTCGGTTTTTACCCAAAAATTTGCATACTTTTAACGGACGAATTGAGCCCGCTGATTCGTATTCCGTTTTTTGCATGACCAACTGAATTTTGACGGTTGATACACCTGCGAGGCAACCTGCTGCGAGGTAAGTACACACAAGTCACGAGCCAACGTTAACGGGATATGCCACTCGAGTGGGAGTTGGTAGTAGATCACTTCTGTGGCTGAGCTCAGCATCTCCGGGGTCACATTAGCCCAACCCCGCAAACAACCCTTTTTGTCAGTCCTTCTTCTACAAATTACCCGAGCGCTTGCCTCTCGCAAGAGTTTAATCGGCTACGGGAAAAAAGATGGCCAAGTATATACCCTATGGTTGTATCTATAGAACGGTATTACCAGCTTCCACTGCAAGAAGCTACCTGGTGTTATTTAACATTCACTCTAACGACCCTGGATCAACTAACTCAACCGTCTTTTTTTTTTTTTTTTTTTCTTCTTGATACGAATCTTCGTCTTCTTTTTCTCATTTCTCACCCTCAGTCGGTGCAGGTCGAAGAATTGTAGAATATATTTCATGATGATGATGTTGTGGCTTTGATATGGATACCTAAACTGATTCGTCGCTAGATGGGTAGGCATGTAATATTTTGTTGATGTAGTGCGTGGTTGTGACTTGTGAATCTCATTAAAGCCAGTGGCGCGTGATCTCCCGGTTCCCATTAAGATGACCATGTCCCCGTGATATTACGCCGCCGACGGCAGTCACCCTGCCCTGTGGCATACGTGAAGTCTTTGTCGTCTAAACAGATCTGAAGCGAGTTTTGGAGCCCGGGAGCACTTTGACCAAACTCTGTGTGTGTGATACGAAGATAGGAAAACCGCGGTTACTCTTCCGTCGAGAGTTCGAGGCCGGTACCAAAAATTTGAATAATCTCTTTTATCAGTTTTGCTTACGGGAAGTACCCGCGTGTGCTATTTTATAGCGAAAATTTTTCAAACGTTTTATCACTGCAAAGAGAAAACACCCTAAGCTCGTGACGAAGTAAGTTTATATCTTTAATCTCATCTCAAAGATCAAATCTTCAATTTTTTGTTAAAGCGATTGGAAAATTTGCATCAAACTGATGCTCAAAAAATTTCTGTCTAAGGCTCGATTTTCACTTGCTTTTGAGTTTTTTATCGAAAATATACGAGGATTTCGCTCCGAAATAATCCCCGAGATTTTGAAAGCAATAATTCCAAAATAAACGGGAATAAAGAAAAAAGTTTCGGCTTCGCTGTCGAGTAACAGAATCGGAATATACTCGAGTTCCGAATTAAATTCTCGTGGACAGTCCGCACTCCGCGAACGGTGGTAGAACTCCCATCCTCTTCGTGTCTGCGAAGGCCTGCGGCCCTCGGAGTCGCCCGACTGCGGAGCACAAAGCGGTCGGCCGGACTTAACGTGATTAGCAGAGATATTCGAGTAGCTTCCTATTATCCGCGGTCCAGACGCCACCGCACAACCGACCCTTCCTTCTCCGCCATCCCCTGGCTTCGTCCGCTAGCCTCTCTCTTCTCCGACCACAACGATGAAAGTCCAAATATCTGCCCACTCCGAACCCGACACTGACTATATCAATACTCTATCCGTGGTATGGATTTGTTGATATCTAGGTAACAAGTACATTCATTCATTATCGAATGTTGTCTCACTCGACTCCTTTGAGTTAGATTTTAGTGGTGTCTTACGGTGAAGTGAGTTTTCTTGTCGTGTATCCATCCGTCCATACTCGAGCTGTTTGATCCGATGAAGAGAGTTTGAATCGTGGTAATAACGGATGGTTGATCCGAAGGCAAGTCCTTTGATTTGGGATAACTTCCATTAAGCGATTCGGGTTAAAATCGTAAACTATCGAGACGAGGTTTGCTCAAACTCTTGGTCTGCATCGGTGGCGAGACCGGTGGTAGGTCAAAAGTTCGAAATACCACAGTCCGGCGAAATCAACGGTCGCGTGTCGTACCTACCTATACATACACAGGTCAGTCGAACGGGCGGGAGACCCCGCGTATATGAAACTCAATTTGATTCCTGCCTCTCCCTGGCCGGCCCCTTACCTCGGTAGTCGAGGGAGAAAGAGAGAGACAGATAAAGAGAGAGAGAAACCTACGGCCACGGGAGGTCAGAAGGGGGTAGTCCCAGGGGCACGCGACTGACCCGACATCCAGCCACTCATATTGCCAATTACCAACTCCGAGCCCTCTGCTGGTTACGGGCGGTCTGCAGCTTCGAAGGACCTCGCTACTCCAGTTGCAAGAAGTACCTACTTCTTTTTCGTTCTCCAGTCTTCATCGACGACAGAAAGACGTGATACTTGCCTCGAGAAGCTTTGGTTCAGAAAAATCGTTTCAATCAGTCTGTTACCATGAAGTAACCGCCGAAAGGTACCATTTTCGAAATTAATCAGTCTCTTGATAAATTCATTTAATAAGAGCGAACTACCTTTGCCTGGTCGAATGCACACCTAGTACCTAGACGTACCTACTTGGGGAGCGTAAAGGAATTACAATATCCTTCGTTTGACCACAGCAGGCGGGTTTCAGTTGCGTGCAACCGCGCCCTCTCATAGAGAAGATACTGTCACGCGATATTATACTGGACGTTGAGAACTGCGATAGGCTCTAGTCATTAACGGATTAATAATTGTTTAATCACTGGACGTGGCTGCGGTTGGGGATAGTGTGAAGTCGGGTTCGAGAGGGCAGACACTTCGCAGGGTCTAATATACCATGCGCAGAATGATGAATAGGAAATTTTCAGGTCCAGATATTTGTCGGTTATGCATCTGGACTCTGGCCCGGAATCGTTGATTAAAAAACACGGCGTTTTCTCGCACACTTTCGGATTCAACAGTCCCGGAGAAAATCGGCACTCACCTGGTCCTGTGAGAGGAAGGAAGAGGCGGCATCGATGGTGGTAGAAAACATTTCAAATGCACCCTTATCGCCCGCGATACAGCCCAAGAGATACGCCCAATAAGGAAGCGTCGTAAAATGCGTACAGAAGGTCTGAGAGAGAGAGAGAGAGAGAGAAAGTGAAAGAGAAAAATAGAGAAAGAGAGTTAGAGAGTACAGGAAGACCTAGCCGGAATCTTTCGTGGTAATACAATCGCAATGAAACGACAAAAATACGGTCGCAAAATCACTTATCTTTATTGGAATACAGAGGTCTACTACGTTTGGTAATCGTATAAAATCTATATGCCACGTATAACCTGAAGTTTATGCCTTATAAAGGAGGGTTTCGGGGTTTGTGTATGTAAGAGTGACGGAGGGCGAGCCTTGGGGCAGAGAAGGAGAGCGGCGTATCAAGAGGGGAATAAAGGGAAGAACTGGTAGGATGAGAGAAAAAGTTTAACAAATATTGAAGCCTCGAGATGTCAGCTAGCTCCGCTCTCTCTCTCTCTCTCTTTCTCTCTTTCTCGCCCCTTTTACTCCAGCAGAAAGTTTCAACTTTAAACTTGTCTAAATGTTTATACTTTTCTTACTTCTGTATTTCTTCCACCGTAACGCCAACGTGCCCGGTACACCTCGACGGATATAGACTTACCGCTGGTGTAAGACCTACCATAGTCGTATTTCCGCAAGTCCTGGCACTGTCTGGTTGCCGTTTCTGGACCACGCCGTTACTGGGAGCCGATTCTTTATGTGTACTTATATACAGTATACTATACCGTATCGGGTATATCCTCGTGCAAATGCTAGCCGTGGTCCTCCGCTATCGTACATAGTGTCTTTTGATGTGGTACCTTCCGAATTCCGATTTCATCTCACGGAGTATCGCGGCTTATGCACGTACAACTCACACGATACGTGTGTCCTGTGTCTCAACTACCATTCGATGTCCTACCAAACCGAACCAGAGCCTCGGCAAGGGCAACAAATCCAAAGAGACTTGATCTCCAGGTTTCGAATTCAATATTCAACGAATAAATATGTTACGACAAAAGAGTGTGCATAGCCACCAAGACAGTATCCCCAAAAAACTTGGGATCACTATTAGTGAGACGTTCTATCTGCTTCATCGTATTCGAGCAGTGACCTTACGTTTCACATTTTCGTATGTAAAGTTCATGTGCAATACTCTAAGGGTCGTATTATCAGTTTTCGTAATAATGTTCAGCTTACAATTAATGAATAAAAATAAGTATGCATCGATAACGCAGACTCGAGGATGCATGGCAGGGTTGATTACAAACGCATCGAGACGTTGGGTCGGGCGCCTGGCAGGTGGTGGGCGGTGTGGGCTAGAGGGTTGAAAATTGAGGCTACAGGGTGGCAGCCAGGGAGAGTAAGATGTAATTTTCAATACCCGGCAAGGTCCCGCGAGGCCGACGGGGCCGACATGGGGTGAAAAGGGGGTGAGCCACAATTCCGGGAGTTTACCGTGCGCTGTCGACGTAAAGTCTCCTCAGTCGCACCCCAGTCGCACACTGTGGGCCACGGGGGTGGCCAGAAGAGCGAGAAAGAGGAAGAGAGAGCTGGGCAAGGAAAGGGAGAGCACCACTTATTCCATCGCCCACAGACTCGGTGACTGTCCACGAAAACTACCCGCTCTGATAAACTGTGCCTACTATACCGCCACCATTACGGGATACCACTTCTGTCGAGTTCTTCAGAATTCTTAAAAATATACTCCTAGCATCCCTCCCTTCTTTAATATCATGCAGCATTGTTTACCGAATGGAAAAATGAAACCTCTTAATTGACTTGGGAGTTGTACATACATACCTTGCCTTTTTATAGCCATTAATCTCTTCAAAAGTTGAAATATATGGTCATTCTGAGTTCTTCGATGGTGAGAATTCCCGCTGCGTTATACGGATGGTTCGAGAAAAGCAGATTTTGTCTTTTGTCACCGATAGCCGTTCGAGTGCATCCTCTGCCTCCCTGTGCGACGAGTTGCACACTCTCTGGGACCCTGGGGATCGCGAAGCGAACTATCAGGAATCGGAAGACACCAAGACGACGATATTTGCTATCAAGTTACACTTTTGCGATCGAAGTAAGAACGGTGTCTCGAGAATGGTTTGATCTACAATCGGAATCTTTCACCGCGTGTATGCGATATAGGTATATAAAAATTGGATGGTACCTGGTCGCAGACCATAAATAAAAAGACGGACTCATTCGATCATTGAACGATTCGATTTCGAAATTAAGGTCAAATTGATTTCAATTGTCCGGCAAATATGTGGCTGCGATGTTGGGCACGAAGTGGTCTCATTTAAAGGCGGTCGAAGCATGCCGTGTAAAAAGTCGACTAACACCTGATCCGTTCGTGAGTTAGGCCACTATTTTTATTTTACCGTTTGTTAGATAGGACGCAATTTAACTCTATCGCGGTCGTTAGTGTCTTGTTACCTTGGACAAAGACCCTGCAGCGTTCGAGAGGCATGCAGGCGTGACAAAACATTCGCCGTTAGGTACGTCCGCCAGTAATAAAAGGGTTAAGCTGCTAGCGAGCGAGAGAATTGTGGATTGGGGAGTGTGTAGATTCGTATCGTTTACGCCTCGTCAATTCCATTTACCAAAAATTAAAAAAAACCACACACTTCCTGTGCGTGCCTCGTTATCGCAATGGCCTGTGTTTTTAATTCTAGTACCATTTTTATAGTTTTTAACCCTTCCAAGGTGTATATTCCTATCCCATGATCATCAGGGACGATACAGATACCTACGGCAATTAACCTAATAGACTTTCATTTATTCTGATTTTTAACACCTTGCCAGCACCCTTGACCAAAAGTCTCATCGACTTATTCCAAAGTTGACACCATATTCTGATGAAACAGGAAACCGTTTCTTCATTTCTACCTGAAACGGATACATCGCTTAAAAACTATTTCCAAAATTTCCAAATTTTTGAATCTCGAATCGATCACCTGCTATGTACTTTCTTGTCGGTTGATATATTTTTGTCACCGGATAGACTTGCGAAAGTTTTGCCGAGTATGAAAAACAGATTTAATAAACGATGACCCTTTCAGACGTAGTTTGCGGTTCGTTTACTTCTTTGAGCACTGCAGCATTCTCCGTTTTATTTTTAGATATTTAATGGGATGGAGAATGGAGATACGACGCCTTTTTGGCGACCGGCTGGTCGGTTGGAATGACCAGGATAACGAGACGATAACTGTCAGTTTAACGCAGGGATGATCACGCCATCAGCAGTGGTCTGTCACGCCGTAGAACTCCAACTTCCATACGCACCCCTTTCGACCCTCTGGACTTCGGGTACTTACAATTAGTTAATTAGTATCGATTGCTTAATTGGATTGACCCTGTTCGCCGCTTATACCTTGGCGCTAATTCACCGAGTATTTATCATTCCAACGCCTGTTAGTGGCGTCCTGTAGGCGTCTCGGTCTAATCTCGAGCCCATAAATATAAGATAACAATTTTTCATCCCTCGCTTTGGGACGGGAGATGGGAGAAGGGTGTACGAGGGGCGGAAGCGAGAGGGGATTTTGTGAACCCTCGTTATCGAGGATCGAATTGCAATTAGATGACGATCGCGTTTCTACGGTAAAATAGGAAGACGTTTTTATGCACCTAAAATACTAATTTCGTTATCTCTTATTCGAATCACACAAAAGATCTCTACCAGAATTGCAAATTCAGAGACCTTGCCTCGCGACCTCACGGTGTACCGCAATTATCGAACTCGTCGTCTTTCCTTTCAAAAATAATTCCCGAGCCTTTTCTTGCTGAAAAATTATGAAAATCAATCAGATTATTAACAAATCACCGAAGAGTTCTTCTTTCTTTCTTTCTTTCTTTCGTTTAGGGTAACCATTGCGGATATAATGGTACGTCGGCAAAATGACAGAGTAAGATGTGCGCGGTATAATAACGTGCGGGTACACACCGATAGGAGTTCGAGGCTCTTGTATCGGGAACGAGCACCATGCATGTGTACCTATATGAAGGATGCAGAGAGCTGAGGTAGAGGCAAGAGGGAATGTGCACTCGCTTAATTACAGTGGAAACCTCGCGGGAGGAGGTTGCCAGAGGTTCAAGCAGCCTTACCCTCTCGTGCCAACCACGTGATGTCTGCAACCCTCTAGACGCATCACGTCTCTACGCTGAGATTTCCAAACCAGCATCGTGGCTCAACGTACCCTACCCAACCGCCTGGGGACACGGGGACGATGCGAACGGAGCCGATTCACTGCTGCACCGTAACTACTCCGCCGTCTGCACTCTACCTGGGAAATGCCAATGAACGGTTGGGTCATGGCACAATATAAACGACAACAACTTCCGGGACATATATTTCCTCCTTCAGGTTTCAGAGCCAACATTACCCTCTCTGGAAACGCCGTTTCCATGTACTCACATCCACTTCTTGAATTTCTTTTGACAAAATGATGATGGAATCGTTTCACCCTTAACTGGGCGAGCATGTACACATGCATATTACTTGGCACAGTATAGCGCCGTCAATTTGTGGTCGATAGCCGATAGAAGACCGATTTGGTTGTTCCTTTTTCGTCCCCTTCATGGTTTCCAAATAGTGACACTCTCCGACCTTTGGCTTGAGGAGACGAGGATCCCATATCTTTTTTGAGATGATTATTTTTTTATGCTCCGTCGGATCGTAATTCCGATGGTTGTTAGGGGTGTGAGAATGTGACGAGCGACGGTGAGCGGTGGGCTAGGCCCGGCCGTAACGTCGGTTCCGTCGCGTGGGCGAGGTACGTGTTCCACTCAATCCTGTCCAGAGGGCTCAGCGTTCTACGCAGATAAGTGACACATTGACGGCAGCTGACCGCTACCTGCCAGTTCTGACCGCCTCCCATGGGCAGCTAGTTACCGCATGATTGGTCCTTCATTACCATACACACCCTACGGTAGAAACGGGGAGAAACCCGTGCAGTCACTACCTACATCCGTACACCATCCAGGTTCGAGACGAAAGCCGACCTTCTCCTGGGAACAGGTGTTGGTGCGGGTAGATTATCACCCTGGAGAGAAAACAACTGGGTTTCACTTCCCACTGTGCGGTTTGTTGCCTTTTCCGATACACGTCAAACTATTAATCTTGTCAAAAATTCAACGCGGTTGATGAGTGATCAGTGATCAGTCTACCCTTGATCAATTTTAGACTATAGACTTCGAACAAGGTGAAGTGCTTTTTATCCCAAGTGATAGGATGTATTTCTTATATCGTTCCGCTTCATATGATCTTCTACATTCGTATTGTTTCTCTTGGAAACCCTCATCAACACGCACTGCTTGATCGACTACATAACTTTGGGGCATTTGGTAGGATGAGAATCCGCGTTTACAAGTCGAATTAAAGCTCACGGTCGGGAAGACGGTTTCCGAACGGGCGTTTGGTCGACCACATTGTCGGTCGGGATGTCCAAGGGACGACCAAGGGGTGGGTGCAGGATGAAAACAAAACAAGTGGTAGTGAGGGCGATTCTTGATTCGGGTCGGCCAAGTCTCTGGCCAACTTGACGGAGGTCCGAACCATGCTGGTCGTACCACTACTATGACCCATCACCACCACTAGCTCGTAGGCATTGCACAGGAACGAGCGAGCGAACGCATATAGGAGGCGAGTAGAAGCGAGTGCGGGAAACAAGGTGATAAATAACAACGGGATGAAAAAGGGGGTGCGGTGCCCCCCGGGGCCCCTAAACCTAGGCTCGCCACCACCGTACAACCGGAGCGCACGGCCCCGACAATTATACCGGCTCTCGCACGCGAAATGTTTTATTACCAGGGTTTACGAACGAGGGCTCATCGTGTTGGTGAGTACGAAGGTATATCCTGCAGGTATTCCCTGCCCGTGCGGACATCGCGACTAAACGCACTCTGTAATATCCGTGTAGTCAGGTACATATAGGCCCTTCGTTCCCAACCAACGCAGCCCACAATGCACAGAAAAACGTCCCTCCGGCTTTAGCCTAGTTCCCAGTTGCACTCGGCTGCAGTTACACCTTTTAATCGTTAGTTAACTAATTTAACACGCGCTGAATCGATTATCTTTACACATTTGCATACCTGTCAAGGGTCAACGCTGATCCCGTTGATGGTTATTCTTCACGAATTTAACTTCTGTTATCGTTATTCACCAGACGAACCACCCTGTGCGTTAAATATACCGGTGTCGTTCCAAGTCCCGCCACTCTAATCTCGGCCTTAAAGACTCTCCAGTCAGCGATCTTACCTGTACAGAGTAGCTGTATCCTGCAGGACTAACGTCGCGCTATCTGCTCCTTCTCGCCAAGTTTAGACGCTGCTTTATCGTCTAATTTTCTAATTTACCTCAGCCGAGGACACCGCCTGATAACTGCCCACTAAAGCAAGGATCTAATCTTGGCCTGATACGCGATTACTTCGTAGCACGTCGTAGGATACCTACATGTGTAATACGGAGGGGTGTAGTTCTCTTTTTGCTGGAGCCACGGTGTGGCTGTTCTCTCTCTCTCTCTCTCTCTCTCTTCTGTATAATAATTGTACGTTGACGAAGAAGAAAGAAAGAAAGAAGGAAGAGAAGAAAAAAAATGAAAATAAAAATTTACTTACAAAATAACGTTAAAATTCTGGTAACGTGTTTTGCGTCCAAATTGATCGCTAATTAATTAAAAATGAAGAGGCTGACAGCGTAGCTATTTACCAGCCGCAGTCAGTTACTACCCTCCTTTAGTCAAGTCAGCCCTTAGTCTTCAGTTAATCGGGTTAAGTTAACTCGGTTAGCCCGTGCCAAGTTCCCGTTCAACCCCCGTAGTTAGCGTCTTGTTATACCATACAAGTATGTATGTATCTATGTACGTATACGTATACCCGTACATATTACGTGTGTACATATATCAGCCTTTTACCCCGATGGTCTGCATCTTTTCCATAGAAATAGAACGTTATCGACTTTCAGTTCGAGGTAAACGCGAATTGGCTCACGATACCCCAATCTTTCGTCTTCTTCAAGAACAGAATGCTACTATACACCTATACGAGGGGGGGTGAAAATCAAGTGGTTTATTTATCGGTTCAGCCGGGCAAATGGGGTTGTATTTCACGATCCGTCAGCAACTCGTAGTATCCTTTTGTCAAATTAAAACATTGCGAGGGAAGAATATACTTCGAAATAGATGCTGAAGAATTTTCTCGTTGAATCCTCGAGCAATTTTTGAGATCAAATAGGTCATTTTTAATCTCTAAGCTACGACGTCTTTCATGTGAAAATATGGTTCATTCGGTGAAAATATATAGACGTCGATTTAAAAATCACGTATGTAGACGCGAGTGGAGATATGTATGGAAATATATCAAGGGACGGTGAAATACATGAATTCGAAACGACCGTAGAGCAGAGGTCCAACTGGTGGGTGACATTTTTTTTCGCGTGTTTGGAAGCGGCGTGATGTAGCGGACCGATTACGTGCTGCAGTCGTAATTTTTCGTGAAATAATGAAACGATCCGTTCGAAACGATGTGAGGTGGTCGTATATAAAAACAAAGCTGAACGCGACATGCAATGCATCCACGGACTCCACTCTCGCGTGCTTTTTTTTTTCCTTTTTTCTTTCATTCAGTTTTTATCGGCGCATACATCAAATTAACGGCGTGATCCGACGCCGCCGATTTTTGTTAATCGTTGTGGCACGTACTTCGCGCTTTTAGATACTCGAGATCGTCGAGATCTCAATGAGATCTCAGAACCTTTGTAAATGCTGAAAACTTTTTGCCAACTTGAAACAAAAAATTTCGTCATTACTAAAAATTGTCGTTTCAAATCAGACCAGACAAAATCTCACCATTTTTTGGGTTGCTTTTTTTTTTTTTTTTAATTTTATTGCCGGTCTCGTGAAGCGTCGATCCATTTCCGGTACGAGAATTCCCTATCGCGATGGCACATTGCCTGTACACAGAGGTTTCGGTATGGCTCGAAGGTGTGGGAGGCGATTTGCACCGGCAGTCGGTTGATTAGTTACACGAGGGCGAGCGATCGACTGCCCTGCTCTGTCCGTTGATGGTGCTCATGGACGACGTGCGTGGAGTCTGTCGTAGGCGTTTGTATCGAGTATTGTAATCATGCGTGTGCTACGGGGTACACGACGCAATCATGTCCCATTATGCGTGACGCGTGCTCGGCAGTCGAAACGAATGTTTCCCTCGAATTGCGAGAAAACGAAACTGGGAGTAAATGGCGATCGGTAAATTATTCGCGAACAGATTTTTTCTCCTCCTCGCGTATATCAAAATGCTTGATTTACGGTGTAAGATTAGTAGGTAACGATATACATACCGCGTAATATAGTACGCCGTGGTATCGTGTAGTGAGAAGTAGGTATACGCGTAGGATCAGGTCGGAGTTGAAGGAATCGATTTTTAAATTGAGTAATAAATAAAATTACGTAGTGGGTGACTTTGGAGGTCGCGCTCTGGGGGTTGAGCGGTAACTTAATCAGAGCAACTTCCCTCGACTTAATAAAGTTCCCTCAATTTTTCCCTCATTAGTGGTCACGGTTGACGATTTTGTTCACTCAATTTTTTAACCACTTACCGGAAAAGCTGTTTTCAGCTACTTTAATTGCCGACGATCACCGCGGTCCCATCCGCGAACCCCCTGCAACGTGTGCATATTATTTTGCGGTGAATCCTTAGCTGTCACCGTAAACAATATTAAATTTTATCATCAGTCGTTAAAGCTCCCCGTACATTCAAAACTCCTCGTAATTTCTTTGGAATATTATACCCGTTACGTTATACTTCTTGACGGATTATTTAAAAATGCGAAATCACAATGAAATTATTTCGAACAAAGTAATTATATGAACCCAGCTGTGGGTGGCGGAGGGTGGCCGTCTTGAAACCGTAGAGTTGATAAAGAAATAAAGAATTGTAGAAGTTGGCGTCGAACCCGCCAGTTTCCCAACGTCCCACGAGACCTTATGACTTAAAGTCGCCTTACTCCCTTAATTCCGAACATTAACAAAAGTCGCGCAAAAACTCGGCAACTTTTACGCTCCCCGGGGGTCGAACCGCGCTGAGGAGGACTTGCTAATAAAAAAATATAAAAAACATTATAAAAGAATTTGAAAGAGGAGGAAAGAAAAGAGGAAATCAAACCATGCAACAGATTACTGCGATCAGTACTGCCGATCATACTTAGACGTATACTTTACTTACTTTACTCGAAACGAACGTATCTTGAACTTTTTTTGTTTCTTCATTTTTCATTTCTTCTTTTCCTCCTGGTCCAGGGTGGAAATTTATCTTCGGAATTCTAGCTCCGGCTCTGACTCTGACCCAATAATTTATTAATTTGAAAAGGGTTATGAATATGAAAGTGACGTATTTCTACGTAGGAATATACTCGGAACAGTATGGCATCTCGTACTTCTTGAAATGTTAATCTTTAGTTGCCACGCAGGACAGATTTTCTCGGCAATATTGTTCGAGATACTAGGCGTCTCGTACAGAAAAGCCCAGAGTAGCGGTATAAACTGCTTTATGTCCCTGCGCCGACGCCCTCCGACTCATTTATTCATTTATTCAAGCGAGATCAACTTTACGGAGATTTTAATAGCACGGCGTCCGACTGTAAAGATGAATATGTGAAATATTATCTTCGCGAGAGTTCCCCGCCAAAGTAATAGCACACCGAGTTTCAGATAGGAAAACGCGGAATGAAAAGCGCCTACAAGGTGTGAGATTGTTACAAACATCAACTCAAAACGACTTTACAGTAAACCCAACCTGATAATTACCCGTCGTTACGCCTTCGAGTTAATTAAATCCACCTAATTACTCTTAACGGATAATTATTCAAAATATCTTCCCCATATCACGGCTGAATAAAAATTTACACCTCGGTTCCTTTAAACGGGGGGCATGTCAGAGGCTAATTCGCTCTGCAGGGTTCGACCTAGGCGTATACCTGAATGATAAATCAGAAGTTAATACAGCCAACCCTATTAATCCGCCCCGAAGCAGCAGTGTGGCAGCTAATAATGAGATGTATATTTCAGTCCCGCCCCAGGTCTACCCTATACGCTTTATAATTAACGGTATCTCTGTATGCTCAAGTTAGGTTAATTAATTTGAGATAACGATATCACGGAACACTTTCAATTTAGCAGTGAAATTCGTACGATAAGATTCATACGGTTTTAGTTATTGCGAAGGTTTATAGTCACTCATCGGTAATATTTTAACGCAACGATTTACGAATCTTGAGGGAGAACATCACTGCACCTTAGGTATTATGTTTTTCAATCCACTGGCACTCTTTGAATAAATATTCTATCGACTCAGATTTTTCACAGCTCATTACTTCCATTTTGATACACGATTCAAAATTATTTGAGATTTTTTGGACTTTGCCTTAGACAGATTGAGGCTGATGAAGGAAGAACTGTCGGGGTATAGGTCGCAAAGATCATCGAAAATTTTCGAAATTTTGAGGGAATATTCTAAAGCGATGTCATTTCGGGGCAAACCAATAATATATAGAGATGAGGTCAGTCTTCTATCGTTATGAGCACGAAGCACACTTTTTTTTTCTCAACATTGACAAAAAAATGGCTTCAAATCGAAAATTTTGGTATTCAAAAATTGAATTCATGGAATATCATTGGTTTGCTCCGAAATTAGATCGATGTTGAATATTTCTTCCAAACTTTAAGGAGTTTCGATGAACGATGCTACTTTTTCTTCGGTCGGAACAACGTATGTAATTCAAAGTGCATAGGATTTCAAATAATTTTGAGTTGTATATCAAAATCGAAGTAATTCAGGTGTGAAAAAACTGAAACGATGGATTATTTCTATACAACGTACCAGTGCAGATTTGATCAAATTCATTTCCACGGTGCATATGGCTCCCTTAATAATTGTGGACCTTGAACCTGTGCTTTTTGAGAATTATCTGAAACCTGTAGATTATTTTGATCCAATAAAAGTTTGGGACGAAACCGGGGAAGACAACAATGAGAAGTGAGGTAGGAAAAGGAAAAAACTAAATAACAACAACTTTTTTCGTCTCTCTTCTTCCCTCTTTCACCCAACTCCATGTCAAACGAAAGCGGAGTTTTTTTTTTTTTTCTTCTGGTGGACGAAAACTTCCCAATATCAGTTACAGAAAAGTTGTATGGGATCGCTAAAGGCTAAGGGCGGCGTTGGCGGTGGTGGCGGTGGGAAAATAACGTTTGATCGCGCTGAAAATTAGAGAAGTGATCCGGTTCGTTCGAGCGAGGTCTTCCTGCCTCTCCGGTTCTCCGGTTCTCCACCGCCACGAGTTCCTCTCTCCTGCCCTCCCAGCCCCCTTCCTGGCCCGGGGAACAGCTCGCCTCGACCGCGCTCCCTCGGGACCGGCCCGCTCTCTGCCCGGAAAAATCATCTCGCTGCCATTTCCAAGCTCATCGCGCTGTCAGGGGTGGTCACTGGCGTATTTTTATTATACGCGTACCCCGATGACGTTGCTGGCTCAAAAACGGGCTTTGAGGACGCCGTCGAAGACAGGAGCGACCGGACCTCGGCCTCGCGCAGCTTTCCAATTCCATAAACTGGACCAAAAGTCATTATCCATCATCGATGACGAGGCCTTAGATATTTTTCTGGCTGATTCCGTAACGGAAATCGATGATTTCTGTCGACGAGTTCTACTTCCAGTGAAAAAACTGGGATCCCCTGAAGTCCCCTGATCGCGGAATTATCGCGGTACTCTTTTGCGGTCTGGTTCCAGCGACATGAGCACCGTTGGAAGCGGTAGCACGCACTTCTCACTAAAACATTCGCCCAAGCTCGCGCTCGGAGATGGAGGTGAATAATGCACTCCGTGGCGTTATTTTAATATCGGATGGTCGGGGCTTCCCCCAGGCCGACCGACCGGGCCGACCAGCCGCCCTCTACTGCCTCTTCCTTCCGAAGGATGGTCGTACCGAGATCGGATGCGAAACATTTATGACGTCATAACTCGTTTAGCTGCGAGGGCTGCTCGCCGGACACCAGCTGCCCCTTGAATCTTATTACATCGAGAGCCGTTCAATTTCACTCGAAATATATCGAGACTTTCCTCGACATTGGCAGCTACCCTTGAGAGCCTTCGAAGCATCTTGACTAGAGCAAAAAAGAAAACGAACGAGATGATATTCGCGGTTTTTTTTTCAAGCTATACTTTCAACACCTTCAACAAAGCAGATTCTCGTAATAATGATAATTTATGCAAAAGTCGAATTTGGGGAACCCAATCATGACCATCGTACTATTCGAGGTTATTACTTATACCACCAAAGTGTTCCTAGCTGTGTTATGAAAGTTAACCGAAGAGCTTACAGAACTTTTTCAAAAGGAAGTTACGAAAGAAGTCAGAAGAAAAAGTGTTTCCTGTTGTCTCTCTGGTTGATCTGTTAGACCTAATAAGCAACACAAAAAAAAAAATTAGAGTAAATTATCCGAAAAAGAAGGAATTTCAAAAGTTGGAAGGAAGGTGCACTATTCAAATCGCATTCTGTTATTAATTCCCCCAACGCAGCTAGCATTTCGAAGTCGATTATCGCCACTGAGCTCTTCTTTTCACGCATTTTTAATTTTCATTTCTGATCACTCTTACTCAAATTCACTAATTCTACCGTCAGCATCCCTCAAGAATTTTTTATTTCGAGAAGATGATAACGAAACGGACTGTCAGACTGGAACTGTACCCACTATGTAGTACAGCAGACGAATAGTCACCCTGTCGACGAGTCGTCGACCGTCAATATATCTATGTAGTTACCGCGCTGAGTAGGGTGATAATTGTTATCCTAATTAGCAATTACCTGCGGACGGCCACAGCGTTGGTTTCAGTCGCTCTGTTCGCCAAAATTGGAATAACGTTGCGGACGTGTGGGTACGAGAGTTGTATAACGGATGGCAATCAGTAACTTCCTTCGCTAAGACGCAGTTGGGACTTCGAAGGAGGTAGACGCCTCTCGGGTGTTCAGTGTTCAGGCGAGAACCAAGACCCCCTAGTTTTGATTCACAACGTGGCTTGCTGCCGGTCACGCGGCTGACGGAGGCGTAATTGTTCGCTCGTCTGGTTTCCGCGGGAGCTTTTCTACCTGGAGACGAAGGGAGGCCGTTCCGCATCCTGGACTAGATGCCTGCCGCCACCATCCAGGGATTGCCACCGCGTTGGGAATCCATAAGCAGCAGTACTCGCTTAGAGATTCGTCCGCAATGGTGTAAAACATACGATAGCATTGTCGCATTGTCGTTAATCTAAAGCCAGACGTATTCTCCGTGACCCCGTCGCGTCGGACTGCAGCAGGAATCAAAAGAAATAGAATTTTATTGAAAAATGGAATACCGACCAAACGGTGATAAAGTCTGATTAAATCGCCGGTATACAAGTCACGGGCCGTGTTCTTCGACAAAGTTTACACTCGCAATCACGGACTGACAGCGGGTGACGGAGTTTGCCACCTGGGAGTCAGGGAAATGTGACGTGATGCGAGTAACCGAGTGACTAATTGAATGAGGAAGATCCCTGGGGTGCCAATCTCTCGGCGTGACATATGTCAGAATTCGCAGTTGGTAATATCTCCGTTTTGGTGGTACCAAAAAATTTGGTATATGTTTGAACGGTGGTTGTTGCCAATTTTATGTAAACTTCCACAAACCGCCACATCATCGCACATCGTTGAAAACGAGTGGTATAATCATCAAGGACTCTCAAATGATCACTCGGCAAGAGATTCTATTCGGAAAACATTTAGCAGTCCGCAAGTTGCGTCGAGGACGTCGGATAAGCTCCCACCTGACAGAAGAGTCCGTCATTAATAACTCATCGACTGCTGCCAGATCCATATCCACCAGGGGGAGATCCTGCAGCCCGCAAAATCATTTGTCAAACGAGCTGAGCCTCGTTGATTGGTTCTTAAGCCACGTCATATTTTCACAAATCTTCAGCTATTCTCCGTTTCATACGTGTTCAGTATCTATAACTTTCATGTGCACAGCAGGTGGACCAGAATGAACGTTCAATTGATGCAGTTGAATGTCTGGTGCGTTTTATCAACAGTCCTGTTTCAATTTTTTAAAGAGTTGCAATCTCGGACTACCCGATTATCTCGTAGTGGGAATTTTGGAATCACATGCAAGTAGGAGACTGGAGTGTGGTGTAACCTGCAGCTGAACGTAGAGCACGGAGGTTGGAACCAGTATCCAGAAGCCTGGAACTTGAAACCTGGAACCTGGATCCTGGAACCTGGAGCGCAGTGAAATTACTCGCCGTTTTCCCCAGGGGTCGAACTTGTCCGCGACAATTTCAAACTTATTTTAACATTCATATAACCCCCCCTCGTTTTCCCAGCCTGTCCCACCTCAGACACCAGCTCCAGTTCCAGCTCCAGCTCCTGATGGTAGAACCTGTCCCTTTTCCATACGCGCGCTGTACCAGAGAAGGAGAACTAACCCCACCCGTTATGTGTAAGGGTTGGGCGCATAAGGGTTGCAGATTTACATAAGATTATGGGTAAGCTTCGCGTACGCAATGGCTTGCTAGCGTGTGCGAATGCCCGTTAAACACTGACACATACACGCCCGTACCTACAACCCCACGCACGTACGCGTCCGTCTACGTACGCGACAAACGGATATGTGTGTGTGGGTGAAAGCACGCAGCTCTTCTCTGCATCTATGACGGAAACGTTGGCACGAGATTGAGGAAGTGAGGAGCTGAACAGGACTCGCGGGGACACTCGTCTCAATCTGATAATTAGAATAAGTGGGTTGAACCGGGTGTGTGAGCCCGGAGAGATGGGGCTTCAAGAAGGGAGCCGCATATCTCGGTACGGATTACGTTTCGTCACCCCAGCAAGTCATCGCGAGGCAAGAGAGATGCTCGTGAAATCGTGAACGAAAATTAGGCGAACGTCAGTCAGTCTACGGTTTATAATAACTTGGTGTTAGACTGATCGTAATTCGTCTCGACGTTATTCTCTTCCTCGTAGATAATTTGTTGCTTGAAACAAATGAAAGAAATCCTGTAATATAAAACTGCGGAATCTCAAGGAGCAACGCTATTATTAACCAATTAATTAGAACGACTGGAGTAAAAAGGGTTTGCGGGAGACAAAAGGGGGTCATATCTCGGGGATAGTTACGTTTCCACATTTGGGTCGAGACAAGATTCTCTAGAGATAGTTTCCGGGATCAGGCGGACAATTTTGACGTCGATTCACGAGTTGGTAAGTCGCTGTTAAGTCCCGTTATGTACGTCGTCTTATGTGCTTCCTCGAACTTGCAAATTTCCGCTATATTCATATCTCGGAATTAGCGACAGTAAGACGAAATGTTGCAATTACGTTACGCAAGGTTCGTCCCCATCATACAATTGACGACATGTTACATATTCATAAATTTTTACCGCATCAGTGAAGTTTTATGGATAGAATACACCGAATAACTAACTTTGAAGCTTTCCTCTTCTACAGGATCATAATTTGACATCCGACTAGATACTATATCGATAGAGGAAGTGTTAGATGGGGTTTACATAAATATGGGCGTCCACCAATTCCCACATAATCTTCATAAAGTATCGGATGCTCAAAGCCAGTGTTTCAATAAGGTTGAAAAATTTATTCCCGCATAGCAAAAGAGCCCGGGAAACCCGCGATAAGCTCGCCTTTCCAACTGTTAAATCTTGGCCCCCATTATGTGTTTCGTATTCATAGTCTGCGCAAAAATTGCTCCTAGAGCCGGTAAAGGTTATACGAGCCATAAAGTAAGCGCTACTTGTGCTCGCTCCTCGTCGATTTTTTATTAAGCACAGGGAAGAAAGCTGTGCCTCACTTCTCCGTTCTTCTCGTTCTAAAAAAACTGGGGGCATACTCGTGGGCATTTTCGAAAGCTTGTTACCTTTGAGGATAAAATCAAAGCTCACTTCGCCGTTTCTAGTCACTAATACCACTAGGCGGTGACCAGAGAAGGGACCCGTTTACCTGCCATTGGATAGCCGCGGTGAAAGTTGCTGGATGTAAACTGTAGTATCCTTGGTCGACCGAAGGTTCAGGGGATCCAAGTAACCGACGGGACAGACGTCGAGGAGCCGAACTTATCTGCGAAAAGGATGTTCATTAACTTTGGTAGGATCCTTGCATTCGTACAGATTTTTTGTTTCTTTGATGATTTTGATCCTGAATTGTAACACCGTCACCGAGCGGAGAAAAAGAGAAGGCAAAAAAGGAACAACGGAATGTCAACACGCAAGATGGCACAATTATAATGAACGGATAAAAACTTGATGAAATTATCAGTGAAAGTAGTTGATGAAGCGACTGCGGGTTGAATTCTGAGACTTTATTATGAAGATTCAGTGAGGAATGATGCTGTGCTCTCGGTTATCTAGCATTGTCTTCTCAAATGTCATCAAAGTGTCAAATGCTTCGTACCTCCATGCCACCGCACCTCGCAAATTTATTGCAAAAGATTGCGAGCCAAAACCCGTCGCTGTGGTGAGTTGCATCTTTTCTCCATTGTTCTCGATCCAGGAATGTTATTCCGAATTCAATGAATAATTGATGTGCAGTTGGGAGTGTCGATACTGGATCGCCGGTGGCGTATAAATTATTGCTATACAACCGTGCAGAAGCCTGTAGCAGTTTGATAATTTTGCTACTCGTATCGATTCCGCTGATCTCTCCAGCTGTATTGTCGTTAAGATCAAGTAAAGGACATTAAAAAATTTATAAAAAATAGGGTATCAAAGTAATCTCCATTTCACACACGTATGTCGTAAGTCCTAAGCAAGAGTTGTGCGAGGTCTTAATTTAAAAATAAAAGGACAGGCTTCTCGGTGGATTGTTTGGACAAGTATCATAATCGCCTGCCTCACATTTAAAACCAACATTGTTACGTCCGTTTGAATTGTTCCCCAGAATGTCTTATGCCTATTTGTAGACAGTTACATTGTACATGTGCACACGGTTATTTCTCTGCATGTGAACGCCCGTCAATCAAGAACATGGTACCTACTGTGAAATACCTAATTAAATCTCAGTGCCAAATCTCTTATTGAGACCAGCAACCGGTGTACCTAATTAGCTAACAAATAACGCGCGCAAGCATACATGTAGGTCGAGAGATTGTCGCCTCAGGATAACACATCCGGTTTTTTTTCTTTCAAACAATCGAATATCCAAATGCCACTATCAGTAATCGAAGGGAAGATAACGTTCCCATTTAAGAAAAATATGAACTACATCTGTTCTCTCGTCTACGAACGCAAACAATAGCTCAAACACTGAAAACAATTTTCCTGATCAGGTTTTATGCGGCTGCGGATCCCTCGACGGTACGGAAATATCGGAAGCAGTTTCACTTGCGATTAATCTGAACTCTAACGGCTTGAGGCCAGAGTTCTTTGCACCCCATATCGACCAGTGCGAGGTTATGGACCATCTCTGCAAGCAGCCTGACACCAGTGGTGTGCCTCGAAACGCGCTGGTTGAGGCTGCCAGAATTGCGAGATCGGTAGTTCGACCCTTGTGCGAATGTGACTGTAATTCTGGTATCGCGCTCATTTTTCCCGGAGGTTTTGGATGCGCAAAAACTTTGTGAGCACCGGATACTTAATCAGATCGATTTTTCTTCTCGGTTGTTACTTTTTTCTTATTCTTTGTAGAAGTGACTTCGCTAGCCAAGGAGCTGAATGTACAATACTGCCTGACGTCGAGAGGGTCATCACCGAGTTCGCCCTATCGAAGAAGCCCATCGGTGCAATTTGCATAGCCCCCGTGCTGGTGGCCAAAGTTTTATGCGGTACGAAGATAACTCTTGGAAAGAGCGGTGAGTATACATCGGATTGATTATAACGCTGATATACGGATACGTTACCTCGATTATTAAATGGCCATTTAATTCCTCTCACGAGGAAGAAAAGGAAGCTAAAAAAAAGTTCATGGATTTGTATTTTTATTGCAAAAATTTTACGGTAGTTTGAGGTAAAAATTTTTCAGCTCCACCAGAAAAGTGGCCAAATTCTGCGGCGATCGCTGAAGCGCGAAAAATGGGAGCTAAGATTGAAGAGCGAGAAGTTCATCAAGTTACACACTGCAAACAGCACAATGTCTTCAGCACACCGGCCTGGATGTACAACGGGACGTTCGCTGATGTACACGACGGTATTGGCAGGCTGGTTAAAGCTCTAAAAAGGAAAACCAGGTAGGCTGCTGCAGTCCGAATTATCAGTCAGAAAAGGTATCCAAAAAAATTCTTAGACTCCTAATTGAAGTCTTCATCAATCGATTGTCCATCCAGCTTGTGTGGTAAAATGTAATGTGTCTTATCGAAGAATATGTTGAATAAATGAATAGTGATTATGGGGAATCATCGTTCATTTAGAAAATATACAGAGTTTATTAACTTCATTTTTTTTGTTTTTTTTTTTTGTTTTTTCATCGACATTTTCATTTTACGTATTACATAGGTATATAATATACATATATATTTATATCATGTAACTCTAGTCACACTACAATAGTCAACAACAAATAATATAACAAATCGCCGACGTCTGCAGCGAAAATTTGTGATTAATTTTACTATATATTTATGAATTTTATTTCGGTGCAGGCATCGACTCACAATGGTGATAACATAATCTTCATTACGGACTTCTAGCTTGAGTAGAGGTCCGTATTAAAGAATAAATGTCCTACGATGATAGATATAATAAATGACGCGTCAAGTAGTACATATTACTTCACTAATTATATAAGCTTAAAATTTAAACAGCGAGGTCAAGAGGTCAAGATTGATTTCAGACTACCGTGTCCAATTACGTTTCGAGTCAAGAACTGGCAGTATGCAACACGAAGGATCATACAGATTGGTTTATAAGTCCGATAATTGTTGAAAAAAAAATAAAAAATAAAAGAAAACTGTAATATATCCTCAATTTCAGAAATTTGACCGTTGCTAAAATTTCGCGACCAAAGCTCACAATCCGAGTAGGTATAGTTATTTATATTTCTCTCGACTCGCTTTTTATATCTCAAAATTACGTTGCCCCGGACGGATGATCATCGAGGTTTGAGGGTCAAGGGGTCAGACTTTGGTTCCGATCAAGGCCATGTTGCGTGGGATGGGTCCCTTAGCGTATCTTTTTTTATCCCCTGATTTAGAGAGGACGTCTTACTTCCGTCCCCGTGTTCAACTAAGGGCAAGCAAGGGTTCAGAGGTCATGCGCGACTTCCTGGTCTTGTCATCTTGGTACTTTTTGAACTTGAGCAGCTTCCGTTTGCCATTGCTGAGCTTCTTCTGCGGTATCTCGGTCGTCGTAGCTTCAGATTCTTCCTCCAGCATTCTCAGAGTCTCTATGATGTTTCTAGGCTCAGTGATGCGTCCTCTGGTGCCATTTTTGTTGGCATAGACAATCGACAAGTGCGAAAAGCTGGATTTAGGCGGTGCAGTGATATCGGCAAAGTCCCTAAAGTTTGCGAAGAAATCTCCGCCCCGAATCGGCTGGGGTTTTGGATTGTGGTAATAGTTTTGCTTCGCTCGAGTATTCAATCCGTGGAAATATGGATTATAAAGAGTTTCGCCGACGGTATACTCGTCCTTCTCCTTATCATCGCTGTAATAAGTCCCGCCACGAATTACACCAAAGTTTCCCGATCCCAAAAGAGGATGCGGTTGATCGCTAGAGGCTGCTCCTTCATAGCCTCCACGTTCCCTCTGGAAATACCCTAAGAAACGGTTAGGCCTGTAATGTTGCTGCTGCTGTTGTTCCTCGAAAGGAAGTCGATGATTGGAGAACAGCTGTGCGAAACTGGGGAAAAAGTTCTGGCTCTCAGACTCCAGACTCTTGTCGTTAAACTCTCTGCGGATGGCCGGAGGCGCTGCTGGAACGACGTGGGCATGGTCTTCAATCTTTCCAAGAACTTCCGGCAACGTTTCGTCGACGATAGCTACAGCCTCTTCGTCTGCAGCGTGGTGAGCCGGCGCTGCGTCCTGATCCCCAGGACTCGATTCTGCTCCATCAGGTTCCATGTACATGTCGGAATCGTCGTATTCGTCACCTCCGGTCTCAGAAGCCGCGGCTACGGAATCCTGGAAACAAAATGAGCGCCGTTAGATCTCAGGATTTTCAGGACCAATTCGTGTTGCTTTTAATCGGATGAAGGATTCGGATTTTGTAAACCATTTTCCGGCGCATTAATATGGTCAATATCTTCTGGGTCTATGAACGAAACTGCTTTGAGTGACAAGAAAAGGTTTGGTCCAGTTCGAAATGTTCCATGTAGGGGATTCAGCAACCCCAAGCCCCGGGGCTCGCCTTGACATTTAAGACATCTTCGTATCTGTGCTCCGCAGTGGCCCGTGAAATGGCATACGTATACAAGCGAGCACGCGACTGGAGACACACACGCTGGGAAGTGCGCGGGTTCAAACAGCGATCGGTTGCAACATGGGCCGGGCACACCTAGCATTGTTACTGATATGTCAGCCACTGACATTGCGCACGAGCTGCGGGCGCGATACTTTTCAACTGTAGCATGCGATTCTAGGGCGTAGGTATATACGCGCCGGGTAACCGGGTTGTGAAATGCCTCCGAACTGGAGCAGAGTTGAACGGAATTTGGGACTGGCACCTGCCGCCAAAACGGTCACGAATCTCGTACACTGCTCCGCATCGGAGTACGCGAATAGCTACGAGAAACCGTATTGCGGATTGATTAATTGCAAGCGCGATTCAAAGTTCGCAAAACGGGTTATATTTTCGAAAATAACAAAAAGAAGATTTCTGTTTGCGTGAAGTTATTATTCGGATGAAACGCGATAAGCAAGATATATGCAATTGCTTATGCTTAATTACGATATTGCAAGGAGCAATTTAGCTCCTCACTATTTGCAGGTATTACAAAATCTGTTGCGAGGCTAGTATTATTATATTATATAGCTTCGATGTTGGAACAATTTCTATCTTATTATAACTTTACCTAATACTAGTCGCTACGGAACGTGGTGCAAATTATACATAAATTAGATGAGAATTAAGAGCAAATGGCTGTGCCAGACCTAGGTATATATAAAGGGAAATCAAATCACTATTTATAATGTTATACGCGGGAGATGCGAATCATAGTTCGACGCTCTGCAGTGTAGAAACTCGGGTTTATATTATAACCGCAAAGTTGTGTCAGCTGGTTATGGTGTAACTCGAACGAAATACATTTTCACGGGTCAATTACCGGTCACTTTGCTCCGCTGAACTGGATGAGTTTTCAATTCAAATCTAGGTATACTCGTTCGAATCAAACTAATTCATCAAAAATCTGCAATCGCGATTTCCGTTAGATAATTTATCACCGTCCAAGTCCAAATATCCGCGGAATCGGCAAGACAGCTGGGTAATGTTCTTTTGAGTCGCTTCAACGTTTCCTTGTCAATGCAGGCGAATTTGCCGATGTAACTTTCGTTCTGATTTCTAATTACTGATTCGATTATCTGATTATTACCAGTTCGAACATTTTCTCGAACGGTTTTATCCGACTAAGAATCTCTGCGCTGATTCCACAAAATTGAAAATTATAGTGTCACGTTTAACGTTCAGCGATATTTTTCACAAACGTTTAGCTATTTGAACAATACACTGAAGAAAAAAAAAATGCTGTGTGTAGTAGAGCGTGAACGGCTAATTTTGCGGATTTTCTAATGCTGAATGGTTATCGATGCGCATTGGGTAATTCTAATTGTAAGACTCTCTCGTCCCTGGAAATATCGTTTTATGATCGTGTACTTCAAAGCAAGAGATCGGAAGAACCGTATTGTATATTACCTCGTGGCCAGTTGCGTCCTCGGGAACGGGGGCTCCATCTGAAACAAAGAGATAATTCCTTTAGAATCTGCAAGTCCACATAGCATTGAACGAAGAGTTTCTAGAGTCCAAGTGTAACCGCAAAAATTCGAATCTCAATTTAAAACTGTTCGTAAATTATCTGTGCGAGACTCAGAGCGATATCGATGCAGGATTTGCGGGGAGTCACGTCTTACACATTACGGTCCATGAGGATCGCAGGAGAACGGGGTAACAAATCGCGTTTATTAAGATCTTCCACGCGGTTAATACGTGCATGTATTATAATCCCGGTTGGTAATAATAAATACGATTTTTCGAAGACCCTCGAGGTCGCCGAGATGAACCGAGGCCAGAGACTTGATCCTCTGGGACAAAGAAATCTTGCGGACAAAGTACATATCTGAGGGATTTGTTCACCGATCATGTAAGTAGAATCACGTTTGCAAAAGGGATCGGTGTGATAAATTTCAAGACACCATTTAGAGACGATGACCCTGGGGTAAAAATTCCTCGGAATATGTTGTGGCTGCAAATTAAAGCCTCCGATCGTCTCTGCGGATCAGACCGAGTTGAATTGAGGACATGTTAAAAAATTTTCTTGGAGGATTCGACCGCCCACGTAGAGCTTCTTGATTCGTATCATTCGGGAGAGAACATAATGGGATTGGCTAACAAGCTGATCATTTATATCAGTTATGAATTTTTTCTTGCGATTTGGTCAGGTATTCGAGGCTCCTTAATTCCGGACAAGCTCCCTGCTGTGGATTAATAAGAAAACGGAGCCTGCTGGTTAATGCCTCGTACATATCTTATTAACTATGATCTGCTGGTGAAGCTGGAGTGTACGAACAAATTAGATATAACCATTTGTTCTTTGTCGTACAACACCCGGAGGCGATGTCAAAATAAAGTACTTCATAAATTATCTATCGATTCTCTTATACCGATGTTAGATATCAGAATGCGTTACCTTATTTGACACATTTCTCAATAGTTGAATAGATTAATCATTCAAATGAAAACAGGCAACACATCGATTCCGGTAGTAGCCATAGTCGTTGTCGGTCAAAAAAGCGATTGGTTCTTCGTTTTTCAGACATCCCATATAATCTTTGTTAGGGATTTTTATAGAAGCGAAAAAATCGTTAAGGGAGGTCCGATCGCAGCGTGTAACCGTCGCTCATTAGGTATGGCTAATTGTCCGTGTGTCAGGCGTGGACGACATGCAGGGCGGAGGAGCGATCACGCTTTAATTAATTTATATACTCGTGAGTCCCACCATGTTAATTGGCCATGGTGGGTCGCTGCCCTGTACGATTAATCACATCGTATGACGGCTTTTTACCACAAGAGAAAGTAAACTGCTTCGTCTAGACTACAACAACAGCGTCCAAACGTCCCCAGCGGAGAATCTTGCTCTGCTATAACGTGTACAGAGTGGATTTCACTGATTTCTCAAGTCACTACCCCGGAGTTCTTGGTATAGCTGGACTTTTTTTTTATTCATCACCGGATAATCGCGGAGATCCAGTGATTGGAAATTCTTATTAACATCCAATTTTAAGTCTTTTTTTTTATATATTTTTATATTTTATTGGTGGTCACGCGCGATGTATGGGTCACAGCTCGCATGTCAGTTTGATTAGTAATGAGGTGCAGCAGCAGCAGCAGCAGCAGCCAGCGTTCGAGCGAACAATCGACAGCCTTCACATTTTGAGATGAGAAAGTTCGGAGCGTCGATAACCTGGCTCTTAGCAGTGGTAGTATAGATCCTAGCGAAAGGATCAGAATTCGGTCGAATCGATAGTATCTGGACAAATGATGCAGATCGTAAGGTATTCGACGCCCACAAATCGGAATTAATCATTTACCGATGAAATAAAACCTGTGCACCGATCTGCGGTTAGACGATTTGACTCGATCCATATACAGGGAACTCGACCTTGGTCCCAGATCTCACTTGTACAGATTCGAAAACAGAAGATAAATAAAAAACACGTCGAGTACGATCATGTGCGGATAAAAATTTTCTCTTTTGAAAGAGAACTGAAAAGAAAACTGTCCCCAGATATGGATATAACGATGTATCGCAAAAGTTTCGCTAGGAGATTTCAACCAGTCGCCATGTTTGATGGAGAGATTTCATGTTAATTAGATCTTGAAATATGTATATACATCCTTTTTTCTCTACTTTTTTGTGATGCAATTTTGCCGAATGCGAACGCGAATGCATCTTATTTCGTTATAATGTCAGGAGCGAAGTGAAGAAATCCTGACATTTTGTTATTATTATTTATCAGCTTTTTATGTGATGACACATATGATGGTATATATATGGTAATTTGTGGATTAACAAATACATCCAAAAAATAAACTGTAATATGACCCGAGGGTAAGAACTGGAGGAAGTAGCTTCTCTCTGATGATTATTGATGCGATTTTGATGGATGGAGGCGTGATGGACACGTAGAGATACCTTACTGTGTTCGCAAAATGTTTTGGATCTCGGAAAACGTGTCTTTACGTAGCTTCGGAAGAAGTAGTTACGTCACGTATGTACGTACGTACATACATAAGTTTCGTATTGGATAACGAAAGTTAAAACAGCTGTATACTGAATTAATATTTTCAACTCGTTCCCCCGTTTAAGGGTAATGCAATTAGTGTAGTTAAAAAGCAATTCTTGAATTACTTAGATGAAACGAGTAGTCGATCACGGGTAGAGGTGTATAACCTGGATGTTGCGAGCCAGTGAAAAAATTCCTAAATTTATAAATATTCAATGTTTCCGCAATCCATATACCTACATCCACGATTTAGATTATGATGAAACAATAATTACCGATTCTGTATAATTGCAATGCGACAAATTGATGATAATTGTGGTTAAAGTAAGTGCACACCTTATAACGATTTAACGATATTATAGAAACTATAAAACTACTGGTAATAGTATCGTCGATACCTATATATAAACCGCGACATCACAATCCAACGAGCTACCTCTTATACTATAATAATTATCCAAGTGCATATGTATATGCAATTACCTTACAGACCGCGAGTAGTTTCGACATTATTTCAACCAGGCTTTAAGACCCCATGTATGAAACACATATTGTGCGTGTCGTAGATTCGCCAATTCTTGATTTACACCAAGCAAGTTAATTTTCTCTCACAGTAACCGCAAAAAAAAAAAAAAAAAAAAAAAAACTAATCACAGCTGTATAACGAGCCAATAGTTATGCAAATTAGACACTTCGTTCTCACGATTATTCGTGTACATTTATTCATTTATCTGATTTGAATCCTACATGGTCATTCCGGGATATATTCCCAACAAGAGACCGTTGAATAGCCTAGGCGGTTATTTTTCAATTCAGTATTTGCGTGCCTCAGATACACGAATAAAACCTTTCTACAACTCTTGATTGACAAATGTCGACGAATGTCGATTGATCATATTAGGCTTCATTAATTATATCGTATTCATTAATTAGCTCATTACTCAGACTCCTTGAGATCAACCGCAGGCAATCCGGTGCAATTATATAGACTACGGAACGATTTGGTTGAAAATAAATCCCACTCTTGATCGTGACGATTAAAACCCGAAATATCGAGCGCATGATCGGAGGCGGACATAGCAGAGCTGAGCTCCTGGGCCTTTTTGCCCGGTGAAAGCATCTCCCGGTCCATAAAACATCGGACGTTAATTTCCCCAGAAGTGTGGTCGAAAAAAAATTTAACTTTCTTATGGTGGATTATAACGTATGATTAACTGGAGCAGGGCTTCCTTTGCTTTGCTATTTTGAACAGTAAGACTGAGGAACCGGTTTCTTTCGAATCGCGAAGAGTGTCTCATTTCATATTTAATCTCGCACTCCAGGCCGCAGGATTTTATTCAGTTCGTGAAAACTGACCACTTTACGTTTAAAATGAAAATTAATATCATTATTATACTACGTGCAGAATAACAAACTGTGTTATTACGAACGCGCAAATAAGAGTCCATTCAGTCGAGAGATCGGATAAACATATAATTATAACCCGGTGAAAGTGCCATCCAGCCGCAGGACCGGGTCGGCGAGAGTTGAGAGACCGTCTCCGACCAGCAACGGGCAACGGGCAACAGGGACTACATTGCCAAGGCCAATCTTGCCGAGGTACGGTGTACAGGTATACAGGTAGACGTCCTAAGACTGCACGTCGCCGGGGGCTCCGTATTTCTCACAGATCCACGGCTTCATCTGGGTCACTTATAGTATAGCCACTATCGACGAAATCGATACATGGATATTTCGTCGATCGCAGTAGAATCGAGGACTCAAAAGATTCTTCAATTTCGTTCATCGATCATTCGAATTATTATCGAAGTTTTTCACGAGACTGACAAAGAAATTCGAGTATCTATCGAGCCTTGACGGAATGTGGATGTTCTGGAAGAGCTCGAGTTATATAAATCCAGAAGAGAGTGGAATAGTGTAAGTTGATTGTATCCTTTAGGATAGAAAGTTGTTGTACGGTGATATACTCTGTAAATCATACGATAAATACGCCGATGAAAAAGTAACGAGAATTCCTCGGTGATATTGAATGATGTTAGCTGAGTACGAACTAAGATTGAAGGTCAGACGATCGTTCCTCTCATGAATGACAACGATATATGTATAAGTCGTATTAGATCAACGGATCGATATTTCGATCACGAAACTCTGACTGTGATTTAAAATTCAATAAGTCAGTTCTCAGAGCATATAATTGGCGAACGAATGAGACTTGTGATCATTACTTTAAGCCCACCCTGACAAACGAGACAACATAAAGTCACGAATGTCGAATCCCTTCATTCGGCAGGATTGCATTGCGCCGATTTGAAGACAGCTGAGAAAAATCGATGGTATTAATCACAGGACACGCTGCCCCGCTGGATAGTACGCGGATGATTTCTATAGACACTTACAAAGACCTCGATAAAAAAAAGTATAAAAAACAAACTACTTTGGAAATCGGGAACAAAGTTCCTGCACAGCATTGCATACGGAATTAGTTACT
Organism: Macrophya alboannulata; assembly: GCA_949628255.1. Lineage (NCBI taxonomy): Eukaryota > Metazoa > Arthropoda > Insecta > Hymenoptera > Tenthredinidae > Macrophya > Macrophya alboannulata. The sequence continues at coordinate 24,261,543 of OX451209.1, read as the reverse complement.
CGTGCAGGTATAAACGGTCTGTGAAATAAAAATTTGCAACGTCAATCGATCGATCGGCAACCGATTTTCTGCTAAGATTTCGCAGCGGTAACTGATGGTTGCCTAATCAGTTGGCGCGGGTTGGCAGTTTCCACGAGGTAGCTGTATTGGTTTAATCAATGTTACATCACGATGCCATCTGGTTTAATGAACCTTGTTATGCAGCGTGTCCAAGTAGCTTCATCAAAGTCAAGTCTAACTCTGGAAGTGAATTCCGTTGTGTCTATACGGATATAGTGATAATACGACGGTTTGATCTATCTAACAAGAAAGTTATGGACACTAGATTTAACTCGGAATGGCAGGTGCCGTTGAACGGTCAATTATTTATAGGAATTTCTCGCTACTACGCTGAACGACAATCACCGCTATTTAAATCAGGTCGATAACTCGCAGTTCACTATACAGGAACGTGACATTGTCTTGAAACTTGTTGTAGTATGCTCGATGCGGGTGTTACGCCATTATGATCGTTTGTCTGTAACAACGGTAGGAATTCTCTATAGCTACTATATTCACAATGGACAGAAACAAAAAAAAGTAAAAATAAAAAATTTCCAACCAACATCTTGCGTCCTTCGAAAGCAAATTCTTTAGTGTCAGAACGGATCGTTTTTTATACATCGATAATCTCTCGTCAGACCAAACTACAGACTTAACTGAATTAAACCAACGAAAGGTTTCCGGATACAGTCTGGCTGCGAGATGACTTCGACTTATTCGAAGGTCAGAGAATCTCTGAAACACGGAAGTCGTCGATATAGGTATGTATATTGAAATTAACAATTGAATCGTTAGCCCAGCCCACCAAAAGCCGCGACCTTTGATCCCTATCTAAAAAAGGTCTATGGAATTAACTCTGCATGGTATATCGAAGCTGAATAATATCAATGGACGAAATTAATGGCACCTGCCATCAGGAGCTAAAAGAAGAGAAGTAATTTCGTTCAAGTATTTATTTGTTTATTTATTTCACGTTGAAAATTTATGTGCTCTGAGATTATCAGGACTGAACTGAGAAACAGACTGATGATGCCATCGGCAAGCCGACGCTGATCTCTTATCTCGTTAAGATCTGAGATCACGGATGTGTTTCATTTATCAACGATCCGCAACCGAGGCGCGATCATTTGGTATATTGATCGCGTGAAAAGATCCGAGGAGAAACGTATCATCGTAAAATTTCCGGGTCGTAGTTCGAGACTGCAAAAAAATAATCGCCGGAGATCAAATTTTGCATAAATCATCCGTCTGAGTACCACTCGGTACTCTCATTCGATCTTGAGAAATAAATTACACAGTGATTGTTCTACAGATGATGATTGCTCTGACAAGGCTTTGACAAGAGTCGAAGTTAACTGTTCAACTTCAGATCTAAATGACTTATACCATTCACCGTTATCAAAATATTACAGAGAGCTATATAGTCTGACTTCAAACCACTCTGTTACAGTCACGTAATGACGTGAATGGTATAAAGGCGATACGAAGAACAAGATCAGCACTCAATCGATGCATTGCGATAACGCGACACGTGTGAAGTATGATAATTCCTGCTTACTATTGTGCATGAATCAAGGAGAAATCTCACTCTTTCTCTCTCTGTCCAGGTATTGCAACTAAATGTATGTGTAATAAGTCAACCTCACGACTTCGACTGCAAGCTAAACAGTAGTATATCGATTTTAATGTTTATCGCTTATGATATAGCCGCCAGGGTTGTTCCACAATCGCTTATCGCGGGCCGTTATTACGGGTATCCTGCAAATACTACAATTTTCTTTATCAGTTTATCGATCCATTGAAAGTGGACAGATGATTATACACGATGACTCGAGCCCTGGAGTCTTCTTTGCCGACGTGTATCTCTTCTCAGATGATAGGTCGTATTATTTTCTCCTATTTGCAGTTCGACAAGTTCCTGTTCAATGATCAATCGACCCAGAATACACGTGACTTTTAAACCTTGGGCACCAGGTACGCGTGAATGAGTTTTCCGTATGCGGGGTCGTTCGACTCAGTTTATTAAAAGCATTGCACCGTCCATATAGCGTAGGTGAGAGTAAGACCTCGCATTTGTCTATACAAATGTGGGTATAGCTAATGTATACGTAGTACCTAGATATGTAATACGTAACTAGCCGTGATGTGAGTCTTAAATTGTTAAGAGACAGGGATTAATACCCTGCCGTAAATTCCTCGCGTTGTTTGTTCTTGAATAAGTATATATCCACCGAGACATACGGCGTCCGATACGACGGTGATAAATTTCAAATAGCATAAATCTGTGGCCGTGCAGGCCGTAGATGGACGATACTTCAGCGGGAAGTAACACCGTAAATTTATTTCGCGTCCCGTTTTGGTAATCGTTCACTGAACTGCTCAAAGTGACTTTTTGCTCAATGGATTTACCCATTTGTCTGGACACATGCGGTATGAATAATAGACAAGCCGATCAAGTCTCGAGCAATAAAGCATGACTCAACAGTGACCTAGGTCTATGTAAGGTTTAAGTTCTTTCATGAAGAGTTATAATCATCCATTTGAAAGAGAATATTTAGCAAATTGGAGGAGAATTTCTATCCTTAAAAATCGACTCGAAATCTTTTATCGAATCGGTCTTCAAGATTCTTGTCAGCTTATGCGTGGTCAAGTCGTTCAGATCTTAGAGAGAATGAATTTGTGAAGGTGGTAGCGTCGGCGTATAGTAGATATAACGGTGCGTTGCTGGTCTGGCAGAGTGACTTTCATCGGAAGTCGCCAATCGTAAAATCATCATCATGATACGAACGCGCGTTTAACCAGCTGTGCGAAAGAGAAAGATAAGAAGATTGGTAGAAAAGGAGAGAAAAATACACTTTCATTCGTTATAAGCTATACGGAATTATTCATTTCAATGTTCGGAGCCTGATCACATATCACACTCGTCATTCTAACGTACAGCCACATAATACGACAAATGAGGGCTCACCATGCCATTATACGAATACTATACTAATATAATTGAGAGTTACGCGTCACTTTCTACTTGACGTTTTTACCAGGTGACGTTCGCGTTTTGTTGGCTTATTTTATCACAGCATACATGTGTGTATCGGTAGGTACCCCCATGCGCTCATTCGCACACATAATTACGGTCTTATTGTATATCTGAATCCCAAAGCGCGGGCGTACGATATCTCCACTTCCTGTATACCGTCAACGGTTTTTAAACCGCATTCCAGTTTCTTTATTCCGCCATGTCTGCTTGTCTACGCGACTTTTGATAGTCGATTTATACTTTTTATCCTGTTATACTTTCGATAAAATCGCACCTGGGGGTCTCCGGGAATTTCGCTCATTATATTGTTGGAAGTTGTTACGGCACGCGCGGTCAACCAGCCTTAACCGATGTTTAAAAAATCATTTTACGAATGATGAAGCATTAGCCGATTCTCTCCGCCCCTGCACATTGTCGGCAAAGTAAAATTGTTTATTGTTCAATTTTTGACGGGTATAATCGATACGGACGCTACTCGGTCGAGTCAATTCACGGTGTAGTGAAAGACGAGCCTATGGTCCGGAGAAAGTCGAGTCGCTGCGGAACCCGGAGACTCAGATCTCGTCTCATCTCAAGATCCGTGAGATAAACCTTCGCTGTAATTGATAGCGACGATCATCAGCCACGATGGCCCTGTACGTATACCCATAGTGTAGAATCTGTTTTGGAACACTTTCTCACGGTAGAATGAAATAATCGGATCTTAGAACGTCCGGTAGAAGATGGATGTTCTATACGAACGCAATAATCACAAAATTTTTACCAAAAGCTGACATCCTGATCTCCAAATCGATTACTGTTATCATTTACGATATACGAATCGATCAAAACTCTGACGATATGGTTTAGAAAGTTGTCAATTGTTCGGCTATCATGAATGAAAAAATGTCAGAGTACCAATCTCCTTTCTTTCCAATTTACTGCCCCCATCATTCTGCCTGCATAGACCATGGAAAATGACAAGTTGTGGTCGCAAGAATTGATTGCAAACGCTGGGTGAAACCCGTACCTAATAATTCCCCAAGCCACGATTCTGTAGACAGTAAATTTCGACAGAGCTATACATAGATCTGTTCGGAAATGCAACGCTATTTCAAAACCGAAGAGTGCAGATTCATTCCCAGCGATACAGGTAACTGACTAGGTAGTTAGGCAGTACCTGTACCGCCGTCTTGTTGATGTCTGATGTTTTGTACTTCACTAGAACAGTTCGGTAGATTGCAGGTATAATACATAAAGGTACAGCAAAATATTCGCTTCGTGACGCTCCGTGTTCTAGTAAACATTTCCGGGTGAACTCTCTCGACGTCTTTCTCCAATACGAGGTGGTCTCCTATAGGAAATTGGCAAAAAAACCTTCACACACGCTCCTCTCGAAGAGGTAATAGGCACTTTTTCAGTTCTTCGCAGTACCCGGCTCCCTAGAAATCTACATGTACATGCAGACACGTGTATGTGTACGTTCAGTATTGAATAGGAGAAAATCTCTTCCAGAGAAATTCTTTCGAAGTTGTATAGGTTCGGGCGTTTTGGAAGGCCGATCAACGCGAAGACTGATGACGAATTCAGTCACGTGTATCAAAGCCGATAATCAATTAATAATTGTTTACATGCCATACCGACACATCGCATATGTGATACTTAGTAATGTGATTTATACTTCAGTCAGGTTCTACAGACACATATTATGATCTGTCTGTACATGGACGTAGTATGAGCTATTACGTGCGAACGGGATGTATGTAATCTTAAATGGTCAGAGCTATGAGGAACTTCTGCTGACCAGCAATAAAGTGTTCGAGAATCCGGACGGTGCCGACCCCGTATTCCAAAGAATGTAGTCGCTCGAGAGTCCGCCGAGATTAACTAAGTTAAGTTAGGTGCTATTAGGTAATTAACTTGAACATTGCCAACACTATCTGAATTCACTTAAAACCTGTGCAAATTGCGCACGGTACCTACCGGTGTTGACAAATTAAAGCATGTTAACCGTTTCGGCCTGAAGTATTTCAGTCTGAAAGGAACCTACAGTGAATCAAATTTCAATAAATTTTCAATCGAGTAATGTTAGGCGTAAAAAAAAATTCAAGGCACTTTATACAATCCGCAAGGACGTACAACTCATTATTATATACATTAGAGAGCGATAAGTGCTTCATCTCTGTATTTCTGAATATACATAGACGCGAGTGTATAATTAGCCAAAAAAATCAGCCAGAGTTTCTGCTAAAAGATTTTTTGCATGCGGAAACGAGAACAATTTCAATTTTTTTATCGCATCAGCAGAATGGGTTTTGGTATTATTAGGATCAGTGAGCGATTGGTGGCGTCAAACAAATCACGATTACGACTCGTTTTACGAGTACAAAGTCAGTGGAACGCTCTTAGAATGTATATCTACTAGAATCTCATGTCTCGGTGCCGTGTGCGAGTTGGGATATAAAATTTAACACGGATAACATGCGTCTGCCTTATTGGTAGAGAGATTGTGATTCTGTGAGAAAAAAATGACCCGGTTCAATTAGGACGTCGTTGTAATAGGCCACCGAACGTTCAAATCTGATTTACAGCTAAGGTACTACGTACGGTGCGGTATAACAGCAGTTCTAAAGTTTATGCGCATTGGAAATTTCACTTTGTAAAAGTTATTTTTCCGTTGCTTATGTGCCTACCTATACCGCCGGTTCGCAAACTGGTGCTCGTTTCGATGATAATAAATATAAATAACGACACGCTAATGATCGCGGGCCGATATGTTCGAAGGTAAAAAGACTTTTCATAAACGCAACGATAGCGAAACATAATATCTGATAAAGCGTAGATCCTAGAGAGACGTGGAAGGTAAGAAAAAAAAATAAGTATGGCAAAAGCGGCCAAAGTTTATAGCGTTATGTGTTATGCTGTGGATTAGAGAGATGAGAAAGTATATCGTTCGGTAAATGGAAATGCGACGTTTTTGACGCGGCTATTACTGACGCAACTTGGCTTTTTATTTGATATTTTCGGGATCTCTGGAGCAGATTATGAGCCACTGTATAATGACTTACTTATTGGACACTTTCTCTCGCCCATGTTACGATGATATTACCTGTACCGCGAAAAAAAAAAGAAGAAAAAAAAAATTTCAAGTAAATAAAACCTTGACTCGTTTAACTTGCGTCCAATGCCCAAGGCGCACCTGTAGCAAACCGTATCGATAAAAATTCCGCCAAAAGTACGACAAGAGTCATTGTTCGTCCCTGGTAGAACAGGCGTGAATTGAATATAGCTCTGTGCAGCAAAAAAGTAAAATTTCACGCGGAAAAACACACTTCCTTCATACACCGTGAAAGCACCAATTTTTTTTCGTCTTCACCCGAGACGCTCTACTGCCGAACGTACTATCCGTCCGAGGTACGGATCATTTTCGACAAAAAATAAACTCAATGGTTATCCTTCAAGTGAAATACAGGCAGTCGATTTTTGCTCATGTGTAATTCAATCGAGGATAAAAACTTCCGGTGGATTTAGGATTTAACCGGCTATTAAACAATCGCCTTTTTATACAATTCCTCAACGTGGTTATATGCGAAAATCGTATCTTTTTCCATCGAAGGTGGTATTACTCGGCTTATTCTCAATGTTGTATCGATTTTCTCTTTTTCTTTTTTTTTTTATCTGATTAAGGGAGCCCTCCTGGCTAGAGTCGGAGTATTACGTCAATATACTTCAATCCCGGAGTCTCTAATTGATTTTCAGAAGTACTTATGGGCGCCACCGCTGCAGAGTACCTGCACGTATTAATTCTGCAGCTTTTCATGAGAAGACAGACTCTCTTGGGACGTCACGTCGATTACCTGTACCCGTGCAGCAGCAGCAGCAGCCTCTCTGGTTTCTCACATGATTTTACCTCGTTCTGTGTCCAGTCCGTAATTCAGAATTGTGATTAACGTTACTGGCCAGTAACTATAATAGCTTCCGCGTCTTTATACCTGGCTTTTCCTCACGTACTATATATCCACCTGACTTCATTGTCTCTAGACTCACATTGCTGCACGCATATAGGGTTCATAGTACACTGAATGTAAAATATATCGCTGTGCGACTCGCTCGTCTTAATAGAATAACGAGTTAACGATGAGTTCTGAACTGGAACGGAGACGTGGGATTGTTGCAATTATACAATTCATCTTTGAGAAAGAAAAAAAAATGGTGCAACTATTCTACATGCAATGTAAACACTTCCAGTAGAAACCGACGAACTTAAGCAAGTATACAAGCTTTTCCACATTTGCTACTGTATTTAAACAATCTATCGTAATCATTGGCCGTTTCGCGAGGCCTTTGCAATACGTTGGAAGCCGCCTAGCTATGTCGGCTACTGCAGCTAAAGGACTTCGGTAACTTTTTGCCCTCGTTGTCAGAAGGTAGATAGGTAGGTACCTTATACCTCGACTACCCGATAGACCGCTGGACGGTGAATTACAGCAGTAAATCACAACGCCTGCAGTGAGCGAGCTAATTGCACATCTAGTTCGTACAGGCCTCACACCGTCTTAATTGAAAAGCCAAGCTGCTTGATCTTCCGGTCGATGGGGTTTCGACAGCCTGCACGTATAGGTTAATGTTGAAAATAAAAGACACACGATAGTCTTCGACTGGCTCGAGGACATGCCTCCGGTAAATTGCAGAGCTTTTCGTTGTTTTAATGATCTAAAAACTGCCGCAGGTTTAAATTTACGCCGTATTTCCTTATTGGCAATTATCATTTTCATTTCCATTTGAATAATAAGCCAACTCTCGATCGGTTCATGCAGCTACCCAACGCGGTCAATTCTGATTCTATTTACAATTAACTTTCACGTGCAGGGTTTGTCCGGTTGATAAGTGCAGCACAGCTCGTAGTTGGGTATCCGCAAGTCCACGTCCAATTCCATGATGCTTTCTGGCCATTCGATATGAAATATATATCCCCTCCTGGATTGAGGTTTACGCAATGGTAGGTAGGACTATCAAACGCTGAGTTAGGTCGGGTTAGGTGAATTTCGATCCCCACCGCACACGCCTAATTGCATAATAAACTTCACACTGCCTTCCGTATTCCAGAAATCCCATTTATGAGCGGTTCGATGAATTCCAGGGATCATATTATGATCTAAAAACCAATTAATACATCGCTCTAATCGACGGATAGCTTATAGTCACTAGCAAAGGGTGCGCACTTTCTAAGGTGAACACCGGTGCACGCTCTGCGATCCGCGATCCGCGATCCTCGACCCTCTGGCCTCGGTCGCACTCTGATTAACGCACCGACCTCCAGATCCCAGAGGACTCAAGCGGAATGAAACCTCTGTGGTACCGTGGAAATTGCTACGATCCTCTTTCTGTTTCTCATTGGCAAATCCACGGTGAAATAATTTTCGCTAATGCAAAAGCTCAGATCGAAATTACAGAATGTGAGTCAAACCATTAAACAAGACAATGATGATTGGAACAGCAAAAAGTCAATCATTTAGAGTAAGTCCTGTACCAAGGATCTGTCCACAGTTTTTTACATTATTTTTCCAAAACGTAAAACGCTTGAGTACTCTCGATAATATTAATGAAACATTTCCATACACAGTTGGATTATAGACTTCGTTAATTGCCTGAGATGGAAGGCCTGTCATGTCGATCAAATTGTATCAACATACAGTTTAATGGTACGTATGTATGAACAGAATGTACGTGTGTCCATTAATTATATACGAGTGTGATGTGCAGGTTGAAATGAAACGTAGAACCTGTTAATATATTCTGGAATTATTCACTCGGTGTGCTATCTTCTTTATGTATTGTTCTTGGTACGTATTGCAAAACGTGATGTGATGTGGAAGGCAGAGAGCAGCACTCAGTCGTTTACGAGAAGCTGATTCTGTTTGGCAAATAAGCGATACCAGTCCAGTTGATAGAAAACTTTATGACGATTCGAGTGGTTGTGTCAAAAATATGTTAAATTATTCGAAAAAGAGAATTGATTATGAGAAACCTGACCGTAGAGTTTGAAGCAATCGCTCTTTTGACCATTATCTGCGATATCCATCGATATACCGAAAGTGTGAATCTTACCTGGAACAAAAACGGTGAAAAAAAAAAGATTAGGCAATCGTCTGAAATCGAAAAGGATGGTTCGACGTTGATTTAACAAGTCCTTGCAATTATTCACACGGCTATAATGCAACGACAAATTTTTGAACGTTGAGTTACGGATTGTGATTTTGTTAGGAAGTGAAACATGTAGGTATATATAGCTGTCGTAAAAAAACGTGTTTATCTTTTCTCTCAAATAGAAGGAAGGCTTGGGACCTTTCTCTTTTGGACTAACAGATTCAGCGACACAGACCGTGTACTATTCTGCTAGATTTATGGCCAGATTCAATCTTCGCAACGCTAAAACATGTAACGAAACATAACTAGCTTCCAGCTGTTACTCATATTTTTCCCAATTCATCGCTCCACTGTCTACACTCAGGCGCGATACGATCTGCCTCGAATAAACACCAGGGTACATACAAATAACATTTGAACAATTCACGAAGGCTGCAATGAGACGTCGAACGCCTTTCCATATCGCGGATTCATCTATTCTCAACTATAAACTGCACACAGCAGTTACCGTTCACGTCTGAGGTTTCGTTTCTTCATTCATTGATCAGTACACCGTTTTTTATTCAATACCTTCACACATTTGCACGGTTTCAGAAAGATCATCTGCAGTAAAAAATGGCCAGGATCTTGTCTAAAGTTTGCAGACAGACAGCTGCAGGACGCCACTAGACTCTAGGACTCTGTTAATCTTCGGGTTGCAAAAGCTGACAATTTACTTTTTCATGCACCGATTAGCAAGTAGTTTTCTAGACTTACAATTAGTCAATTTGTATAATAGAGTTTAAACGATTATGCTTTGCGGTTTTATTTTATTTTATTTTTATCTTTTCAGTCTTGAGAAGAGAATTAGCGTATGTAGAACATCCAGTGTCTAGGGTATACATGGGGAAACATTTAGTCTCGCGAAAACTGCGGACATTCGTTACGGTTGTAGAGATGAGATTTGCCTACTTCGTTATATTTCTAGAAAGCAAGACGAACCTGCAGATTGATGATAATTGTTCACCTTATTATACGGTCGGTATATCTAAATCACAAATTTCCGATTTGCTATGAGACTAACTCCGATCAATCATGGATGCATTTTCGCAAATGAAGTTTGGAGCAGAAATTTGCGGAATCATTTATTTGCTACGAGTAAGACTGTAGTTGGTAAGCGATATAAATTGGGATCTTAAATTCGCAGTGATGACCACATTATAGTGATGCAAATGACAATATTATGCAAAAACCAAAGAAGAAAATTTAATTCTTTCTTCATTAGTTGAATGTTCATCATTGAAACCACTGAGGACAACGACCCCCTACGCCTGTCCCAACGATAATAATTTTAAACGAACCTTATTCTTATGCAGCATATAAATATTAGAATTAGTTAGCAATCTGCAGCACAGCGAATTCGTTGCGCAACTAGTAATAACAAGTTGTATTATACACCGTTGGATTGACTAGTAAATTAACTTGCTATCAGAAAATAATAATCTATAGTACGGCTATGATACTTATGGGTCTCAAATATATTTGACAAATCATACTCATAGGATTTTGACTATTGGATTCCTCGGTGAAAATAATTCTATACGAATTTCTGCAAATTTTCTACGGAAATTCTAACTTTTTGTGAGAAATTTTTCACTTCTTTGTATAGTTTGATCGATAAAATTAACGAATTTTTTCCCCAACTGATATGAAAATCTACAATCTTTTATTACAGGCTGGAAAAAGTTTGAAGATTTCATTGAAAAACTACAGAATATTCCGATTTCCCTGAAAATTCGCAAAAATCCGTAGGGGTAGAAATTACCACTAGAGGGTTCGAATTTCAGAAGTTTGGAACGGTCAAAATTCCGAATTTCAATATTACCGATTTACAGATTTTAGAAATGGTATTTCTCTGGAAGTCTGCATAGTCGATTCAAAAAACTTCCAATCCAAAAACTCCGGAGCTTGAAATTTACGTGTGAAGCATCGTACCTCTCAATTAAATCTTCTGATTCTTAGAGTTTCGGAGTTTTCGATTTTCCTCGGATTTTCCGAGTATTTAACTGTCCGTATCACGATCTTTCCGAATTTTAATATTCTTCTGCACTTCAACGTTTCTTAAAAATTCGAAATCGTCTGAAACAAATCGATAATTTTCATCGTTCGGAACTTTCAAAGCTTAGTTTACCCATTTATTTTACCATATATGTCTGGAAGAGCTAGGCAACTAATTTTCCCGCGTCTCAGCATTAAATCCGCATTATTTTATGGTCATTAAACTTGATACCTGTCATATTAGTCGGTAGTTTAAGGAAGTGGCTGAGGTAGTTCTATGCTCATTTAAAAATCCGCTTCAGCCTTTCTTTGGTAGCTGAAAATTTAACTGCCTAAGTAGCTACAACACACTTTTATAGACAGGCCATAAGGTACGAATCCGCGATAGTTCTGTAACGCATTGTATACCTGAAATAGAAAGAATATAAAGTTTCTAATGACGCGCGAGCGAATAGCGATGAGCACTTAAGCGCTTCGTACCTGGTCGGCCTGGTCATTTATACGACATGATATATGTACAATAGCGGAGAGATTCCGCGTCGGGACGACATGATAGACCTGGACGACGGGACGCGGGTGCCACGCAAGCCTGGAGCTTTTTTATTTCTTTAATCCAGTGTTTGAAATAAAAGTGAAACTCGGACCCTGTAGTACCGCCGTGGAATCTTCCCCCTTCTTAGATGAACGCTGCGTGTAATTGAAGTAATTACCGCACTGCACACGGTGGTAAATAAACATCATCACGATACGGACATCGGTATGAAATCCAAGAAGAGAAAAGACGCTTCGAAGGCTGCATAATCAACGATTTTCAAACTGCATTCTGACAGTTGCATTCCTTCAACAGATCCTTTTTACTATACGGAGCAAGCATTACCCGTTTCAGTGGAACTCGCTTTGTCCCTTCATCCAAGGTATTCCATTTATTTCCAACAGAAGATCGGAGACTATGAGCTCGCGCAACGAATTCACCTCCTATTCATAGTTTGGCTTTAAAGAAAACGAATTACGGAGGTGGGAGGTCGGTCTAGCAACGTGCGAGTTCATTATTTCTTGCAGGGAAAGGTGGGCAGGATTCGTAGGTGTGAGTAAAATATTACCGAGGAAACTCGCTAATGTATGAATTTCGCCTAATCTCTAATCGTAAAAAAGGAGTTTAGCGTTAGTCGCACGATCGACCGAAATAATCGCCGATTCAAGCCTTTACCATTTAAATATCAACGCGGTGAGCGGGTGTAGCCAACAGCGATGCTAATTTATTGAGATAAGCCAATCATCGACATTTCAGATCCTACCAGCTACTCGGATTAATTCCGGAGCTGAAATTAAACCGTGGAGAAGATATGAAATGGAAAGCGCGACTTACAGATATTGCTATTCATACGATGCCATAAAATTCCAGGCAATTCTAAGGTTTTCCCGTTATTCGATATCACGATCAGCGATATCCAATTGAAGTTTCTAAAGACCGAATTTGTAGAGATGAAAGAAGCATTTGGAATGACCAGAAAGAGGGAACACACTTCCGCGAACGTGACAAACATTCGATTATCTGCGTCGAGACCAAACGGCATATCTCTTCGAAGATATTTTCAAATTATTTATAATGGTTATTATATATATGTAGGTATATGTATATATGTATATATATTTTTTTTCTATGGTTATATTCGAACGATCGTAGGATATAACATTCCGTGAACAAGTCGCCGGGTGGTTATCCAACGTTGATTTCGTAATGGAACTATTTTCTCTCGTAATTTTATGCGAAGGCAATTCTTCACGGAAGAAGAAGCTATCGGTTTTCTAAAGTTACAAACTAGCTACGGAAGGAAGAAATACAAAGTGGACGAGTTGCGTTGGTTCAACTCAAATTGCGTAACAATATAATATATTGCCTTCATACCTACGCATTTTTTGCATATTATTTATAATTAACTATACGTGACTAATTACACCTACAATATAGAAGCGAGCAGTTAATCATTAGGAATTATCTATAGCAGTGAAAGTTACTTGGGTTTACTCAAGTTCGGAACTCGCATCATCGACTCGAACCGCCTGTGTAAAAAATTTCTCAATCTTTGATCGCAAATTTTGTTCATTTTTTGACAAGTTTTTTGTCCGAAAGGAAGCTAAAGCTTATCCGCATTTGAATCGATAACCAGCTTTGAGAGCTGTGTAATGTTTCATAAGTACCAGCTTCACCGTATCGAAGTGACTACCTCCTCGATACCCGTATATAGATTCCGACTGAGTGAATCGGTGCGTTTGAATTAACTCGCAGACTCCGATCGACATTAATCAAGCAGTTTTGAATTTGGAAATATCCCGGCTTGCGAGATGCGTAAGAAACGCGGAAATTGCAAAATCGATACCGAGCTTGCTCAGTAGACGTATGTAACGTATCGTAAGCGAAAAAGTGATTCCTTTACCAGCCTGAATCTCGTTTATCGCTTGACCATAGGCAAAAGCAAGTCTGGAAACCTTCCGTTATCGTAACACCTTCGACACTACGTATATAAACACGTAACGTAGGTATAACGACTCGGGTTCTCTTACGTATTATGTACGGAAACAACGTAGTAGTACTCCTACACATTTATAGACACGTATGCGAGTTTTTGATCCATAGATATAACGTACTGAATGTACAACGATGAGTCTTATCGTTCATCAAAGACCGTGCGAAGATCGGTAACCGTGATATTCTTTGACTGCTGCAGCTACTTTACTACGAGACAAGTGAGAATTATCGTTAATCCGATATACATCGGTGAGAGAATAGCACCGGGAACAAGATGACTAGATATCGTTCACCTTATACTTGTGTCTAATTAGCCACGTCTACCTGCTTCTTATGATTCTGACTCTTTCGATCATTTCAATCGAGCGTTTCGTCCGATTTGAGCTTTCGGTCTGAACTGTGAAAAATTGCCATAAATATCGAGCCATTTTTATACCGAGATTTCGATCGATCATAAAAGTGTCGAAATTCGAAATCAGCGGTGGGAATTGATTCCAGATTTATTTCGCAACAAAAATGTTTGTAATTCAGTTCCTATATAGCGCGCGAGTGATTACGTCTGTGACGTGTTTCGATTTCAAAAGCTCCCAGATAAAAATGCGTATGACGAAATTTATAATCGACGTACTATAGACGTACAAAGTTTCACCCATCACTCTTTGAGACCAGAGTAAAAATGCGTTATACACCTACTTCCGCTGCACAGAACAGCATAAATATCCGCTCCGATGATCGGACAATGGAAATGTGAGAAATTTTTTTAATTTTTTTCTTCTTCTTCTTTCTCAGATTACTCACGAGGTAGGTGTAATGCTTCTTTGCGGTAGGTACTCTCAACGGAGGACACGGACTGTGACTAGTGATGTCAGGGACAAATGCGACGCCTTGACAACCCGCTGGATTACACCGAGCAAGAAGAAAAGGCGCGGCAATTTCCTGTCACGTGATTGCGATAAGTTTTCGGTCGATTCTATTTTTATTTTTTTTTTTTTTTTACACACAATTCAGGGAATTGAAGATTTTTCGGTTTCTTTCGCTCAGCATACATTTACAACCGGATCAACTCGAGCGTATCGATAATTTCGCACAATTAGATAACTATCAACCTGCTCAAAGACCGCGCATTATCATACCCGACGGCTATTGCGGTAATACAATTTTTCCGTGGTACGTAATAAACTTTGCTATGATTTTCCGATAAGATTAGCGGCACAGCACGTGCTGGGATAAAATTACGAAATCGTGTAGGTGCACACGTGAGTCGTAAGATATCAGGTTTAGCACAGGTCGATGTTGCGCCTCAAATTCTGCTGAATATATGTCGATAAAAAAAGGGATTTGCGGGGGTAGTTGGTTTCTGCGATCGTCACGTGCGGCGGACGGTAATTACGGCACGTGAAAATTTTTACTTCAATACCAAAATTCCGGCGCGATAAAATTTGATATTCCTTAAGATTTGAGCAACGCTGCGTATCTCATATCTCATAATTCAGATCTTGGAGATAAAATACCCTTTTTCGAATGAATAAGGGAAAGTGTTGATTAAGCGGGTCGCGATCAGTTAGAAAGCTGTTATAGTAGATGGGATTTTAAACGCCTTTTGTTTTACGAAAATTTAGAAACGGGGAAAAATCTGTAACCACCGATTGGTCGGTGACGAGTGTCACGTTCGTTTTGCTATTCTGTTCTCTTGGTCCTTTGTATGTGTCGTTTTTTTTTTTTTTTCCTCTCTTTTTGTTCTTTTTCGATTTGTCATAATGTGTTTCGGCAAGACCGTTTATCTTTTTATTCGCGTTTCGATGTACGACGAATATATTGGTACGTATCGATCTACCTACCGATCGTTAAATTGTGGCCCGCATGTGCGCACCGAACTATAATAATATTACATAAGAGCTATTTAATGACTTGATAAAGAGAAAATCCCAAGGAATTGCACATAGACGTAAGTCTTAAGTAGCGTCCCTCCGAACCCGCGTAACGACGACGACGACGACGACTACGTTATAGCTGTGTATCGAGAAATCGATGTGAAATATTCGATCAATCCGTGCATATGATTTGAATTTATGCGGTCGATTATTTGCGAAATCCGAAATTGTACAAAACCGAAAATAGCGGGATTTATGAACCGGAAAATAGTTGGAAAATTACTAACCGTCCCACATCACTGACTGCAATTCTCTAACCGTTTATTTATCATCGCCGCATAGTTAGGCACAACGATATAGGTATACTACCGTCAATTATACCAATATCTAGAAATTCAGTTCCCTTCACCTTCGCGATTTTTTACCGAAGAAATATAAACTTCTGCAACCTTCTGCAAGGATCCGCAACAATTCTTTTTTTTTCTTCTTTTTGCTCTAATTTTTCGTTGAAACGAATGTACAGGGTATACCTTCGCGTATATTCCGCTCTCTTTGGCAACATCCGAGACTTCGATAATGTGTCTTAATTATTCTAAACCTCTGGCGCAATAATTTAGTTCTCCGCTAATTATCTCTGTTTTCTACCGAATAATAAACTGGTGGATTTTATTTCGCTGTATAACTATATACCTCGCTAGTTGTATAAACGGACGTTGTATTCGCCAGGCGAATTTACACTGGTTAATTTCCGAGGAGGTTTGGCTCCACGGCACGTGGCCGAGGTTAATTGCAACTCGCTTGTTTTCTTACCTACAAAAAAATTGGGAAAAAAAAAAAACACAAAAAACATATCAACAGTTTAACTTACTTTTACCACAATTTTTTCTAGCAAAAATTAAGAAACAAAAAAAGTTGCTTCGACCTTACGCCGCAGGATCATCTATTACTCCAGTTTAGATAGACATTCACTTGGAAATAATTCGGGGCTACGATTTTTTTTTAAACTTCGGGGGCGGGGTGGTTGGAAGTGTAGATCTCGATTTTCGGGAAAATCTCGCCATTGCGTTCGCCGCCATCTTGATTTTAAGGTAACTTTTTTTGTTTTTTTTTTCAAATAACTCGCTTATTTACAAGTTTAGAGCGAAAATAGCAGAATCCAAAGTTGTGGAAAATTCAATTTCCCATAACTTTGGTGATTATCACTTTTACCCTAGGGTCGACATTTGCAGAATTAGACTGCAAATAGGGGTGGATTTTGTTTTCAAAAGTCCCAAAAATTGAAACAAATTTATTCTAACCCCCTATTTTAATTCTAACTTTGAGAATATCGATCCTAGGGTAAAAATGGTGATAACTAAAGCTGTAGGAAATAAAATTCCCTACCTGATTGTGCCTTACCATTTTTTCGGTAAACTTGATAATAACCGAGATAATGCAAAAAAACAAAAAAAATCTACCCCTATTTGCAGTCTAGCTCTGCAAATATTGATCCTGGGGTAAAAATGGTAATGACCGAAGTTGTAGGAAATAAAATTCCCTACCTGATTGTCCCTTACCATTCTTACGGTAAGCTTGATAATAACCGAGATAATGCAAAAAAAAAATAAAAATCCACCCCTATTTGCAGTCTAACTCTGCAAATATCGATCCTAGGGTAAAAGTGATCATTACCAAAGTTGTTGGAAATTAAATTTCCAACAACTTCGGATCCCATCATTTCCGCTCTAAACTTGTAAATAACCGAGTTATTTGAAAAACAAAAAAATTCACCTTAAAATCGAGATGGTGGCGAACGCAATGGCGAGATTTTCCCGAAAATCGAGATTTACACTCCCAACCACCCCCCTCACCCCGCCACGAAGTTAAAAAAAAAAAACAATCGCAGCCCCAAATTATTTCCAGGTGGAGCTATTTTTATGTCTATCTCTACTGGACTATATGGATCAACTTCGCGCATACAGATATGCAAGTACACAGATCGCGTCATCCACTATTATACCTAACACGTATACAGGTATACTGCATACACTAATTGCAAGGATTTATAAACCGTCGGACGTGATGCGAAATAATATCATTTTCTCACGCGATGAATCGAAGCAGTTTATAATCTGGACTTGACGCCTCAGATCCGTTCCACTTATCATCAATACGTTAGATTTTTGAACAGTTTCTTAGATCTTCCAACAACAGGATGCAATAGTAGAAAGAGAAACGATGAAAATACTGACTTCTATCTCATTAGATACGATCACTATATTTATTTTATTTTTTTGATGATCAGTATGCAATTACGACGTCTAATTTTAGTTTACCTGCAGCAGATCGATCACTGACAATAATTGTTGGGGAAAAATCGCTGAAAATAATCGCGTTTCAATGCAATATATTTTCAAGTAAGATCTCCAGCTCTTCGTATAGCGAGAACCGTACTCAGAGTGCAGTTGTAGTCCTTGAGGCAGGTTCAGTATGCCACGTCGCTCTCGCGACTTTTATTGTCCGCATCTCACGCACGATAGAGGTAAAAAGGAGGTAAAAAAATCTTTACGACTTATCTATCCACCAGTTTCTATAATCACTGTGTGTTATTGATTTTCAACGGATAATAGGTGAAGCTAATTCGCTTGGAAACGCGATGGCCTTTTCGTTTAAGATTGTAAATAAAAAGATACAGGTGGCTGCTGATCGGATGTTAATTATATGCACAATAATTGCCTTACTTGGAGATGAAAAAAGGAGCGAAGAAATGGCCATCAATAAAGCAATTTTTTCAGTTTTTTTTCTCTTCTTTTTATTTTATCATAGAAGAAAGAAAATTAATCGTGAGAATGGAACTGTGGTGACCTTTCGGAAGAGCGCAAGTGCCACAGTGCGAGACTGCGGTCTATTGAACGTGCAAACTGTCACGACTGGAGATTTGTAATTTGCATTACCTATAGGGTACTACAATTGCGTGGTAATACACCGAGCTATAATCATCCGAGTATAAGTTTTAATTAACAAACGAGAGAGGAGTTTCTAGTTTACCACATAAATCACATTGCCATATATACAAATCGCCTTTGATAATAATTAAAATCAGCGCAATGTCTCGCTCTCTGTGTACTGCAATAAATAAGATGCGATCCTGAATAGTCTAGTCATCCGTTTCATGACTCAATGATATGTACTTCCATATGAGACAGTTTAAGTATTCTAATTCAGAAATAGATCTCAGTGTGAGGAAATTTCGGGATTGAGTTTAAGTTCGGAATGGTCAAAGTTACGTATTCAATTTGAGACTATTCCGAATTTTCAGAAACGTTGAGGTTCAGAATATTAAAATTCGGAAAGATGAT
The DNA here is from genome assembly GCA_949628255.1 of Macrophya alboannulata. NCBI lineage: Eukaryota > Metazoa > Arthropoda > Insecta > Hymenoptera > Tenthredinidae > Macrophya > Macrophya alboannulata. Next base: position 24,242,565 of record OX451209.1, on the reverse strand, counting down.
CGGAAGGCAGGAAGGTGAAGATTCGGTAATACCAAAATTCCCATAGTCCAAGAATCCGAAAATTTAATGGAGGGACACAAAGCTCTATAATGTTGTCAAGTAGAAGGTTTTTCAACCAACTATATGCAGATTTTCAGATCGTTTTTCAAATACCCTTTTCCAAAACTTCAAGTCCGGAATACCAAAATCTGGAATTCTCACCGTTCGGAACTTTTAATTCGGGACTAAAACCTGGCGCCAATATCGATATTCGATTCGGAAAATGAATACCTCGGAAAATATTCTGGGGTGATAATTCTGTCGACCTGGAGTCGATCTTACACGAGTAACGCGTAAACGGATGAAAGGGACTAGTTCACAACTCTTGTAAACCCGATTCCCTTGATCTTGTATCGAGCTCACGCCGCGCGTGCAGTTTATGCTGGTGATATTTCCATGCAAATTGGCTGACCGCACGTGCAGTGAAACAAGTAACCGACCATTGCATTTCATTGCATTTCATTGCGTTGCATTGCATTGCATTGCCTCGGTACTTTGTTGGGAGGAGTTTAACATTATCCTGTCGCGATTTGACCTAGCTGACCATAACGTGAGGTGAAGCAACGTGGAGTCACCTGACATATCGTTGCAGATCGTGATAATTTCTTTCTGATCGACGTGTTATACGATTCTGCGAAGAAAGGTGATAACAAAAGTGCAATTTTGGCGCAGGTTCACGAAAAAAAATAATCGATTTGAGACACGCCTTATGCGTTTTCATAATCGCGCATTCACCCAATCGATCTCGGCAGAGCTGTGCTTTCAAAAGGTAGTAATACAGTGCCGTACTATTATGCAAAGTGTTCTACGTTGTCGCGGTATGTTAATACGGGTAATTGGTCATTTTGAAATAGTCTTTACGCGCTATAGTTGTGCTGCATGATTGTGCGGTTACGGTTTAGGTCGATTTCGAATTCCGTTCAAAGAGAAGTTCGATTTTTCACCACCTCTGCACAACCCGAGCCGATATTCAGGGTGAAATTGATTCCTGCGCAAGAAAAGAGAAAAATAAATAAGAAAATCTATGTCACGTCACGTATCTCTAAATTCATATACTTATACATTTATCTATATTTTTTTTTTGTACATACGTAAACCGGGCGAGTTTCTTTCGCTTGAAATCACAACCCGACTATATATGTATAGGCGAACCCGCGATTGCGAATAATTTTACAATAACGTTTAATCCGCGTCGTGGCCTCGACTTGATTACACTTTATTCCCAATCTTCGACAAGCACTTTCACCACTTAAAGACACACGCCTTGCTTCTCGATAAGAAGAAGGAACGTACATTGCCCACGTCGGGTGTGCAGGCGATAAAACTAAACCCTAGGATTAGACGGACTGCATCATCGAGTGAATGTCCCAATACCTTGTCAAAAATATCTTTAAGGAATGACGATTCTAAAAGAAATGGTTATTGTCACGTCAATTATGTTATACTGACGATGATTTACCGGTACATTAGGTGGGCGATGCTGTTTCATCGTCATTATAACATTCAGGCCTTTGTTTAATTGCGTGATAATTGTCACAATTTATTAACCATGCTGTCCTGACAAGTATAAGATCCCGGTTGTCACGCTGGCTTGCGGACGTCTAGTTTACGGGACAATTATATATATGCCAGACAATCATTCTTCGGACATTGACTTTCGTTGCCCACGCTTGAATTTCTTCTAATCACTATATTCTAGACGTATTTTTCGAACATTGAGATATCTGCATCTTATTACAGTGATCGGAAACCTGATTCGAATCCTTGAAATCCTTTATACAATCTTCCCAAAATTTGGTATAAGTGGCAGAAAAAAAAAAAAAAAAAATGGGAACAACAATACCGTCGTGAATACAGCCTCGTATGAAAAATTTATAAGCGTTTTTAGTCCGAGCAAGGAAATTGTTTGCCGTTTATTTGTTTGCCAAAAAACTTGATCAGTTTAAGCCGTTGGGCTGGCCCGGTTGCGTTTACCGGAGCAATTAGAAATGCGTTAATATCTAAAACGTTCTATATACCACATATAAAGATACCGCATATATAGGTATACCCACCCAACGAAGTAATTACATTTTTTGTCGATTTTCATAACGTGAATAATATTCCGATGAATATTAGGTGAAGGTTTTAGTCCCGGCATGCATTACACACGGTAGAAAAAATTTAGTCACGCGAAATGACCGACTGACTAATAGCTATATGGGTATATATATTCTACCTCCACCGATCACTCGTTTAAAATCTTGGTAACAATTATTTTTCGTTCGTTAAATAACGTATGGGTATATAAGCGTAGTTAGGTAGGTATGTTACGGGTAGAACGTATTGCCTCGATTATAATTGCGACATTATCGATAATATCGAGTGGTTATTAATATGTAGGAATGAAAATGTCATATACGAATGTGAGGTGTTCGATCGGGCAGGTGGTTGCTGTCTTACAGGTACGTTCATATAACGAAAAATCAAATTCTTTTTATAACAACTTACGTATTACTTGTAAATATCTGTCTCGAATCGTAACGAGAATCTAATTACTTTGAGGGTGTAAAAAAATTAAGAAAAAAAAATTGCATATCGTGTTAAAAATCTCCTTCCTTCTATGAGTAGAATAAAACATGAGATCGGCGTGGTCAGATTACCGATACACGTGTAACTGCGATCGTGTTTCCGTAGAAAATAGAATTTCTCGACCAGTTGATCGCTGAAGAAAGAAAAAAAAAAAAAAAGGAAAAAGAGAACAAAAAATTCTTCTGAGTAATTAAAAATAATTAGTAACGCGTTTTAAATCACTGCTGAGGCTGCAGTATGCAAGCGAAAAATACCGCAAGAAATTATATCGCAAACATTTGAATCTCTGTTAACATATTAAAGCCCTAAAGCGATTAAAAGTAATAAACATAACTGAGATCCAGATTCCAGACTAACAAACTCGACTAGGTGAGCTCCGGAAGTGAGTTACCACAGAAATAAGAAAAAACAAAATCGGAAAAAAACGATCTCGAAGGAATCTGGAATCGGTTTGCTGTCTAACTCTGTGCAATGGTTTCGTTTTTCCGTTACATTCTTTTTTTGGTTGTTTAATAAGTCTCTCGATGATCATTTGCCTCCAACCATGTCTCCTACAATTTATTGATAACCGTTCATTACGATGATCTGAGTGGGCTCGTTTTTTGCTTTGCAAAACTTGCCGATCTTGATGCAGGTTGCATATAGTATTGTGATTTCTTTTACGCGTTGGCTATGATCGGGATAGCTAGTCCCAAGCCTGTGTATTTCTGATAATAAATAGGCACTAGTATGCCAGTAAATGTATATATGAGATAATGTTTCTTGGGGTATATTTTCAACACGGTTCTACCTTTAACCCGTTTTCTTCTCGCCTCTTGCCACGGCTTTGTTGTAGTTACCGTAGGCACCTTATAGTCGTACACAGCATGTATGGTGATAGTATCGTGTGGAATGTGGGCAAGCAGGGTAATAAATTTTTGACTTCTTTAAGTCGCCTTATTTTGCAACGGTCAATTACCAACAACCACTATATGCGCAGTCATTTACCCATTTAGCGCCCCTTAAAACTAGCCGCTGTTGTAAGCTTAAACTTAAATGTGGAGGAATTACCCGCGAGTTAGTTTCGAAAAGTTTAACGCTACTTTTCACACCGTTCAAATCCAGCTGCTCCAAGAATCGACCGATTCGTTTAATTTTACTTCTTTTTCCAGTTTTTTTTTTTTTTTTTATTCTCGTTTCCTCGGGGGGTCTCATGCCCTTTTACAAAAAGCGATACGATCACCCGGCTAATCAGTTTAATAAACATTTCCTTTTTCTTTTTGGTCTTAATTCCTTCTTCAAATCTGGTTTCGCAAACGGCTATTAACAGTCTTTTTTTTTCTCTCTTTTTGCCATTTTAACGCCTCGTATTAAGCCCCGGGCGTATAACGTGTGCAGGATTAAAGAGAGGAATTGTTTATAGCGATACTGAAATTTCATAACGAAGTTAGATACTTGGGCAACTATTTTGTACCCACGTTAAAAATCAATGCGAAGGCGAAGATCCGAACAAAGCTTAACGATACGGTATCGACTATAACGTAACTCTCTCTCTGCTGCAGTGCAGTCCTCGCTTTGTCTCGATTATTCGCTGCAATATGCTGCAGCAGCTCAGATCTGGAGACTATACATATCCTTTCGTTCAAGGATGACTAGATCAAAGACTCAGACTCAGCTCATGAGTCATTTGCATTCGTGCAATCGCTTCATCCTTTCGGACCCAGGCATTATTATCTCTTATACTATACATTACCTTTCTTCTCAATGCGTTCTAAATTCGCGATCGAGAGACGAATAAGCTCGATTCCCGTATGCCACGCTGCATTCTTGAGGAAATATGTGTTTTACCTGCAGCGTCAATTAACAACATCCAAATTAGTGCCTAGAGTAACTTTCCCTGAGCATATGAACATCGAGAGCTATAAATATAGCTTTGCAGTCGGTCGTGCGATTATTATTATCATCCGAATTTACGCCGATTGCAGAGTTGGTCGGATCGTTAAAATCCCAACCGCGATCGTGGACAAAATTGCCGGAGCTCTGTATAGGTATATATATATCGAGGTGAGATTAATTGAAAAATTCCTATTGATAAATTGCACAAAGTACATTTCTCTTATTGCACTGTTCCCCGCCCGTATACAATTTCTGCTAAAGAAAATTAATCGATCGTTTTATCGGCGCAATTAAGTTATTAGAAGAATAATAATCACATTTGCGATCTTTGTAACGTGTACGCGTTTACTCTAAAGATCGATGCCGGTCAACGTCGTCGGGTTGCTGGTATTGCTGTTGGTGTTCAAGTCGGTCGATAGTTAGGTCGCGGTATTCACGTGCAGCGACCGGTGGTGAAGGAATACCTTCCGCAGCGGGCGATCAGACAGCCATATAGTAATCGTGTAGTTCACTGCTGTGCACGTGACGGTCTATAGAAGCTTGCTCGGTCACGTGTAGTGACTCGCGATCAAAGAGACGCGACCATATCACATGTTGCAGATACATAATTATATTACGATCGAATGAATGTCTTTGCGGTTATTGACTCGTCGGAAATATAACAATTTCCTTTTTTTTTTTTTTGTTTTTTTGAATTTTTTTTTAGCCCGATTTTTTCGGATGATGAATAACAATTTTCAACGAATCAAATAACTGCTGCAAAGTGGACTCTCAGAAAGTTTATCCAAATTATTTTGGTCAAATTTCATCGATTTTTCAAATTTTTTACAGTTAGCTGAAGTAAAAAGATGGTCCTGTATTTGAATATCAGTTTTCGATTCATCCGGGTCGAAAAGAAAGACAAGAAAAAATGGTCCTCAAGGAAATTATAGCCTCAAGATCGATGCGCGGACAAAAATCAAAATGAAGACGATAACGATCAGAGAACTATATGCAAAAGCAAAAATGTGAAATCTATAGATCGATAACAGAGTTCATTTCTTCAGCACTACATTTTATAGTTACTGAATATTCTCGGTGAAGAAAAAAATTCATCGAACAACAACTAATCAGATATAGACGCGGTAAAGCGGTCTTAAAAGACTTTTCAAACTTTGCCCATTGTCCTATCTCTATATAAGTACACGGTGTTATCTGGCTTACATACAAAGTGCAGTTCAGTGGTTTGCCGACTGATCTTGGTCCGATCAGGTCTAGGTATAATATCTGATATTTTGCACGCGTTTAGCGTATAGTTTGATTGCGCGGCGCTGAGCGGTCCAGTTATAATATAAGTCCAGTCTTGATTCTAATAAGTAATTACTTTATGGTTGTATGTATGTACGTATGTGCACAGGTAGTGTGCATGGGTGTGTAAAAGTGTGTAATACATATATATACAAGTGCGTACGTTCGGTGGTCGTGGAATGCGGTTCTTGTAGCAACGATCTACACCGCGCGGGTATATACACGCGATTGAACAACAATTGATTTATTTGCGACAGGTGACCGTGCCTACTTTTATAGTATTATCGAATCGAGGTTGACGTTTCATGTTCCTCTAATACCTGGAAAATTGCAATCTCCTTTTAAGGAAATAACGGCAGATTTTTGTCATTGGGTTAGATCGAGTTCTCCGGCTACCGGGTAGCTGTACATCTCAAAATCGGCAAGAGACGATCGAAATTGAATAAACATATCTTGTCCCGTTCTCAGCAGTCTAAATTCCGAATTTTAAACCTTTCGAACGGCCAGTATTCAGAATTTTAATATTACCGATTTACAGTTTTTTTCGAAAGGGTATTACCCCGGAAATCTGCATAGGCGATATAAAAAACTTCAAACCGAAGAACACCAAGGGTTCAAAATTCCGGAAGCAGATCGGAAAGGTCAAAACTCCGGAACTTAAAATCCACGCCTGTAGAATCGTGCCTCTCCGTTTAATTTTTGGAGTTCTGGACATTCCGATTTTTTTCAATATTAATATTCTGAACTTCAACGCTTCTGAAAATTTAATATCGTTCTAAATGAATTCGTTATTTGGACCGTTTGGAACTCTCAAAATTCGGAACTCCAGCCTGTCCCCGATCAAACGATCATAAAGGCCTATCGATAGTTCATCTGAATAAAAGAAAGTCTGATTAGCAGCTTAGTAAATCGAATTTAATCGCATTCCTGTATAACATAGCGCTAAATCGCGCGTTTCATTCGTAAATACGTTTACATAGATATGTGTACATAATAATAAGAAAAATGAGATTCGCGGAATTTATAATTGACAAGAAAGAAAGAAAAAAGACTGTATAGGTATATACATTTAAGGCAATTAACGGTAAGTCATGTAAAAGAAATTACCTATACCCCTTCTAATCCGTAAACGATTTTCTCTCCCGTTTCTATCCTCATAGTCAGGTGCGGCTGCATCAGACATCCCAAGAGACAATGCAACTCGTTTCGCCATAGTTAATTATCATGTGTTATAAACGTTATCCAACATTCTTTCGTATATATACTGGACGTGGGCCAGAAATTATAAATGAGAGTCGTACACGGTCCCGCGCACGAAGGTATATACCGAGCTCGATCGGTCTACACAGGCTTGTATATGTATAAGGAAAATAAATAATTCCCTATATGAATTTTGCAAAGTATCCCAGACTACTGTAAGCCGTTTATTCCATTGCTTATATTCGCCCAAGAATCGAGTGAAAAGTACGTTTGATTTAAACGTCAACTTTCTAAGGTAAGGTACGGTATAAGCTCGTGCAGGCAGGTAGGTACCTTAATTAGTGTCAATCTTATGAAATTTACAGCGTTTTAATATTATCCGAAGCCGAAGTATATATCGAACTAGAATAGTTCCCCATGGACCAAGTTAATATCAGACTTCACCGATCCGGGGCGTACCCGGGTACCCAGGAAGTGCCCTCGAGCCTCGATCACATAGTGTAACAAACCACCGCACGCAATTCGCTCTGTGTCAAAGGCCAAGTGACCGTATTAAGGACGTATAAATTCACAACATCCGGGACGACGTTAATACTATCTTTGATAACAAAAAAATAAAAAAATTGTAACCGAACGTCAAGTGCTTCGAATCGGCAAGGCCAATGCTAATAAAGGACCATGCGTGTAGTACTGATACAATTTTTTTCACATTCTGATCACCGGAACCTCGATGCCATGAATCGGGGATCAAGATTTCCTCGTCTCGGACTTCTGGCCTCGTTAGTTTTATCTCATTGCCTCGTGTTCAGTTCACACATGTAATTGTAACACTTGGATCAATTTCAGAGTCACTGAGGCATTAGACGTCCTACTATACACCTGATTTTACTACTTATACTGCATCAAAGCTGTATCCACGTATTCGAGACGATATCAACCAGCAATTGAATTCGTATCAAATGATCGTTTCACCTGAGGCTAGACACGTTTATCTTTGAGCAATCAGTATAATTGGCAATGACAATAAGCGGTAAATATTTACGGGAGCTGGTCACGCGATACGATAAACTTTATTGCCGCCTTTGTCAGTGGTAAGCTACTGTTTTTGATATACAGCAATCAAATCTGATGAAACAATTGGTACATACATATATAGAAATGTTCAGACTATTTCTGGTTTCAGATTCTGGGATTTTATTCGCAGCTATACGAGAACTCCGGCACTTGAATTCAAGTCCCTATAGCCACTCGAGTCACGTGCAGAGGATGCAGTCACGTGTCGCACGTGACTTTGCACGTTGTGTGTAGGAATTGTCAGTGTCTTTGAAATTCTAAACTGATCCACTATTGCCACAATTACCGTATAAACTTCAAGTCCAGAGTGAGACTAAACCGCGTGTGATTAACTCCGAGTCAAGGTTTCGGCACGGCAATTAATTGACTCGTTTACACAGAATCCTATACCCTGAGCTAATCAGGATTAGGCGGCAAAATATTGGCAGTGAAATATCTCAAGGAACTAAAAATAATTCATAATTGAATATTCCTCGACTTAAAAATTATCAAGGAAATTAAGAGGAGGTTCAGTGTTAGTCTGAACTCTGCTGCAAGGAGGAAAGGTAAAACAATATGAAAATAATAACATAGCTGCCCTACTCCTGCAGATCTGTGTGGGATGCTTTTAGAGATTATTAAGATTAACATCTGTAATTTGTGTACGAGGAAGTGTTTCACTTTTCATTGCGAGACTTGAAGGATGAAACTGCAGCGGTAGACGAGGAGTAATTGTTGGTAAGAAGAGGATCATCATACTAACTTAAACGATAACAACGACCATTGAAATACGTAATTACTGTTCTTGATGTACCCGGAGTAAATCGACAGGCTAATGCAACCTCAAACATCAAGTTTTGTTGGTCACTCAAGTAGGAAGTAATCCAGCCGAACAATTTGCGATAATTTAATGAAACTCCGAGTCAGTTTCATCGAGTTATAAAATTGCTGTTATTATCACAGTTTTTCCATAAATTCAATGAAGTCATTAACCAGTCAAGTCGTTATCCATAAGACGCGTTTCTCTCGACATAAAATTTCCCGGTATTGATTCATTTCGCGTATAAATTTCTTCTCGAAATTAGGACAAGTACACTTTTTTTTTTTTGAATAATTCTCACGTACCTGGCATGAGTCGATCCTGCGGTGGATATCCGAGAACTTGGGTAGCGATGAGGAGTCCAAAAATGAACGTGAAAGTCATCTTCGTAGCCATTGTCACGAGCCAGTTGATTTTCGGGTAAATTGGTAACAACCGTTTCGCTTCGTCGTGGAATGAGCAGAACTTGAATAACCGAATGCGTATGAATCTCGTCCCTTTTCCGCTATCTCGCGAGAACGAATTTAATTATTTAAACAAAAAGTTTATCTCGGGTTACTTCCAGATCCACCTGAGTCAGAGAGGACAGAGCTCCTACTGCTGGCAGGTTATACGGGAGTCTGGAGGGCCGCAGGCCGCTTTCACCGGCTTTATAGCTACGCTGGCAATCAGGAAAGCTCCTCTTCTGGGGAAGAGAGAAGGGGATTCCCTCCCTCGCTCACTCATTTCGTTTAGAAGCGTGCAGTAACTGACTCGCCTAAAAATGACGGGACAAATTCTATTCGAGCGCCGTGAGGAACAACCGTAGACGTATTGTGCGAGTCCCGGGTCAAATGATGGTTCGAAGATCTTCGGAACGACAAAAAAAAATTCGATCAGAAAATGACACTTTCTAACCCGATTTTACATTTCTGCATCAGAATATGCGTTAGTCATTATGGTTGAGGATATGGTCATTGAATTGCACGTGCCTCACGGGTCCGGTGATTAGTCAAACTAATGTAAAACGCTTTTTTTCGCAATACCTTTAGGTTTAACGGCATGTCGAAAGGATTTCGCTGTTTTAGCTACACGTATAGTAAAAACCGATTCGCACGGGTGATTTTTATTACAACTATCCTGCGGATCAGAAATTTATTCACCGGTCAGGTTTCGGCACCCAAGAACCCCGAGCGCATGGGCAGATTTTCGAAATTATAACGGTGTTACTAATTCGGGTAGATTCAGTCCGAGTAAAGCAGAAGTTTAATAATCTAATAAAAGCTTCCTAATGGGTTCAATATTAATAGTAACGTTGCAGTATAACCTTCGCATAAATAACAACTTGGTAATTAACGGCAGGAAGTGTTGCAATAAGAAATATATCCTTGCGCGTTTGAAACTTTTAGACTCTATTCTAATTATAATCACAAGATTCTCGTGGCGTTTCGAAATCTGCGAGTATACTGTCACGATGAATTTTCAAAATTGGATTGAAGTGGAAAAGACGAGATTTGTGCCCTCCGAAATTCAGGTTCAAATATCTTATCGAGTATCGCGTGATCTCGGAGTCTCAAATCTGAGTACCGTTGGTCTAATTTTTATCGCAAGTATCCCAAGCCTGTCTTTTCGATAAATAATTGCGATCGGATCGAGTCATAGGCAGCTTAGACCAACATAAGCTGGTCGACGTGATCTATGAACCAGACGAGAAAGCGGCGGAATTACAAGCAACGATTTGGAGCAACAAAATTATCAGGCATCGTGCAACAATATCGTAATCTTCGTATTAGTATGTCACTGTAACGACAGCCCGCCAAACTGATTCCACTCTATGAATGAAACCGCCTTTTTGTCGGGTCCTTGTAATCTGTGTAAATATGAATTTCGCAATTGGGTCTTAGACACGAATTGAGATATACCTACCTACTTCGTTCCTTTGATTCAGGAGATAACGCCAAATCCTCATGTCGCTTCTCGCCGCATAGAATAGCCACGATTATTAACTAACGAGCATAGAATCACCCAGAGTAAGAGATAAGATTTAATTCCCTTGTAAAACCGAAACTGATAATCAGAGATGATCCGGCGATAAAAAAAAACCTCTACTGTTTTCTCATAGAGCCATAAACCGCCATTTGTTGAATGTGCAGTTAGCACTTGAGGTAAAAGTCCTCCTGATGCGTGTAAAAAGGTTTTCTATGTTCATCCTGGGACATACGATACGCTGTTCATTCCGCATTATAAATTCTTCAAAAATTCGAAACGGTATGTTTACATAACACATCTATCCCGATTCAAGTTGTAACCGGTGAGATAAATCCTCCGCATCACAGCAGGAGACAGTCCAGGTTGCAAATAGCTATGCGATATCCTTTGCCTCATTCCGAATGCGAAGGAGCGATCGTGCTCTCGCAACGAATCCTTCTGAATGAAAACCTGCGGATCATTCGCTGATGGGCAGATGAACTGGGAATAGATAATCCAGATTTGCGAAATTTCGAGTCTGAATATCGACTCGAACAGAAAAATCACGCGATCTCACAGTTTGCGCGAATCGTCTAACCAGCTTTATCGAAGAAGTCGAAGAATTCTTGCGGATTCGAAGTGCTCATTAATTATTCAGCAGACCTTGCCACCGTGGCGACTCGTGAACACAATTTATGTGATCTAGTATCTCATATAATAGTTGCAGGCGAAGCTACTCTTCCGCGTTCTTTGCGTCCGGCTTCCTTAGATCGTGGGTGTGGTCGGTGTTGGCTGCGTGATGTCACGGGTTAATTCGAGGCACCGAATAGCCGGACGGAAACTGGTGTTCCTTTTTCTATTTCTCTGACTTTATCTCGTCCAGTTACATATAGGAGTTGGTTGTTACGATTAATAAACGAAATGGCAAGGTTACAACGGCCTTGTAACAATGATATGTATTGCACACCGGTTAAGTTAACGCATATTCATTTCACATCTTGTTCCTTAACGCGAAACCGGACACTACCACCTCTTCAAACCGAAAAACACAGCGATATACCGATCCGTTGAAGTTTCACGGATGTATATGCAGCTATCGGAGACTTCGAAGAGGCGGAGAACCGGCGAGATTAAATCATTAGGACTAATAGACGAAGTGACGGTTCGTAGGTACATTCGAAGATTATAATTCACGAAATGAAATGGCGAGGTCGTATATTAGCGTTCGTAGTGGCCTCTGGTTCGAGCGTAACAAAGATATTCCGCGTTGTTCATTAGCAGTTATTCATCTCTTGGCAGATTTGCCAGTTGTAAAAAGTCGCGATCAAGTAGCTGCTCTCATATAATACAGAACTTACGATTAGTAGTCGAGAGTTTTTGCCGTTGTCTTTCATATTGTAACTTAAACTTGGATGTATACGGTTGATAATTTTCTGTATAACAACACCGCGTTGTAAAACACTTCTCGATGTGGCACCTACACTGGCATTTGTGACTCGCCGATTTTTTTTTTTTCACCATCACGGATGACAATCAAAGGTCACTTGCGCACCTCGCAATTCTACTTCGACGATCCTCCCACAAGGAGATAGTAATTGAACGTCCACTCTGCAATTTATATGATAACGGGAATTTTGTTCAATCTGTAAGCATCAATTATGACACAATTTCATTGGCCGAATTTCAACGTGAATATACCAGGTGGATATTCAAGAAAATGTCTCGCCATGCTGGGTACACATGCACACGATCAATTTGTATCCACATCGTCCGAAAGTGTAGCCACTGCACTTGAATTTCATCGGTTCAACAACGCGTGTATATGTACTTTCGTTGTCCTTGTGGGGTAAAAAATATCTCACAATCTCCCACGCCGATTGGACTCACTTCAGTTTCAACACATACGACTAACTTTAAGGTTTCACCATATAGTAATGACTGTGACCCGTTAAATGTGTCAGACAATTCATGATCGCTTCTATATACCAAACGGCAAATATCCAGGGCATGAGTATTATTAATCGTACCTACTTCTTGAGCAGTACCCATACGGGTTCTAACATGAATAGCAGCGTGTACACGGAGGTGATCGAATACCGAAGTTCAATCCCCTAGTCTCACAATCGAGTCATCTTATTCCATTTTTATTTTTCGTTCCATTTTACCATCTTTTACTTTGCTAATTCGTAAAACGGTCCACGTGCAGCAATCGTTACACGTACCTCGGTCGTTTCGGATCGTCCTTTCCATTTTTAATGCTCGCAGCTTGAGGCAAGATTCTTTCGGAATGATACTGCGAGTACAAAGGAATTATTCTGGACACTAGAAAGTGTCCCTTTCATATTGACGGTTTGGAAATGAAATTTTAATACTGATGATGAAAATAAGGAAATCTTTGGAGGCTTTTCAGCTATTTAAATAATCGCCTGATAATATCTTGAGACGATTAATGAGTTCAGTGAATAAATAAGCAGTGTTTCTCTCTCTCTGCTAGAGAATGTGAGAAGGTAAGACGTTGTTGGTAAATGTTGATCGAAGTTAAAGTTAGCTTCGAATGCTTGCAGTGCAGTTGGAAGACGATGTCAATTTGTTGGCTAATTGAGAGCGAAGCAAATTGGATGCGCCTCATTCGTGACGCTTCAACTGATCGGGTATATGCTGAATAGAAATCGTGCTGCAATAAGAGGCGATAGGCAAAAATTGAAGGAATGTGCTAGATCTGAAGAGCGAATAATCCAAGACGCAGATGGGTATACGGAGCAATAAGTTTTAATACTTTAGAAAATAATTGGCGATTCGGTGCGTAATACCACGTTAACAATCGACTATTACTGGAAATCTAGTTACACCACTAACTCCGAGAATGGTAGAGATAAGAGCTCTGGTTCCCTTTCAGGGTATTGATACTATTTAAAAATGATCAATAAGCGCTCGATCTATAAAGAAACCGGCTGGAAATTAATCATGATATATTTTCTGTTCCGCTTCAGCGACCTCCAATCATTTACTCACTCAACTGTATGAAATCTGAAATTCAATTTTGTCTTTATGCAATTTTTTCGGAAGACGATTTGACTCCGGCAAAGATCTGCGAATGTCATTTCAATTGGGATAAGCGAAATTGGATAATCAGTTTAGCATGTCTCGAATCGCACCCCCGGCTGCCCACGTTTTACGATCAAGTACCAAGATCAGTACCTAACTCATTGCAAGATGATCCGAATGACTAACAAGATTCCAAGACACGCTATCCGTCAGTGATCTATTTGTCCCCAATACGTATCCCATTGAATCTCCATATGCCATAACTCTAACTGCCAATTAATACGGACAGAGGAATATCAGTTAAGAAGGTTGTGAGTCTGCAGACTTGACTTGCATAAGTTGATGCCTCGGATTCGCTCTTCACAATTAGAAAGAATTCCGCGATAATCTGCAAGGGCATCGCTGCAACACAATCACTGATTGGTTTCTATGTTAACCGTAATTGAATGGTGGCGTTCGATCTGATGATGGCGTTTGTTGCTTTTGTGAAAAGAGTATGAAAAAAAAAGAAAAAAATTGCACATGTTTGACTAAGAATTACTTGTGGGTTTCCCACCGCGAACAATAATTGTTCATTACCTTGTAACTTTCTACACTGACTACGACTACATAACGTGAGTAACAAAAATTCCTTTTTTCGTTCTCCAAGATACGTTTAGGAAAAACACGTTTTTCTCAAAATCTTGTCAAGGCAATCAGATGGACGTTTCGACACAAGAAAGTATCTTGTTTTAATGAGTAGTGCACATGGAAGCCCACGCTAGCCTAGAGGGAAGGGATGGCTGAGCTCAAACAATGCAGCGTAGTATCTTTGTCCTACATCTACGTCATGCCGGCAAAGTTCTTCTCTCAGTTACCACGAAGAAAAATTTTATGGATGAAAATATAAAAAAACATTTTTAACAGTCGTGAACATCCCTTACGGTAGGCAGACCAGAAATTTTTTACGCTGTTTAGGGGTGGCTTTCGACGACATTTTTAGTCATCTCTATAGTCCGAACGATCGGTACTGATCATTTATGAGGAGAAAAAAGAATCGGAACTGCGATATTTGCAATAGGGTAGATATATGATTGAAGAACGGTAAATCCGCGTAGCCTACGGCTTGGATAATTTTCCGAGAAATGATTTATGCCGTGATTACTTAATTGCAATTTGATTGGCTCCTCTCGTGATCACTTGATGAGTTTTCCACCCACACGCAGTCTTTACGAGATCTGCGTTGATGTGGGATCTTATACGAGTGCCTGAAGCGAGGTGAAAATACTGTAAATGTTCACTTCGGTACGAGTGCAGATTATATTCGCGTAAACAGTTTGAGCACTTTTATCTTCATTTTTTAAAGAGAAGAGAAGAGAAGAGAAAAATCCACGTCGAACGATGAAAGATTGCCCCTGGCTATTCAGAATCATAAATTTATTGTGGGTTAGTCCGTGTCTTTTCACCCGCAACCTCTTAAGCAATGGACCCTTCTCATACCGTGCAAAGATCACCCGCTAGACTTCATCGTGCTCGATTTAACGTACCTTTGTCTTTGTTGTGCAATTTATATATTCATAGCGCTGAGAACGGGCGTACAATAGTGATCACTCATTGATACTGTGCTGAGAAAAGAAGGATTTCAACTGGACACCTTGTACATGAAGTTATAAAAGGTCAGTAGGTCTTGATCAAGTCATTCTAGATCTAGCTGGGTCTCGGTTTACCAGTCTGGTTATTGTCCCAGTTGCGAATACATATGTTACCACCACTGTCATGTACATACGATAGTAAAAATCCTTTATGTCCGATTGACGGCGAACCTATCTGCAGACTACAACAGCTAGAAATTGGTCGTTTGTCGTTTGATCCTTATGCGAATGATTTCAAAACGATTTCACGCACTTAAGATTATTCCTCGGGGCTTTTTACGCTCGCGGTGCTTAATGGTTTTGCTATGGACTATTACTCGGGTGTCTATGATCGGTCTCTATACATCGCCGACTTGTGAATGGCGTATATAATGGATCTAACAACTACGATGGTGTATGTAATGTGCTAAAGTTGTATCGCCGTTCACTATGGCGTTTAATTTTCGCGGTATATATGACAATTAATACAGGCAGTCCCACTTTATAAATTGATGTAAATTTATGCCGATTTTATCACAACGATATGATAGATTGAGCCCACTTTGTTCGTTGGCTTATAATTCGTTATAAGCTGTAATGCAAAAAAAAGGCCTGCTGCCATGATTCAACAGCGGAAACAACTGGTTAAACAATCCGGTTAGTTCGTGAACTACGCACGCGGAAAGGGACCGTTTAAAAATAGTCTCAACATACGTTTGGTACCTCGCATGATACATTAAAGAACATGAATCTGGTCTAAAACGACAAATTTCACCACTATGATTGCAAGAACAGAATTCCGGCAGTCGTTCGCTTTCCAAGTCTCAGACCACTCGTCATATAGCAAGATAAAATAAAATAAAATAACATAAAATACACTTGGAAGTTCAGCAACTCTGGAATATTACTTTCCTGCTCTAAAATGTGTATATAATTAACTTGGAATGACTCGTGGAATGGTATTATAATTATGAGTATAATACTCTTGGAAATAGCTGTTATTGTTGCATATACTGACTATATAAAGCTTTGTTCTTTTGCCCCGTTCTGCACATGGAGAACAAAAAGTTGCTCCCAATACGCGGGCAAATATCTTCGGACTATCGCCTCTCAAAAACTGTCAAGTTTTGCAACTAACTCCACCCCTTCATCGTCCAGTAACTAAAATTTGCTGAGAATGAAAATTTCCTACGACACGGAAGAAAACACGGTTGCTTTCAGACCGTTGTACGATTATTACGTGCACGCGGTTCCTATTTACAAAAGGTCATCGTCCGTGACGTTTCGGTATCATCACCTTTGACACGGTTGTAATTGCTCCGCGAGACAACTCTAAGCCTTTGCGTAATGGGCTCGGATTGCATAAATGAGTGCGTGTATGCCTAGCGAACAAGCCACTAGATATGGAGAGAGTACGTTTATTTTTATCTGTCAATTGTCATCTGGTGCGATGATTTCGGTCGACTAAGCCATTGTTCCCACTCCAAGACACGCTGAGGGCACCTTTGCACCAGATCTGATCTGACATCTTGCATCTCAATCTGTGATTATCGAATGCTTCGTCAAGCCTATGGAATGACACGGTTTTTAAGATTCCTGAAAAAGTTATTTTTAACCGAATTGGTTCAGGGACCAAAGATTAGAATACTTGTCGACATCCTCCGTCTTTGACCTTTTACCTTTGCGAGAGAAACATCATCTTTGACGTGTGTTTCCTCATCACTTGATCATAGATTAATCGACGAGGTGATGGCAACTATAAATCGTACAACGAAGTAACTACTGTGATGGAAATTTGCTGGATTCCTAACCGCCTTGGCTTAGCATTTGACGTCATCTACGAGCCTTTTAAAGTTTAGGGAGCAGCATTCGATTCTGATCCTCGCGCCTACGCGAGGTTCTCACTTTGTTCTCTTGGCTTGTACGTCTATTGTGATGGGTACACTTCGGACGTTGATTCGATCATGTGGAAACTGTACAGGTTGATCCACTTCTTCAAGTCTTCCTTTTAGCGGATGTCTCAGTCTCGAAGATACTTTGAATACTTGTTCCCATTCACCGCAGTTGTTCGCACAAGAATTTGTGGATGAAAGATAACCTTTTAATATCACGATACTAAATAGAGACAAACGCGGGGATCGGCACGAAGGAAAAGTCAACTTCGTGGGATTCTATAGCTGCAGATGTATTGCTGTTGAACCGATGGGTTCCGAAGGCGAGTTATCTTACTGTAAACGCTATATAAATTCCTATAAATAGTGTCGTATCTAACAGCCCATAAACTTTGCACAAGTGGATTGCAAACTATCTGCAGTATTTGTACCGATACAAGATGGTCTGGTTAAATTCCCTCCGCTACTGTAATTTATCGTCAGTCTTCCTCACGATGAAAGTCAATCGCGCAGGGATATCATAATGGATTTGAATTCGAGTTCTCTGCGTATCAAGTATCGCCCACCCACAGATGGATTGAAAAATCAATTTGCCATCCACTGTTCGCTTGAATGAGAGAATATTTTGTTATGACATATTCTGTTACATTGGTTTTATCGGCTCGTAGGTAGGAAGGAAGAATTTACTGATGTCACACTCGAGTCGTACAGTAGATCAGCCCAGCCCAACTTTCTTCTGCTTAACGGGCAATCAGCTTCCTCCTGATCGGATCTGACTACCAAATATCTACATGAGCAAAGAATTGTGCAACATTGAGAGCGTCTTGTCGAACACAAATCGAATATCGCGGTGTACACCGAGTGATAAAACTATTGCAGTAGAAGTCTGGTAATTAAATTAATTGTCACCGCTGTAACGAGTGCAGTTTAAACGCTGTGAGAGATTTTCACGTTCTTAAATACGGAATCGCGTGACAAGAAACCGTCAATGGCATTCGAGATCTTTTTCCAGGTGAAATGCGAACGATTATAAATAATAAAAACTCGACTCTAAGCATTTTAGAAACGTCTTGTTCTGCAGCTACTTAAGAAAATTCTTTTCACGGTTGGTGGGTACGTACCGTTCGAATTTAATCAGCATATGTTTTTTTTTTTTCTCAAGATTCGTATTTGCATCTGCTCACTTGACACAGTTCCAGTCTCGGCGGTCATTGGCCTCGCAAATTCACGTATACCGAATGTGTTAAGACCTGGCTAAAATCTAGATGATAAAACTGATCCGACCAACAATGGATTGGGTGTTTTTTTGGACAAAGCGATTTAATATGATTAAGATAGGAAAGTTATCTAACCGAAGTTATTAACGGATTAAAAGGAACCACAATTCGATATTGATTGAATTACATAATAAACCGATTTGTCGGACAATAGAACGGCGTGGCATTATATGATGTTAAATTCATACCCGAGGGATTAATTGCATCGGTGAAGATTCGGACTGGACGATAAAAAATCCTATTTCCAGATCGATCTAAAGAGAGTTTTAAATTCCGCGTGCAGTTCGGGTATTTCATCGCCAAGAAATGGACGACCGACGAATTCGATCTTCCGCGGATGGATGAGCCTCTGCAGGGTAACATAAAAACTGTATGTCGTTTTTAACCGATCAATCATTATGTGGCGTAAAAATAAAACACCGAAACCAATCGTGAGGCCGTCGAACCGGGTGGTAGTGGCCGCCAACCTGTATGTCCGAAATCGCAAAAACCGAGGGTACAAGGTAAAAAGTATCTCCCAACTCTCCCTTTATACACTTTGCCACATCATCCGGAGAAATTCAGGAGCGGTTACTTGCGTAACTGTAACGTTACGGACGTAAACTTTGACAAAAGAAAATTTTTCACGATGGATATTCTTCACATATCGAAAACCGGACTTTGGGACAAAAAGGAAGAACCTTGTTCGAGTAGTACATCGATAAATAATTGCTCAAGGAGTTTAGCGTGGTTTTTGATGGGTGACCAGACCGATCATTCTTTCGCTAAGTACTTCAAGTTCTGGATTAAATACCGCGAGGCTCGAGCAGGTATTCATTTATTTATCTTATTTATTGATAAATAACGTGGTGTGTCGTTATCCTTTCCTCTTACTCCTCTCGTAATTTAACCGAAAGTCGTGAGTCACCTCGTCGATTGAATCCGTACATCGTTGATGTCAAGCATTACTTTATGACGATCTCGGTAAGCGGATAACGACGTACTGATTCTCTCATATACGTTGTGAGTTGTGACTGGAAAACGTTACGAGACACGACAGCCGGAGGCAAGAAGCATACGAGCGTTATACTTGGGTACTCACATGTACATACAGCTGTACAGCTATATTCGAACCGGAGTTGAGTTTTTCATGAAAATAACTACACGAGGATATATCGACAAAAAAAAAAACTCGACTAAAAAATTTTGCAGAAATCTGAAGGATCTAATTCAGACTAGAACACAGATCCGAGATAAGAAAACGAACGAGTGCAATTTTGAATCTTACGTATGAAACGTGCAGAGGAGTGTATTATAGTCTCGCTTCTTTATGATCATCGTTTAAATCTGACTGGCAACTAGCAATATTTTATGTAATTTTTTTATTAAGGATGATGGGCTGCTGACGTAAGTATGATCGTTAATGTCAAGATCTCGCTTTATTTATACTAGCCATATGATTAAGAGATCAAATATAATCAGGGTGAAGTGTCGCGTCAGACAAAGAGAGGTTCTTCTTTCAATTCGCAATTTATGATGTGAGCAGGATGAATAGGTATGCAGGTTATGGGATCCCCCTATCCTATAATCCTTATCCTATCGTCTGGCCTGGCCTCTTTGACTCGTGCGAGAACCGCACGTGTGCTAGGAAACTTCGAGGTGGTGAAAAGGCCTGAGTTAATGCACAAAGTGATTGTGAGAGACGTGCGATTGTATGGAGTTAGGTAGGTAAGGCTAACGACGAGATGCACGGATTTGCAAATGCACGACTTGCATATACCTATCTGCCTTCTTCAGTGACGTTGGTTCATCGCACTTTGCTAAATCACGACGTAAGTACGTTGGATCCGGAGCGGAATAGGTCAATGCGAATCGAACGTTATTACAGAGGTATAAAGCCATGGAGAGGGCGGATGTTGAAGAGAAATTCCACTCATGTTAGCTCAAATCACGTCTCATATTGTTACATTATATCCGTGTCCAAAAAATCTATTGAAATAGCTGTTCGATCGCCCTTTTTCCTTTCTAATATATTATTCCAGACTGCTACTCACGTGTGTATTTGTGTCTTGTCAATTGAACGCAATTATTTCTTGCACCGTTATAAGAAGAAGAAGAAGAAGAAGAAGAAGAAGAAGAAGAAGAAAAAAGAAAAGTTGCAAAAGAAAGCATATCGGAAGTTTTCTTTTTATTATTCTATTTTAATCAATCGGAATACGATCTACGTACTAGCCAATTAGACTATTCCTCACAGTGTGCTGTTCGTGAGTGGCAGTTATATACCTATGTGAGCTACATCATCGTAACGGGTCATAAAAAAGTTATTACCGAGGCATTACACTCTATTAAATAATAAACACAATGTTTACTCTCTAGGGAATAAGAAATATATATGCCTCAAATTAGACGTGCCAATCTTTGCGCCACAACTTGCCAATTACTTCCATAGCTCGTATTCATTTACAGTATCCTGCTGAACGCTAATCCCACTATTTAATAGAAATTGGATTAACTTCAGCCACTCGGTCGTTCATTTCCAACAGTCGATATCACCGTTACGGAAGCTTCGCGGTCTCAGTAATTCTCATCACTTGCAGGATCATATTCCCTTCACACTGTTTAAGTAGATCAACGCATCGTGTCGTAGTAAAGAACCTTACGCACGTTGAATTTCTATATCAATTCACACGCCGATGACAAATCTGACTCTCATTGACGGCGGAGTACTGCCTCAAGGGAATCTCGGTATCCGCGGATGATTCACGGAGCTGCTAAGGAATTGGAAAGTATGAGTGAGATCCTTGGCCGGCATTGTATTGATGACAATTACGTAACGTCCTATGATCAGCGTCGAGGATATATATTTTAGCAAGATCGTGTTTTTCGCGATATATTTTTTTTTCGGTGCCAGAGGAAGCAGGACGTGGTCCAGGACACGTGCAAAGATTGTTTTGTGCGCTGTCCGACTGTCCTTCGATCGGTTTATTCAGCCAGAGGTAAGTATTCCTCAGGAATAAAATATATAAGAGGTACCTATAATCGAGATCGTAGGTGAATAAAAGAGGCCGATCAAAGATCACACCTTGACCTCTGCCTCGGTTAACAAATAACCGCGGAATGACGTTCTACCTACGTACAATAATACGACAAGAAGTTTAGAGCGGAACAAGACGCCCATTGTTCACAATATTGCAAGCGCGGGCGATCCTGCACGAAAGTAACGCACTTATACCGATCTATGTACTCGAACTATATACCAGGCCTCGCCACATCGATCAGTCTCAGCTCGTCACACATTCTAGGTCACGATTACAACACCTTATTATTTCCAGCTTGTACCATCTCCTTCGACTGATGTTCATTAACATTTTGATCAACTTTAATAGACTTTATTATGATTTTTCA